>CM059432.1:63400537-63483037 GCA_030390025.1 Squalus acanthias
GCCTCCTCTGTTGATTCAGGTGGATGTTAAAGGTGCTGTGACACTATTCAAAAGGAAGCAGGGAGTTCTTCCAGTATCGTGGATAACATTCCTCCCTCAACAAACACCATCAAAAAGATTAACTGGTTATTCATTTCATTGCTTATTCTTTGATCTTTCTGTGTGCAAAACTGCTGACTCAATTTCCTACATAACAGTCACTGCATTTTAAAGTAATTAATTTTATGTGAAATATTTTGAATGGTTTCTGAGAGATGATAAAGCACAATATAAATGTAATTTTTTTAATTTTAATCATTAATGTTGAAGTGGCAATCAAAAGATTACCTGGTCTGTATTCAGTGCTTGTTTTAAATTACTAATATTTCAATAAAAAATAATCATAGGTAAGAACTGCTCAGTATACATTACACTGTTTCTTAAAAGACAACCCAGAAGTTATATTAAAATGTTAAAATCTGAGTTTCAGTTGACATTCATGTTTCATCTTTTGACTTTCAAGGAATGACTTGTACCAGTCATGGCCAACTCATATGTCTGAGCAATGGAACTTGGCAGGTGCCTTCCATATCACTCAAGCATACATATAAGTTGACAAACAAGCAGTGTTGACATCTTTGTGGAAATATCTGAGGATTGGATTACCTTGCTGTTCCGCTCTATTAGCATGAATGTTATAAGTAAGGCTCCACAGTTCTGACTTACACCAAAAAAAATCCCATTTCTATCCTCTCAGGCCATTAGGGTTTTTTGCTGATTTTCACCTGAATTTCACCCATTTTTTGGAATGTCATTATCCTCTGAAAAATTAGCAGAACTCAAGGTGGATAAGTCACTGGGACCTGATGGTATGCACCCTAGGCTGTTGAAAGAAGTCAAAGAGGAGATAGCGGAGGCATTGATCATAATTTTTCAATCTTCCTTAAATATGAAAATTGAGCCATGAGACTGGAGAAGAGGTATTATAATGCCTTTGCTCAAGAAGGGAGAGAAGGATAAACGAGGTAACTATGAACTAACATCGGATGTCGGCAAACTCTTAGAATCCATAATTTGAGATAAAATTAGTAAGCATTTAGAAATACATGGGTTAATCAAGGGCAGCTGGCATGGATTTGTTAAAGGCAAATCATATTTGACAAGTTTAATAGAGTTTTTTGAAGAAGTGATAGTTTTGATAGGGAAAACAAATGCGGTACAGGTAATATATATGGATTTTCAGAAGCCATTTGATAAGGTATCTCATAAGCGGCATGTTAGAAAATTTCAGGTGTATGGTATAAGTGGAAATGTAAGAGCATGGATAGAAAGTTGGTTGACAAAAAGGAATCAAAAAGTTATGGTAAATAGGTGTTGCTCAGACTAGAGAAGGGTTGAAAATGGTGTACCCTGTGGTCAGTGTTGGTCCCACTTTTATTTTGGTATATATAGATGATTTGGACTTGGGTATATTGAACACAATCCAAAATTTACTGATGACTCAAAAGTAGGTGAGGAGGAATGTAAAAGACTTCAGGAAGACATAGCCCTAAAGCAATCAAAACTAGTCCAAGAGACCACAAAGTAAATGTTGTCTCCTGGACTAGTTTTGATTGCCTTAGGGGGATCAGAGAGGAATTTCACAGATATTATTTCTCCCTCAATTGGCCTTGGTTTAAAAAAATCTGTTTCTGTCCCTCCTGGGATATTGCATGACTGCTGGAGTGTTGGGGCGTTAGGAATCATGTTACTAAAGGCATCAGATTGTGAAGAGCTGGCTCAGTGGACCAGCTGGTCTTTTACCATCCATCATTTTTGTATGTTTACATAGACAGGTTAATGGAATGGCAGACAGGTGGCAGATGCAGTTTAATGTGTTTAAGGGTGAGGTAATAGATTTTGAATGAAAAAACAAAGAATGGGAGTGCACTATGTATTTGAACTCCTGGGTCTCTCTGTTCATCCACACCTTTTAGTATATTTCCATTAAGTGTACAGTTAATGGAAATATACTAAAGGGTGTGGATGAACAGAGAGACCCAGGAGTTCAAATACATATATCCCTAAAAGTGATGTGCTAGCAGATAAAGCCAATAGAATTTTGAGTTTTATAAATAGGGGCATGTGGTAAATGAGTAAAGAAATAATGATGAATTTATACAAAACATTGATTAGACCAATGTTAGAGTACAGTGTGCAATTTTGGGTGTCCCATTATAGAAAGAACATTTAAACCACAGAGAGTGTACAACATAGATTCACCAGGATGGTGCCATAATGGGAAATTTCAGTTAAGGAGATACTTGAGATACTGGAACTATGTGAAAGGGTTTTCCAAGTATTCTGGCCAACATTTATCTGTCAATCAATGTGTTTTCCTGCATTACAACAGTGACTACACTTCAAAAGTACTTACTGGCTGTGGGGCATTTTGGGACATCTGATGACATGAAAGGTACTATTTAAATCCAATCCCTTCTTCCCTCCATCCTTTGTCCCTTCCTCACTTCCTTCCTTCCATCCTTCCCACCCCAGAGCAGCGAAGGCTAACAGGAGATTTAATGCATCTTTTCAAAATTATTAAGAATTTTCACTGAATAGGGAAAGACTATTTCCTCTGGTTAGACAGTCAGCAATCAGGATTCATCAATTTAAAATTATCACCAAGAGAGTGAAGAGAGAGGTTACGAGAAATTTGTTTACACAGAAAGTTGTTGAGTGCATGGAATGCTATGCTACATGGAATGGTTGAAGCAGAGACCATTGAAACTTTTAAGGCTAAATTGAACAAATATATGGAGCAATTGAAGATGCATGGCTATCAGGAGAGAGCAAGGCGGTGGGCTTAGTTTTAGATTGATGTAGCAAATAGGCGGCACAGACATGATGGGAAAAGCCCTCTCTTTGTACCGTAAATTTCCATGATTAAAACAATTAGTTTTTCCATTTATCTCATCTGGATTTGAATAGCAAATGCTTCTGTCTTCCCAAAAGTCTGACCATAGAATTATAGAATCATACAGCACATAAGGAGATGATTCGGCCCATCATGCCTTTGTCAGCTCTTTGAAAGAGCTATCTAATTACTCCTACCCCCCTGCTCTTTCCTCATAGCCCTGCAAATGTTTCCACTTCAAGAATTTATCCAATTCCCTTTTGAAAGTTATTATTGAATGTGCTTCAACTACCCTTTCAGGCAGTGCATTCAAGATCATAACAACTCACTGCATAAATATTTTTTTTCCTCATGTTGCCTCTGGTTCTTTTGTCAATTACCTTAAATCTGTGTCCTCTGGTTACTGACCCCACTGCCACTGGAAATTAGTTTCTCCTTATTTACTCTATCAAAACCCTTCATCATGTATTGAACACCTCTATCAAATCTCCCGTTAACCTTATCTGCTCTGAGGAGAACGATACCAGCTTCTCCAGTCTCTCCATATAACTGATGTCCCTCATCCCTGGTACCATTCTAGTAAATCTCCTTTGCATCCTTTCAAAGGCCTTGACATCCTTCCTAAAATGTGGTGCCCAGAATTGAACACAATACTACAGCTGAGGCTTAACCAGTGATTTATAAAGGTTTAGCATGACTTCCTTGCTTTTGCCTCTATTTATAAAGCCAAGGATCCCATGTGCTTTTTTAACAGCCATATTAACTTGTCCTGCCACCTTCAAAGATTTGTGTACGTAAACCCCCAGCTCTCTCTGTTCCTGAACCCACTTTAAAATTCTACTAAATAACAACAGAAAACGCTGGAAAAACTCAGCAGGCCAGGCAGCATCCATGGAGAGAGAAACAGAGTTAACGTTTCAGGTCGAAGACCTTTCGTCAAAACTGGAAAAAAAGCAAGAAATGAAATAGATTTAAAACAAGTATAAAGCTGGGTAATGGGGGAGGGGATGAAAGAACAAAAGAAGAGATTAAGAGACATTGAGAGACATTAAGAGATGATCAAGGCAAGAGGAGGTGTTGATGTAACAGGTTGAGGCTAGATGAAGTGTGAAATGCACTGGCAGAATGAAGGACAGCTGCCAGCTTCTGGGAGGGAAAAAAAAGGGGGGGGGGCCAAACAAAAGGGTGGATGAAAAAATAAAATATAAATGTGATAGGGGCCGAGGTTATGATCTAAAATTGTTGAACTCGATGTTGAGTCCAGAAGGCTGTAGGGTGCCTAAACGAAAGATGAGGTGCTGTTCCTCGAGCTTACGCTGCGCTTCCGTGGAACAATGCAAGAGGCCGAGGACGGTGAGGTCTGAGTGGGAGCGGAGAATTAAAGTGACAGGCCACCGGGAGCTCGGGGTCCCCCTCACGGACTGAACGGAGGTGTTCCGCAAAGCAGTCACCCAATCTGCGTTTTAAAATTCTACTACTTTGTTTATATTGCCTCTCCTCATTTTTCCTTCCAAAATACATCACATTACTCCTATGCTGCAGCCTCATGAACCTAGCCTCCCTCCATTGGTCATGTTTTTTCTGTGCCCTGTCTAAAATGAAGAGGGGCGAATGGAAACTCCTTATCAAATGGCACAATGGAAGATGGTAAAGTAGATGGCAACAGCAAAAAAAAAAATCAGAAACACAGTAATAAGGTTTTAACAGTATCTTCAAATGTATAAGCTTGTCCCTTTAAACATATTTCCACTTCTAGGTAGTGCCCAGCAGACCCTGGACCTATTTTATACTCATGTTATGATTCAGCACAAATAGCAGAAAATGGGACGTATGACATAAATGCAACACCAACAGCTTGCATTTATATAATGTAGTAAACCGTTCCAAGGCACTTCACAGGAGCATTATCGAACAAAATTTGGCACCGAGTCACATAAATTAGATGTTAGGACAGATGACCAAAAGCTTGGTCAAAGAGTAGGTTTTAAGGAGCGTCTTAAAAGAGAGGCAGAGAGGTGGAAAGGTTTAGGCCAATGGTGGAAGGATTAAAATTGGGGCTGCGCATGAGGCCAGAGTTGGAGGAGCGCAGAGATCTCGGAAGGTGTTGGGCTGGAGGAGGTTACAGAGATAGGGAGGGGCGAGGCCACGGAGGGATTTGGACACAAGAATTAAAATTTTTAAATCAAGACATTGCTGGAAGGGGACCCAATGTAGGTCAGCAAGCACAGGAGTGATGGGTGAATGGGACTTAGTGCGAATTAGGATACGGACAGTAGAGTTTTGGATGAGCTCAAGTTACAGAGGGTACAAGGTTTGAGGCCGGCCAGGAGACATTGGCCCAGAAATTTGACTCGGAGGCTTGCCGCGGGGGTAAGGATCGCGCGCGATATCACACTCCGCGCCGGCCGTTGCGTTTTGGGCCCACAGGAACTTCGGGTCCTGGGCCTCTCCCTAGTGCCGACGCGCAGTGTGTGCGTGTCCCAGGGGCGCAGTTAGTGCGATGCGACCTCTGGGATCACGTGGGCCATGGAGAGCCAATGGCAGCAGACTATCTTTCATTCATAGATTTGACAGGAGACTTGTCAAATCTGTGAATTGAAAGAGACCCCAAAAGAACAGCTAAACCTCAAATAATTTTTTTAAAAAACCCATCACATTAATAAAATAACTATAGTTAAATAAATTAACCACTTTAAACAAAAATTTAAATTTTTGAAAAAATTTAAATTTTTTAAAAAAGTTATAAAAATAAACTTACCATTCTTTAAAGTCTCTAAAAAAGATAAACCTGTTGAAAAAAATTAAAAATTATACTTAATTAACTACTTACCTTGTTCAAAAGGGGTCTTACGCCTCCTTTTTACATGTGTATAATCTTCCATACTTACCCTCGTGTTGAAACCTGAAAAAAAAGCCTGTAGTGCGCACGCGGTTCACTTAGGAACCGCCCCCTTCACCATACCGGAAGTGCCGGTTTCCCGCGCATGTGCAGTGCATGCAGGAAACCGGCACTTCGGGAATGAATACGGGTGAGTACAGAGCGCGTACTCACCCGGGAAGGGCCGAATTTTTGGGCCTTTGTGTCTAGAGGTAAAAAGGCATGGATGAGGATTGCAGCAGCAGATGAGCTGAGGCAGGGACAGAGGCAGGTGATTTTATGGAGGTGGAAGTAGATGGTCTTGGTGATGGAGAGGATATGAGGTTGAAAGCTCACCTAAGGGTCAAATAGGTCACCAAGGTTGCGAACGGTCTGGTTTAGCCTCAGACACTGCTTTCCCCAAATATTGCTACTGGAACTGACAGTAAAAAGGAGGTGGGAGTCCAGTGTAACAGATGCCCACCCAAATGAAAGGTCATCGACCTGAAAGGCTAACTCTCTCTCTCCATGGATGCTGCCTGACCTGCTGAGTGTTACCAGCATTTTCTGGGTTTTTTAATTTTAGATTTCCAGCATCCACAGTATTTTGCTTTTGTAACAGATCCTCAACTCGTTTCCTACCACTGCCTGCCTATTTAGCCCTACAAAACCGGGTACCTACTGTGGCAAAAACTCTTGGCCAAATTGTCACTTTTGCGAGTCATAATTGGCACTAACATTTAACAGCTCTGGAATTAATAATTTATTAAATTTTTCATTTTGAAGCTTCACTGGGCCAATTATTACATCTTCGGTCTGAAAAGAGCCGCCGAACCGATGTAAACATCAGCTGACGGTATATTGCAGTCTGGTCCGTCACCTTGCATCAGATCATCCTGACACGATCCGCCCTCCCTCTTGTTACTAACCGCACTTTGCGCTGCGCATATCTTACAGAAGCGGGGCTGATATTTCCTCACAGTTTATTCTTACTGCGGCTTTCTTACTCGGGGGGTGGGGGGTGGTGTTTGGTTTCCAGAGGCATAGCCAAAAGCTAAATTTGAAAATAACGAGTGGGACAATGAAGGAGCCGATGACTGAACAAACTGCTGTTGTGATTCACTCGCAGTGCCCCCGCTGACTCGGACTCTGCGCTCATTGGACTTTGGTGCTTGGCTGGAGTCCCGCATCCTGCTATTTCTGGTCTGAACTGGTTGTTTCCGTGTGCTTCCAGTTGGCTGTGACTCAGCGCAGTCAACGTGCCACACAGCACACAGCCCAGTGCAGAGAGGCTGCTGAGCATCAGCCGCTATAAAAGCCGGCTCCACAATAGCGAGGCAGTCAGTCGCTGCTCAGTGTGAGGACACTTTCTGCTCAAAGACGGTGCCGCACAGTGGCATTAATCCGGTGACCCTCCTCTCCACTCTGTGTCCCGACAAGGGTAAGCACAACCGTTATCACTTCAATCCTGGGTTTTGTTTGCTGCCATCTCTTTGATGGCACATGTTTGTTTGAGTTGTCAGTTGAGTCTGTGCGTTTCAGCAGTAGTTTTGGAATATGTTTTAGTGGACGTTTTAAAAAAAAATAAAACTTGGTTTGATTTTTGTTTTGTTTTCAGGATCAGACCACTCGAGTGACCAGGGGAATCGTCCAGGTCCAGCCCTCCTCCTCCTATCGCCATGGCATCCGTTCCTTCAGCTGGCTGCCTGCTTGCAGCACGGAATCCGTATTATAGAAGTAAGTGTTCAAAAAAAACCCACAGCAATTAGTATTAAGTTTGCGAACGGGCATTCAGAATTACCAAACCTGGCCACTGATTTATTTAAAATCAATTTTCTTGTAAGCTTGGATGAATTTGCTCCATTTCATCGCTGGCTACTCCACACCATTGAGAGGTCGCACAACACCAGGTTATAGTCCAACAGTTTTATTTGAAATCACAAGCTTTCGGAGCTATCGATTGCTCCTTCCTCAGGTGAAGTATATACTCCACACCAAGCAGAGCTGAATGTTAGTTTTTCTTCTGGTATGGGAACTTTAACCAAGAGCTGATCAAGTTTCATTTTACTGAAAGCAAAAAGGTGCTACCGAAAAGCATTACAGACTTTTTGGGAGGTGTTTTTCTACCTGTTACAGGAATGAGATTACTATACTTTAAACATATATGTTAAAACCCTGCAACTATATTGTGAGAAGTCGCACAATACCAGGTTATAGTCCAACAGTTTTATTTGAAATCACAAGCTTTCGGAGCGCTGCTCCTTCGTCAGGTGACTTCACCTGATGAAGGAGCAGCGCTCCGAAAGCTTGTGATTTCAAATAAAACTGTTGGACTATAACCTGGTGTTGTGCGACTTCTCACATTTGTCCACCCCAGTCCAACACCGGCATCTCCACATCACAACTATATTGTAGCACTGAACTTTCCACCATATTTAGTTATCACCTGTCCAGTGTTTTGAGAAATTCTAAATTGTAAACCAGACAAGTCATTTTTTTTTCACTTTTGTGGAATTGTACCATTAATTTGGAAGAAAGTGGAATTCCTCTCGGCATCCTGTGACTAGCCAGAGACTGCAGCAAGCTTGAAATTTGTGTTGATTTGCTACAATTTTTTTCATACTTCGAGTGTACTCTTAAGAGATCGCAGGCACAAAATCTGCCAAGACGGTTTTGGGCTTGGCAAAAGGTGGTAACCCTAACCAGACCAGAATATCAAAACGGTGTCCTTCAGTCTGGGAGCTGAGCCTGACTCCGAGCCCCCGAATGTGGAGGTGTGATGCCAGTTTAAAAAAAGAACATAAGAAATAGGAGCAGGAGAAGGCCATTTGGCCCCTCGAGCCTGCTCTGCCGTTCAGTAAGATCATGGCTGATCTTCTACCTCAACTCCACTTTCCTGCACTATCCCCATATCCCTTGATTCCCTTAATATCCAAAAATCTATCGATCTCTGTCTTGAAAATACTCAATGACTGAGCCTCCACAGCCCTCTGGGGTAGAGAATTCCAAAGATTCACCACCCTCTGAGTGAAGAAATTTCTCCTCATCTCAAATGTCCGACCCCTTATTCTGAGACTGTGACCCCTGTTTCTAGACTCCCCAGCCAGGGGAAACATCCTCCCTGCATCTACCCTGTCAAGCCCTGTAAGAATTTTGTATGTTTCAAGGAGATCACCTCTCATTCTTCTAAGCTCTAGAGAATATAGGCCTAGTCTTCTCAATCTCTCCTCATAGGACAATCCCCCCATCCCAGGAATCAGTCTGGTGAACCTTAGTTGCACTCCCGCTATGGCAAGTATATCCTTCCTTAGGAAAAGAGTGCATATTTTTAGCTTTTATTTCCCCCTCATTGAATTAAAGTATTAAGATTCAAATGTGGTCTTCAGGTTTATGTTTATGAATCCCAAAGTGGTAATGCTTGAAATCTGGAATTTAATTTTGTGGATTGATAATGGTGTTGATTTGATGTATTCCAGTGCTCCTCCTACCGCTGCAGTTGCTAGCTCTATCCGCTGCCCATTGGTAGCTCTACAGTTATACAGTGCTGCTTTTTATTTACCTTGCTGCGAGTGAACATTGAGAAATGCTGTAGGGAAATATTGCAGGCCCTTAGAAATAGAATAGTTTCAGAACATGGTGGAGACTGGGATAGCCCTACATGGCCAATAACATTCCTTCACCTACTCTTATTAATGAGTGGGAGCAGTGAAATATATTTTAATATATGGGGGAAAATTGGGAACCGGGAGTTTTGAGCATGAGATCTGACAGATTTGGGTATAGTGGATATAATATTTATAAGACTTATACTTCAGCAATGAATCTTAGTTAGGTTTCTGGAAATTTGAAGTTGTATCTTATCATTTTTCTATTTCTTTCCAGCCCGACTTAATTCCACATCAGGTGTGGCCCCCAATGGTTCATGCTGTTTGGAGAATGCCATGGAGCATGAAAAACCCCATCAAGGTAATAATGAAAGCTATTAAAACTGAATTGTGACTATTTCCTATTCTTTTCTAGTTCATAATTTGTTTTACTTTCTGTGCTCAGGATTTCTTCTTACATTGGAGAAATGTTGGTGGTTAAAGAACTTTCTGACCTGTGAAGCTGCTCATCACCCTATTAATACTGATATATCTGCGGGAAGGTAAGGAGTCCTTCATAAACTATGAAGAACCTTCTGAGGGTAATTTTGACTTTGGGCGATGGTGTAAAATGGGCGATAACAGGATATATTTAAATTGGGAGAGATGTATAATGAGTGGCTGATCGATATCGCCCAAAAGTCAAAATTACCCTCTTTGTTTTACTGCAGGAAATTTAAGAACATAGAACATAAGCACATAAGACGTAGGAGTAGGTCATTTGGCCCCTCGAGCCTGCTCCGCCATTCAATAAGATCATGGCTGATCTGATCTTGGCCTCAACTTCACTTTCCTGCCCGCTCCCCATAACCCTTGACTCCCTTATCATTCAAAAATCTGTCTATCTCCACCTTAAATATATTCAATGACCCAGCCTCCGCAGCTCTCTGGGGAAGAGAATTCCAAAGACTCACGACCCTCAGAGAAGAAATTCCTCCTCATTTCCGTTTTAAATGGGTGCCCCCTTATTCTGAAATTATGCCCCCTAGTTCTAGATTCCCCCATGAGGGGAAACATCCTTTCTGCGTCTACCCTGTCAAGCCCCTTCAGAATCTTATATATTTCAATAAGATCCCCTCTCATTCTTCTAAACTCCAATGAGTATGGGCCCAACCTGCTCAACCTTTCTTCATAAGACAACCCCTTCATCTCCGGAATCAACCTCGTGAACCTTCTCTGAACTGCACACAAACGGCGTTTGATCTCTTCAGAAGGGGTTTTCAAAGCCTTTTCCAGATAACTAAGAGTCTGAGAACCTAAGTAAATATAATATAACTGACATTTCTATATGTAAACAAGGGGAAGGAATTTCTTTGGTGCAGGAGCAGTTGCAAGAAAATTCGCCCCCAAATTTCTTGCCCCCCTCAATATTTCCTCATTGTTATACTAGGGAATATCTTAAATAGAGTGATCATTAATGAGGGGTTGATATTGTATTATTGATCTCAACAAAATGAATAAACTTTTTAAGAGATTGAACTGTTTCTTTTTTTTTAAACAGTGGTCATCGTTGATCAAGGGTGATTCTTGGACATTTGGTTTCTGTGGATTAGATTTTAGTCTACAGTATTTGGCAGTATGTTGCTACTGGCTCAGGGAATTGGTTGGATTTTACAGTGGCCGAGCTTTGAACTGCCAAGAAATAACTGACGGCCATCTCGAGAAGCAAGTGATGTTTTCATCAACAGTGTTGCTATTTAATCATTCTTCAACAGACCAAGGTGATTTACCAAGAAGCACATTGATAATCTCTAAAACATGAGTGTTTAGATTTAGAGAGTTAGGGAAAACTAATTTCAAAAACTGACGGGTTTGTGGTGTTTTTGATTTAAATGAAATGTTTTCAATATTTGGCTCAATTCAGGATAACTCTTTTATAGTGTAGAAACAAATGTTGACCTGATTAAGGCACTCTATCTAGCAGTGTACTAACAGCATCTTTCACATTATTTGGATTGGATAATTATACATCTTCATTTGTTTTCTATGTACTGTTCATGTATTAAGCCTGTTCTTGAGTTGCCTAGTAAGTGGCACGCTTCTAGTAAGTGGCATGCTTCTGAGTGAGGGTGACCACAGTTCATCATGTTTAAGAAAACCTTTTTGTTTTACCATGCGGTGGGCACATAGAGCAGAACTGAATTTGTTTGAAATATTGTAATAATTATTACATTATTTTTGTGCCGCAAGTAACTAAGAGGATACAATTCTTTCTGTTAATTTTAGTGAAAAAGTTGGTATGAGTGCAAAATGAGAAATTCTATTTTGTACATGCGTTTTCAATGAGAATAATTTCACCTCCTAAGATGCTTACTTTCTTGTATATTGATGCACTAAATTTCAAAATTCAGTACGTGAAAGTCTGAACAAAACTGTTTGTCTTTTTGTACATGATTTTCTTCCCTATTGAAGATTAGACCTGTGTATTTTAATTATCCATTGGGGCTAACTTTCAACTTTGGTGGGAGCAGAAAACTAGTGGTATTGAAGTGAATGGAACAGAAAATCGATTGGGATGTATAACGGACGGCCGATCCGATACTGCTTGTTTTATGCCCCCACTTTCCGAGAATATAAGAACTACAGCCTGTGCTGGAGATACATTTATGGGAAAAATCTACAGCTTTAGTGCTCCCAGCACAGAGCTTCAAAATAGGTTTGCATCCAATTAATAGAAGGAAAACCTGTGGATGGCAGGCTGATCCCTGCTCCTGAATTCGTGACATGTACCCCAGCGTGGCAACCTCTGCATCGGGAGCACTAAATCATGAAATTTACTTGGTGGTGCTACTCTACTGAAATCATTGTGGAACATTTTATACTTTTTTAATAATAAATGGGACTTTTTACAAACTTCTGTGGCTCAAACGTCTTATTGTTACCCAAATGGGACTAGAGAAGGTAGCTTCAGTCGAAAAGCCAGCATCGGCACAGGTGCAGTGGGGTGATTGGCCTCTTTTTGTGCTGTAATTTCTATGATTCTATTTCAGAGGCCTGGCATAGAATCATAAAATGTTACAACACATTCAGCCCATTAAGTCTGCATTGGTGTTTTTCTTCACATTATCCACCTAATCTAATTCTACTCCTCACTCCCCATAACTTTCTAATATTCATCTTTTTCCACTAACTTTCTAATTCCCACTTAAAAACAATTTATGGACTCTGCTTCAGCATGTGCGTTTGTGTGTTCACATATACAGCTTTGGTTCAGTTACTTCTTAGTATGTTAGTTGTGTGCTTCTAGATGACTACCAATTTTAGGGAGGAACTTCGGTGCCAAAAAATACAAATAATTGGGATTACCTTGTACTCTAATCAGTTAAATTACAACAATAACAACATATTGCATTTATATAATGCCTTTAGTGAAACATTCCAAGGTGCTTCACAGGAGTTTTATTAAACAAAATTTGACATTGAGCCTCAAGGAGATGTTTGGACAGGTGACCAAAAGCTTGATCAAAGAGGTTTTAAGGAGTGTCTTAAAGGAGAATAGTGAGGCAGAGGTTTAGGGAGAGAATTCCAAATCTTAGGCCCTTGGCAGCTGAAGGCAGGCCCACTAATGGTGGAGCAATGAAAATGGGGAATACGCGAGAGGCCAGAATTGGAGGAGCACAGAGATCTCGGAAGGTTGGAGGAGGTTACAAAGATAGGGAGGCCTGATTGATGGAATACTGTAACAAGTAAGAGTACAATAATTTATTTGAATGGATTGAAGGAAAATGTTAATTTAGTGACAAAGGTAACATCTTTAAAAGAATAATGTGGACATGCAGGCCAGGTACATCACCAAGATTAGAAAGCTCAGACTAAACAAATGTCACACTAAAACAATTAATAAACAAATTAAAATGTGAACTAAAGAGGAAAATGACCTCATTAAATATTACAAGGAGAAAACTGAAGGAGCTCAATGGGAGGAAAGTAAGATCACACAAACACGTTAAAAGGGTGATCAGAAGGGCTGAGAGACCTAGGAAAAGCACAGCTGCAAAAGGAAAATTTAACAGTAAAAATTCTTCCAGTACTACAACAGCAAAAGGAGTGTCAGGGAAGAGGTGAGAATATTGAAAGATGCAACAGCTTGAAACTGAGGCTGAGTAACATACATATAAAAAAATCCTGAATTATTACTTCCTCCATTAAGGGATATAGGGGGAAAAATTCAGTTGCTTTGCGCCTCCCGTTAGCGCCCTAAGAGGGCGCTAATGGGGCGCAAAGCAACTAGCGCCCGGGCGCGGTGATGTTTGCGCCGCTTGCGAAATTGACCAGACATTTTGAGGCGGCGCTAAACACTACCTGCCACGATCTCCTGCGCCCTGCAGATCGTGACGTCAGTTGAGCGTGCAACGCCCTGGTAGCGCCACGGACTGTATATTGAGTGGCGCCCCCTGCCTTACCGCCTGCTGCTAGAAATGACAGGTTGAGGGGAGCGTTTTGCAGTCAGGAAGGGACTGGGGGAGCGCTATTTAAAGGCAGCCGCTTCCTGACCTTTTTTGTCGGTGACATTTTTGCACCACGCATTCTGAGAGAGAGAGAGAGAGAGACTTCTGGAGAGATTCAACGCTGTGTGAAGGAGTTTTGGGTACTGAGCAGCACTTTGCAGGTTAATTTTGATTTAACCTTCCTTGCATCGATTTAGAAGAGACTATGGGGGCTGCACTCTGAACTCTTTCCCTGGGCCTCTCCATTGTTCTTTCCAGCAGAATTGATGTACAGGTCTCTCCAGGCCGAGATTCAAGGCTGCAATGAGCAGGGTGTGGATGGAGAGCAAGATCGACCCTCCCCTTTAAGAACTGGCCGGCGCCAGTGTGTCTATGTTCCATTCCTGACTGACATCACATGAGCTTCGCCAACGCTCTGAGGTAGCGCCTCACTCCTTGGCGTTAGCGCCTTAAGAGAGGTGTGTAGCGCCTGATTTAGCACTCCAATCACCTCCAGGGGCGATAGAAGTCAAGTTTGAAGTCAGAGGCGATAATTAGCGGCAGGCGCTAAACTTTGTGCCCGGCCGATAATTGCGCCCCAAACGGGGCGATACCGAATTTCTCCCCCATAAGATATTAAGGGGAACAGATAGGGTAGATAGAAACTATTTTCACTGTTTGGGGATTCTAGGACTAGGGGGCCTGGTCTAAAAATTATAGCCAGACCTTTCAGGAGTGAAATAAGGAAACACCTCTACACACAAAGGGTGGCAGAAGTTTGGAACTCTCTTCCGCAAATGGCAATTGATGCTAGATCAATTGTTAATTTTAAATCAGAGATTGATAGCTTTTTGTTAACCAAAGGTATTAAGGGATATGGGTATATGGAGTTAGGTCGCAGATCAGCCATGATCTCATTGAATGGTGGAACAGGCTTGAGGGGCTCAATGGCCTACTCCTGTTACTATGTTCCTATGTTCCAAGTACACACAAGGGAAGATATGAACAATAGGCCTTTCCTTTAAAAGAGTACCAAGATATAATTCAAAACTTTGATATAAATGAGATGGAAGTCCTAGACAAGCTAAAAGGCTTAGAACAAATACATTTCCAAGGTTAGATGATATCCTAGAATGTTGAGAGACTGACGACGAGATTTGTGAAGAAGTTATTAGACCCTGGGGAGGTACCAGTAGAATAGAAACAAACTAACATGGTGCCCATATTCAAATAGGTTGACAAAATAGACACCACAACTACAGACCCTTTAGTCTTCAATCCATGTAAAATAATGGAATTGATTATCAACAGTAAATTGGAGGATTATCTGTACAATGATCAGCACAGTTTTAGATGGTGAAGTTCCTGCCTGACTAACTTCCTTGATTTCTTTGAGGAGGTGACAACAAAAGTCGACCGTGGTAAACCCTATGAGGTTGTGTCCTTCGACTTCCAGAAGGAATTGATAAGGTTCCATACAAAAGATTACTGATCAGGCTGAAAGCTAAGGGAATTCAGGGCAAGACTTGGGTATGAATAAGAAAATGGCTAAAGGGTAGAAAACAAAAGCCACCGGTTCAAGGGATAATGTGAGGGTGGGGAGAAGTACTGAGTAGAGTGTGCCAGAGCTCAGTGTTAGGATCAATATTGTTTCTAATCTACATTAATGACTTGGATTTTGAAACTCAATGCAAATTGGTTAAATTTGGCGATGATATGAAACTAGGAGTGGCTTTGGAATTGAAGGAGGAAACCCAGAAATTGCAGAATGAGCTAAACGAAATATGTTAATGGACTGAACAACGATAGTTGAAACTGAATGCAGACAAATGTAATTATTCTACATAGGAAGAAAATATGGGCAATACATATACTTCATGAATAGTGTTAAAATAGATATGGATGAGAGACCCAAGTGTATTAGACTCAACACTCAACATATCCAATCAATGCAAAGTAGCAATCAAGAAAGCCAACAAAATTTTGAATTACAGAGCTGAAACAATATGACAGAGGAACAACAACAGCAACAACAACAATTTGTATTTATATAGTATTAATGCAGTAAAACGTCCCAAGGCGCTTCACAGGAGCATTATCAAACAAAATTTGACAGCGAGCCATATAAGGAGATATTAGGGCAAAGAGGTAGGTTTTAAGGAGCATCTTAAAGGAGGAAAGAGAGGTAGAGGCAGCCTTGGCAGCTGAAGGCACGGCCACCAATGGTTGAGCGATTAAAATCGGGGATGCTCAAGAGGCCAGAATTGGAGGAGTGCAGAGATCTTGGAGGGTTGTAGGGCTGGAGGAGATTACAGAGATAGAGAGGGGCGAGTCCATGGAGGAATTTGAAAACAAGGATGAGAATGTTAAAATCGAGGCATTGCTTAACCGGGAGCCAATGTAGGTCAGCGAGCACAGGGATGATGGGTGAATGGGACTTGGTGTGAGTTAGGACATGGACATGGAGTTTTGGATGAGCTCATGTTTATGGAGGGTAGAACATAGAAAGCCAGTCAGGAGTGTGTTGGAATAGTCAAGTTTAGAGGTAACAAAGGCACGGATGAGAGTTTCAGCAACAAATGAGCTGAGGCAGGGGCAGAGTCGGGTGATGTTACAGAGGTGGATATAGGCGGTTTTAATGATGGCATGGATATGTGATCGGAAGCTCATCTCTGGGTCAAATACAACACCAAGGTTGCAAACAGTCTGGTTCAGCCTCAGACAGTTTCCAGGGAGAGGGATGGAGTCGGTGGCTAGGGAACGGAGTTTGTGGTGGGGACTGAAGACAATGGCTTCGGTCATCCCAATATTTAGTTGGAGGAAATTTCTGCTCATCCAGTACTGGATGTCAGACAAGCAGTCTGACAATTTAGAGACAGTGGAGGGGTCGAGATCGGTGGTGGTGTGGTAGAGCTGGGTGTTGTCAGCGTACATGTGGAAACTGATGCTGTGTTTTTGGATGATGTCGCCGAGGGGCAGCATCTAGATGAGAAATAGGAGGGGGCCAAGGATAGATCCTTGGGGATACTAGAGGTAACAATGTGAGAGCGGGAAGAGAAGGCTTTGCAGGTGATTCTCTGGCTATGACTGGATAGATCAGAATGGAACCAGGCGCATGCAGTCCCACCCAGCTGGACGACAGTGGAAAGACATTGGAGGAGTGGGCAACCATGTCAAAAGCTGCAGACATGTCAAGAAGGACGAGGAGGGATAGTTTACCTTTGTCACAGTCACACAGCATATCACTTGTGACTTTGAGAAGAGCCATTTTGTTACTGTGACAGGGGCGGAAACCTGATTGGAGGGATTCAAACATGGAGTTCCGGGAAAGATGGGCATGGAATTCGGAGCTGACAGCTTGTTCAAGAACTTTGGGGAGGAAAGGGAGGTTGGAGATGAGGCGGTAGTTTGCAATGATGGAGGGGTCAAGGGTTGTTTATTTGAGGAGAGGTGTGATGACAGCAGATTTGAAAGAGAGGGGGACAGTACCTGAGGAGAGAGAATCGTTAACAATATCAGCTAACATGGGAGCCAGGAAGGGAAGTTGGGTGGTCAGCAGTTTAGTGGGAATAGGGTCGAGGGAGCAGGAAGTGAGTCTCATGGACAAGATGAGCTTGGAGAGGGCATGAGGGGAGATCGGAGAGAAACTAGAGAAAGATGCAAGTTCAGGGCTAGGGCGGGGAAAACCTTAGAGGAAGTTTGGCCCGGTGGGCTAGGGGAAGGGAGGGAAGCGGCAGAGGCAGCTGATTGGATAGTCTCAATTTTAGTGACAAAGAAGTCCATCCATGAGCTCCTCGCACTTGTTGGAGGTGAGGGTGGAGGAGACAGGGAAGAGGGGTTTAAGTAGATGGTTTACAGTAGAGAAAAGAAGCTGGGAGTTATCTTTGCATTCCAGGATGATCCTGGAATAGTGAGCAGTTTTGGCAGAGGAGAGCAGAACCCAATAATGCTTTATGTGGTCCAGCCAGATCTGATGGTGAATGTTTAAACCAGTTGTCCGGTCATATCTGTCAGAAATGTCGTGGTGAATGAAGGGCCAAAGGCTAGACAGTTGGGATTTTTGGGAGCGCAGTTGTAAGTGAATTGGGAGAGAGTTTTTTCCAGGGGAGGACACAGAAGGAAGTAGGGTTGGGAGGGGGAGGGGGAGATGGAGAGTGGGTGGAGAGCGATACAAGGAAGTGGTCAGAGATGGCCTTATCTGTGATTGATATGATGGGAGTAGCATGGCCACATGAGATGGCAAGGTCAAGGGGGTGGCCTTGAATATAGGTTAGGGCGTTTATATGGAGGGAGAGATAAGGGAGGGTAGGAGGCTCGTGAACTCATAGGAGAGAGAGCATGATGAATTGAGATGGAGGTTGAAATCACCGAGGATGAGAAGTCGCTCGGTGCAGAAGCTGAGGGATGAAAGCAATGAAGATACCTCGGTGAGAACATTTTTATGGTACTTGGGTGGGCGGTAGAGAACGAGAATTTAAAACAAGAGGTGAGAGAGGTGGAACAAGGTGAGAGGTGCTCAAAGGAGGAGAAATTGCCAGAGGCGTAGGGGGGTAGACCAAGGTGTGATTTAGTGATAAGAGCCACACCGTCACCGCGACAGTCTGAGCGGGGCAAGTGGTGGAAGGTGTAGCCAGGCGGGGAGGCTTCATTTAGGGGGAAGGTGTAATCACCCCTCAGCCAGATTTCCGTCAAGGGCATGATATTGATGCAATCATCCACAGTAAACAGTCATTGTGGAGACAAAGTCCCGTCTTCACACTGAGGACACCCTCCATCGTGTTGTGTGGCACTACCACTGTGCTAAATGAGATAGATTCAGAACAGATCTATCAGCTCAAAACTGGGCATCCATGAGGCGCTGTGGGCCATCAGCAGCAGCAGAATTGTATTCCACCACAATCTGTAACCTTCACTCTACCATTACCACCAAGCCAGGGGACCAACCCTGGTTCAATGAGGAGTGCAGAAGAGCATGCCGGGAGCAACACCAGGCGAACCTAAAAATGAGGTGCCAACCTGGGGAAGCTGCAACACAGGACTACATGCATGCTAAAAAGCGGAAGCAGCATGCCATAGACAGGGCTAAGTGATCCCACAATCAACGGATCAGATCAAAGCTCTGCAGTCCTGCCACATC
The DNA here is from genome assembly GCA_030390025.1 of Squalus acanthias. NCBI lineage: Eukaryota > Metazoa > Chordata > Chondrichthyes > Squaliformes > Squalidae > Squalus > Squalus acanthias. The sequence goes on from CM059432.1 coordinate 63,419,478, forward strand.
CAGTCGTGAATGGTGGTGGACCATTAAACAACTAACGGGAGGAGGAGACTCCATGAATATCACCATCCTCAATGATGGTGGAGCCCAGCACGTGAGTGCAAAAAACAAGGCTGAAGCGTTCGCAGCCATCTTAAGCCAGAAGTGCTGAGTGGATAATCCATATCAGCCTACTCCTGAGGTCCCCACCATCACAGAATCCAGTCTTCAGCCAATTCGATTCATTCCACGTGATATCAAGAAATGGTTGAGTGCACTGGATACAGCAAAGGCTATGGGCCCTGACAACATCCCAGCTATCGTGCTGAAGATTTGTGCTCCAGAACTAGCCACCCCTCTAGCCAAGCTGTTCTAGTACAGCTACAACACTGGCATCTATCCGACAATGTGGAAAACTGCCCAGATATGTCCTGTCCACAAAAAGCAGGACAAATCCAACCCGGCCAATTACCACCCCATCAGTCTACTCTCAATCATCAGCAAAGTGATGGAAGATGTCATCGACAGTGCTATCAAGCGTCACTTACTCACCAATAACCTGCTCACTGATGCCCAGTTTGGGTTCCGCCAAGACCACTCGGCTACCGACCTCATTACAGCCTTGGTCCAAACATGGACAAAGGAGCTGATTTCCAGAGGTGAAGTGAGAGTGACTGCCCTTGACATTAAGGCAGCATTTGACCGAGTGTGGCATCAAGGAGCCCTAGTAAAACTGAAGTCAATGAGAATCAGGGGGAAAACTCTTCACTGGCTGGAGTCCTACCTAGCACAAAGGAAGATGGTTGTGGTGATTGAAGGTCAATCATCACAGCTGCAGGACATCGCTGCAGGAGTTCCTCAGGGCAGTGTCCTAGGCCCAACCATCTTCAGCTGCTTCATCAATGACCTTCCCTCCAACATAAGGTCAGAAATGGGGATGTTCGCTGATGACTGCAGTGTTCAGCGCCATTCGCAACTCCTCAGATAATGAATCAGTCCCTGCCCGCATGCAACAAGACCTGGATGACATTCAGACTTGGGCTGATAAGAGGCAGGTAGCATTTGCACCACACAAGTGCCAGGCAATGACTATCTCCAATGAGTGAGAGTCTAACCACCGCCCCTTGACATTCAACGGCATTACCATCACCAAATCCCCCACCATCAACATCCTGGGGGTCACCATTGACCAGAAACTTAACTGGACCAGCCACATAAATACTGTGGCAACAAGAGCAGGCCAGAGGCTAGGTATTCTGCGGCGAGTGTCTCACCTCCTGACTCCCCAAAGCCTTTCCACCATCTACAAGGTACAAGTAAGGAGTGTGATGGAATACTTTCCACTTGCCTGGATGAATGCAGCTGCAACAACACTCAAGAAGCTCGACACCATCCAGGACAAAGCAGCCCGTTTGATTGGCACCCCATCCACCACCTTAAACATTCACTCCCTCCACCATCATCGTACTGTGGCTGCAGTGTGTACCATCTACAAGATGCACTGCAGCAACTCACCACGGATTCTTCGGCAGCACCTCCCAAACCCGCGACCTCTTCCACCTAGAAGGACAAGGGCAGCAGGCGCATGGGAACACCACCACCACCAAGTTCCCCTCCAAGTCACACACCATCCTGACTTAGAAGTATATCGCCGATCCTTCATCGTCGCTGGGTCAAAATCCTGGAACTCCCAAACTAACAGCACTGTGGGACTACCTTCACCACACGGACTGCAGCGGTTCAAGAAGGTGGCTCACCACCACCTTCTCAAGGGCAACTAGGGATGGGCAATAAATGCTGGCCTTGCCAGCGATGCCCAGATCCCATAAGCGAATAAAAAAAAACCATGGATGGCAAGGGCCTTGTTCACATGTGAACGGACATTCTGGAGGGAGACGCGGAGAGGGGCGGAGATAGATGATCCACTGGCAGAGTCCACAGGGTCAGTGCTGGGGGGGGATGAGTTGGATGGGGAGGAGATTGGCAAGATTAGCCCCCAGTGGGCGCGCTGGGAGGGAAGGTTGGCGAGAGAGTAGGATGGGGCAGTTGGGGTTGCTTCTCGTAAGGAGGCAGTGACGAGTGACACGATGTGCCCTTTGGAGGATGCCAAGAGAGGCGCAGAGGGAAGTTGTAGGCTTAATTAAGAGGGAGTCAAGCCTAGGGTGGCAGCAAGGGAGGAGGAAGGTCGAGGAGTACTGAAGGGTTGAGGAAGGGATTTGGGAGGGCAGAGTACCCGAGAGGGGAGAAATGATAGGAGGCATGATGACAGGAGAGAGGGGTCTAGAAGGAGTAAAGGGAAAAGAAGTAAAAAATGGGGAGAAAAAAGTGGAAATAGAAGTGATGGGCTTGGGTCCGGAGCGGCAGCCAAAACACGCACGTGAATGGTCACAGGGAAAACTCAAGTTACATAGGCTTGGTTACATAGCAATTATTAGGATACATATATCTTGGTAGTAAAAGGGGAACAGAGAGGAGACAGTAGGAGGGAGTCGAGAGTTAAAGTCAGAGGTCCCGCGGTGGGAGAAAGTTGACGAAGGTAGGGTGGAGTCGGCATGGAGCATCGATAAACTGTTGTCGAAGTTCAGAGACAAGTGTGGCGGGTGAGTGAAGTCTAGAAGCTATTTGAAGGGTAGAGTATCGGAGGACAAACTGATGGAGGTATTTCCGTGGGAATGAATCGTGCAGAATCGGTTGCGGGGCAGAAAAAAACGTTGGCGAAGTTGGAGGTCACCATAAGATCCAGAAGCGGCGGAGAAATGTACTTCGGCCCAGGAGTGTGAAGCTCCAGCCAGGAACCAGACTGTAGCTGAAGCTGAAAAACCAGTAGAACCAATAGGCCAGTCACAGGCTCAGCAGGTAACAGCAGTGGTGGGGGAAGGGCTCTAAGCTGATCAAAGTTGCTTTAAAATTGAAGCAACTGAGCAACAGATCAGAGACACAGCAGCTGAGTCTTACCGTGTAGTCCAGTATAGTCCAGTACAGAAGTGTAGACTTGATGTCCAGGGAAGTCCAGGAATTTGGAAGCCAAATTTTAGAAAAGATCCAGTGCTCACAAACAAAGAGCAGGCATGGTCAGTGGCAGTTTAAACTAGCAATTAACTTGTAGTTAGGGCTAAAATGCACGCACTACAAGAGCCAGGGAAATTAAACAGTGGAAGAGAGGAGTTTGGGGGAGAAAGGGCTAAGGATGGCAGTGGATGGCCAAGGATAGAGCTGCACAGTAAGAAGTTCCCTTGGTAGCTGACCATCTAGAAGCCATCTTGTTCTCGTAAGAGCAAGTTGTGATAAACTGCAGTGCTTTGTTCAGACCGTACCTTGAGAACTGTGTCCAGTTCTGGTAACCGAGAGACAAAGGGCTGGATTTTGTGAATGGAGGCGAGTTGGAGGCGGGACTGCTGCTTGTTGTGTCAATGTCCCGCCTCCATTCTTGCCTGACCAATCAGAGGGTTTTCCCCTGATTGAGCTTGTTTAGCCCGCTCTGCGGGCTCAGCAGGCCAATTAGGGAGGAAGTCACTGACAGATCACATCAACGTCAGACGTGCTATCTGTCAAGACTTCTTGAAAGAAGAAATGACAGCGTTTGACAGCTCTGTGAAGCTATCAAACACTGCCATTCTCTTTAGTTTGATGAGACTTTGTGGTGAGGACTCATCAAACCTTTCAACTTTGTAAATTTCACATGTCTGTAGGATCGGAGGATCCAACAGCTATTGTGTGAAATTGACAAGGAGAATGTCGGCTCTCCTGATCTAGTGCGGCTAAAGGCTGTAGAAAGAAAACAAGGTAAGTGCACACTTTTTTAAACTTAGCACTCACCTTACATACTTACCACTCCACACTTGCACCCACCACTCACCTCTATACCTTACTTCCAGGTGTCTCCGACCACCGCAGACCTCCTCCACGTCACCTCCAACCCGACGGGGTTCTCCGAGGTCGGGAAGCCTTCACCTGTGAAGGTAAAATGGCACTAATCCTTTTTTCTGCCTGTTAACTACCTGTTAACAGGCAGTTAAAAGGATTAAATGCCTTTCCCGCCTCCAGGAGACGGTACCCGAAGCTGCATGTCCTCCTGCCTCCTGGCAAAAGGGCACGGAGGCGGGATGGGGGCGGGTTTGCCACCTCTATGCCCGGCTGTCCCACCTCTATGCCCGCCTCTTCGGGGCTTGGAAAATCCAGCCCAAAGGAGACATTCAAGTGCTGGTGGCAGTGCAGAGAAAAGCCTTAAGGCTGATTGTTGGGTCGGGATTTTAACCTTACCCACCCGGCTGAAACCAGGCGGTTGGGCAGTTAAAATGACCTGGGTGACTTACCCGCTGAAAAGCTGCTCAGATCCTGCCATTTCTGATTTTAATGGCTGCTTCTATACAGTCAGGTTAGCCAGTGGGGTCCTAATGCACATATTCTAATCAGTCTGACGATGTCACCAGGCCCTAACAGCGATTTTAACTTCAGCCTGTGCCGGGAAGCTGCTCCCTCAGTACTGCACTGAAGTGCCAGTTTAGATAACATAAGAACATAAGAAAAAGGAGCAGGAGTAGGCCATACGGCCCCTCAAGCCTGCTCCGCCATTCAATAAGATCATGGCTGAACTTCTACATCAACTTCACTTTCCTGCCCTATCCCCATATCCCTTGATGCTCAAAAATGTATTGTTCTCAGTCTTGAATTATTTTTAAATTCACTCACAGGACATGGGTGTTGCTGGCAAGCATTTATTGCCCATTCCTAATTGCCCTTGAGAAGGTGGTGGTGAGCTGCCACTTCAGAGGGCAGTTAGGAGTCAACCACATTGCTGTGGGTCTAGAGTCACATATAGGATGATGGCAGATTTTCATCCCTAAAGGACATTAGTGAACCAGATGGGTTTTTATGACAATCTGAATTTAAATTCCCCAGCTGATGTGTGGGATTTAGAACTCATGGGGGCGATTTTCCAAGCCCTGGGGAGGCGGGTATGGAGGCAGGACTGCCGGGAAAATGGGAGAATCTGGGTGCGGGTACCCATCCCGCCCCCAACCCGCCTCCGTGCCATCTTCCCAGGAGGCAGTTACCCGACCCGCACTGGGTCCCGTCTCCTCGAGGCGGGAATGGGATTAGTGCCAATTAACTGCCTGTTAACAGGTAGTTAACAGGCAGTTTTTTGGCTAATCCCTATTTTGAGCCCTAAAGTGTGGGCTTCCCGACGGCTCCGAACCTCGCCAGGGTCAGCGAGGCGAGCCATGGGTCTGCGGGGGTCGGAGGGGCCGAAATGTCCGGTATGCAGGTGAGTGATGGGTGCATGTGTGGAGAGGTAAGTGTGTGAGGTGAGTCTAAAGTGTTTTAATAAGATTAATTACCTTTGCTTCTTCCTCCAGGCTTCATCCCTTTAGACTGCGGAGCTGCCTCATCTCCACGGCAGAGATGACAGAATGGCTGCTGCATTCTCCGATGCAACAGCCATCTGTTTTCTGCTCAGGAAAGAGGTTTGGTGAGTCTTGAGTACAAGGACTCACCAAAGAACAGAGATTGTCAGTGTTTGACAGCTTCTCAAAGCTGTCAAACGATGATAATTCATCTGTCAAAAATTTTTGACAGATGAAACGTCATACGCTGACGTTCTCTGTCACCGGCTTTCCCTTAATTGGCCTGCTAAGCCCGCTGAGCGGGCTTAACAAGGCCAATCAAGGGAAAATAGCGTGGGTTGGGCGGACGTCGAAGGAGGCGTCCGATGGAGGTGGGACTAAAACCCGACAGGCAGCAGTCCTGCCTCCATCACACCCCCATTGATAAAATCACCTCCCATGTCTCCAGATCATTAGTCCAGGCCTCTGGAGTACTAGCCCAGTAACATTACCATTATACTACCGTACCCCATTGAATGTACTCATTGACTGAAGTAGAGAACCTTCTGGGGTAGAGAATTCCAAAGATACACAACCCTCTGAGTGAGGACATTTCTCCTCATCTCAGTCCTAAATGGCCAACCCCTTATCCTGAGACTATGACCCCTGGTTCTAGACATTCCAACCAGGGGAAACAGCATCTCTAAGAATTTTATACGTTTCAATGAGATCACTTCTCATGCTTCTAAACTCCAGAGAATATAGGCCCATTCTACTCAATCTCTCCTCATAGGACAGCCCTCTCATCCCAGGAAACTATCTAGTGAACCTTCGTTACACCCCCTGTAAGGCAAGTATATCCTTCCTTAGGTAAGGAGACCAAAATTGTACACAGTACTCCAGGTGTGGACTCAGCAAAGCCCTATAGAATTGCAGCAAGACTTCCTTACTCTTATAATCCAAACACTTTGCAATAAAGGCTAACATACCATTTGCCTTCCTAATTGCTTGCTGTACCTTCACGTTAATATTCTGTGATTCATGTACAAGGACACCCAAATCCCTTTGAATACCAATATTTACTAGTCTCTCACATTTTAAAAAATATTCTGCTTTTCCATTCTTCCTACCAAAGTGGATAATTTCATGCTTCCCCAAGTCTCTGGAATCAGACTTGAACCCAGGACCTTCTGACTCAGAGGTGAGAGTGCTATCACTGAGCCAAGCCTGACACCTAACAGCTCTTCTTAAACATAGATGAACATACTGTTTTAGAAAGAATTGAGAACTTGAAAATAAATAGAGCAGCTGGGCCAGATGATATCCACCCGAGTGTCCTCAGGGAGATGGGACATGTGCTGTGCGAGCCGTTGCACACAATCCTGCCCCGCTGACAATCCACTGCCATTATGGTACAGAGGAAATTCGGGGCCTTCCAGTCAAAGTAGAGCCTAACACTGAGAGGTTAGTAGGTCTTAAATTATAAATACATTTGCTCGTAGTGTTTGATAAAGGAATATAAACATCCTAACTTAAGTAATGATAATATTATGGCCCATTGAATTAAACTGTCTTATAATTAAACTGTGAAACATGCTTACAGTTTAGAGAGAATTTACAGTCATTTTACAAGATTTAGCACAATATATTCTGTTGAAAAGGAAAACCTGTACACATTTCAGACTGAAGACTATTTTTAACGCTGTCTGCAGTATATAGGCATTTTTAGATTTGAGCTTTGTCCAAAATATGATCAGTTAACACGTTCTTGGCTTCCAAAGAGGATTTATTATCTGAGCACAGTTTAAACATAGCAAGATACACATAACATGTGTACTTTAGGGGTGAGTAAATAGTCCAGAAATAGTGGCTTAGTTGATCCAGTGCAAACTTAGATAAGTCCACAAAACCCAAACCTGACCTCATCTGAATGTTGTTGTTTTGTATTCAATGTCAGCTGGCGGTTAGTTTTTTGCTTAACTTGATTGCAGTAACCACATTTTACATCTTGCCATTGCACTTAGCACTGAGAAGCCGGTAACAGTGGGATTGTAAAGAAACAGCAGCTACAAGCCTGCAGTCCCAAGGGTCCAGGGCAGCACCTGGGGACAAAAAGGCCACTTACCTTTTTACCTTTTTAGGCCTCTCTGGCTTTGCTGCCTGCTCATCTCAGATCATCTGATCTGAGGGTGGGGGAGGAGTACATCCAGCAAAATGAGGCAATAAGATGTCCTTAAGGCACTCTTATCTTGTTTACAAGGCTGCCCATTGCTTGCATCTGCTCCACGTGCAAGCAATTCATCCACTCTTGGGAAACCCCTAAGCAAATCCCTGGGAAAGGTAAAGGGGGCAGAGATCCGGCATCATGGGCCTCCACCCCTTTTCCTCTCCTTAGCACTCCCCAAAAGCAGAGAAGAAAAATGTCGTGGCCCATATTTCTATCACTAGCAATGCAATAAACTTCAAAAGGCACTCATAACAAAATTATGTTAATTGAAGTTAAAAAATTACATATTTGATGATGGAGACTTAGGGGGAAAAATTCAGTTGGTTAGCACAGTTAGTGCCTGGCGGGGGCGCTAATGGGGTGCTGATGCAGTAGCACCGGGGCGAGGCGAATAAGAACATAAGAACATGAGAAATAGGAGCAGGAGTAGGCCATTCGGCCCCTCGAGCCTGCTCCGGCATTCAATAAGATCATGGCTGATCTTCTACCTCAGCTCCACTTTCCTGCACTATCCCCATATCCCTTGATTCCCTTAATATCCAAAAATCTATCGATCTCTGTCTTGAAAATACTCAACGACTGAGCCTCCACAGCCCTCTGGGGTAGAGAATTCCAAAGATTCACATCCTCTGAGTGAAGAAATTTCTCCTCATCTCAGTCCTAAATGGCTGACCCTTTATTCTGAGACCCCTGGTTCTAGACTCCCCAGCTAGGGAAAATATCCTCTCTGTATCTACCCTGTCAAGCCCTGTTAAAATTTTGTATGTTTTAATGTGATCACCTTTCATTCTTCTAAACTCCAGAGAATATAGGTCTAGTCTACTCAATCTTTCCTCATAGGACAATCCCCCCATCCCAGGAATCAGTCTGGTGAACCTTCGTTGCACTCCCTCTATGGCAAGTATATCCTTCCTTAGGTAAGGAGACCAAAACTGTACACAATACTCCAGGTGTAGTCTCACCAGGGCCCTATATAATTGCAGTAAAATGCCTTTACTCCTATACTTAAATCCTCTTGTAATAAAGGCCAACATACCATTTGCTTTCCTAATTGCTTGCTGTACCTGCATGTTAACTTTCAGTGATTCATGTACAAGGACACCCAGGTCCCTCTGAACACCAACATTTCCCAATCTCTCACCATTTAAAAAATACTCTGCTTTTCTATTTTTCCTACCAGAGTGGATAACTTCACATTTCTCCACATTATATTCCATTTGCCATGTTCTTGCCCATTCACTTAGCCTGTCTATATCCCCTTGAAGCCTTTTTGCATCCTCCTCACAACTTACATTCCTACCTAGCTTTGAATCCAGCGACGCACACCACATCTGGCCCCCCCGTAGCACCGCAGTTACGAGTTACCACCGGGGACCTCAGCGCCAGGCAGATCGTGATGTCAGTGAGCATGTAACGCTCCAGAGTGCGCAATCTGCAAAATTCATTGTCGCCCCTTGCCTTAGCACCTCGCTCCGACAGGGACAGGGAGAGGAGGTGTCAAGCAGGCGGATACTGGCTCCAGGGGCGCTACTGAAAGGGATCAGTCGCAGCTGTCGGGTTAATACTGTTTCACTGCTTCCTTGTCAGTTTGACATTGTGCAACCATTTAAATCAGTCATTTAAAGGTTGTTTGGTATCAGGAGTGTTGTGGCTACTAACAATTTGTTACATTTACTCTCACAACATATCAAAGTGCTGCACTTGGTTACATTAATGGGGGCTGTACTGGCAGTCAACCTCGCCCTCCAGGATCTACGGCAGAGGGAGCGGAGGCAGCGAGAAAGATTGGAACATGGGGCCAGAGGGAGGAGAAGGGCCATGAGGGCTCTCAACAGGAGGCCTTACCCTCCGAGCGTATTCCGAGAGCACTTCTCCTACCTCCAATTAAGCGAGGAGCAGTGTATTAGAAGGCTCCGCTTCAGCAAGGAGGTGGTCACAGAACTCTGCCACCTCCTGCAACCAGACCTCGAGTCTCAGATCAGGGTGACCACGGCTCTCTCAGTGGCAGTCAAGGTCACCGTCGCCCTCAATTTCTTCGCCAGCGGATCCTTCCAGTCTGCAACACGAGATATAGGTAACATCGTGCAGTTCGCCATCCATCGCTGCATCCGGGAGGTCACAGAGGCTCTCTACAGTAGGAGAAGAGACTACATTTCCTTCCCCATCACCAGAGAGAAGCAGGATGAACGTGCATGTGGCTTTGCCAGGATAGCGGGCTTCCCATGGTGCAGGGCTCCATTGACTGCACCCACGTGGCTTTGTGGGCACCGCATAACAATCCTGAGGTCTTCCGTAACCGCAAAAGCTACCACTCACTTAATGTGCAGTTGGTGCGAATCCTCAATGTCAATGCCCGCTATCCTGGCAGCAGCCACGATGCCCTCATCGTGCGCCAGACCAGTGTGTCAGCTCTGTTCCAGCCACTATGTCAAGCTCACGGCTAGCTGGTCGGAGACAAGGGCTATCCACTCTCCACCTGGCTCATGACTCCAACACTCCTGCCCAGCACTCAGATAATGAGAGTCATACTGCCACCAAGAACATCATCAAAGCAGACCATCAGGGTGCTCAAGCAACGGTTCCACTGCCTTGACCGCTCGGGAGGAGCCCTCTAGTACTCGGCTGAGCGGGTGTCCCATTTTGTCGTGGTCTGCTGCATGCTCCACAACTTGGCCATCATGAGGGCCCAGCCCTTGCCAGCAGGGATTGTGGGACCACCTCAGAGGAGGAAGAGGGAGAGGAGGAGGAGGAGGACGAGGACGAGGAAGACAAGGAAGATGAGGAGGAGAAGGAGGAGAAGGAACAGGAGCGATGGAGGAGGCAGCCACTCAATCGGCCTTCCGAATGCGGTTCCAATAAATCAAACCCCAAATCCCCATTGCTCACCACATCCCCATCATTCCATCCCTGCCACAGGCCATATCACAGCGCAAAGCTGAAATGAGAGACACCACAAAATAATCTAAACTAAAATAATAAATTTATCAATAATCAGTGAACACATATTTACAACAACAATATTACCTATTCACCCTTGTGCAATCCCTTAGTGCCTCTCGTTACTGTGCCTTTACCTACTCTAGTGCTCCTACGAAGTGTTGGCCCAGTGGCTGCAGCACGGCGGGTGGAAGGCTGCTGAGTGTCCATGTGGGAGACTTCAGATGGCCTTTCAGGACGCCCTCGATCAGCTCTGGGCCTAGAAGGCCCGGCTGTAGACTGCACCACCTCAGCATGGGCAGCAGCAGTCTGGGCTGGCTGGATGACAGGCAGTGACAAGGGCAATGGCGGAGTGGCAGTGGTGGGAGCAGGAATGCTGTCATCCTGAGAGAGGACAGCAGTTTCCTGCTCCACTGACCCACTGCCACTCCCCCGGGGCAGCACCTCAGCATCCCTAGCAATCAGCTGGAGCACAGATTGCTGGCCTGTTGCGACACCGTGAAAGCCCCGGTCGATGGTGGTAGACCCACCCACGATGGCAGCAGTCAGAGCTTGCATTGTATCAAGCTGAGACTGCATGAGAGCAGTCTGAGATTGGATGCCACCAAGCATAGACTACATTGCAGCACTAAGACGTTGCGTCGCTTCTGCCTGTGCTGCAATGGAAGCTGCCAGATCGCTCATCACATGTGGCATCAGGTCTGGGTCGCCACGATCTCTCTGGGAGTCGAACATCCTTTGCAGACTGGAAATGGGCTTCATGGTGTGTGCAGAGCTCCTCCACGCTCCTTACCTTTGCCGAGAGGCTCTCGGTCACCCTTGCCATTGCACCTATCATCTCTGTGTGCATGCCAATCACCCTTCTTCGAAAGGCTTCCCCATCGAGGTCCTCATCTGAGTCCTGTGCAGCAGAACTCGTGTGCGAACTCGCCCTCCGGGAGCTGGCTCCCGAGCTACCCTTTCCCCCTGGCCTTGCTGCAGCCCGCTCATCCCCAGTGCATCACCCTGTGCAGATCCCGCTATTATATTAGCCTCTAAAGAACGCGTAATGCCAGTATTTGAGCTGGTGCCTGTGGGTGAGACATACAGTGACGCGGTGTCTTCTTCCTCCTCCTCTTCTCTTGCCTTGCTCTCAATGGTACCCTCAGGGACAGGCTGCTCAGGTGCTTGCTCATTATCTGAAAGCATAAAGGCACATGGTTCGGGTTAAGGTGAGGGGAGGGGGGCAGGAAGGGAGAAATGCATGCATACAGCATGATTAGCTGAAAATTGCGAAAGGCTTGTAGGGTGAGGGAGTAGTGGGATGTGAGAAGAAGGAGTAGGGATGAACATACCGTTGTTGTCCCCAAGGTGGTCAATGTCGCCAGCGGCCACGGCGCCCACCATCTGGTGCCCAATAATCTGCAGCACTTGAGTCTCCAGTGCAGACAGTGGTTGGGTGTCGGCTTGTCCCCCGCCTGTGCGCTCCTACTCCCTCCTGTTGTTAGCTACCTTGGCCTGCAAGAGAAAGGAAAGTGTGTGAGTGAGTGTGGAGCAATGTGTTTGGTTGATGTGCCTGCCATAGCTGAATAGCTGTCATTGTGTGCAAGGTGTGAGAGGTGGGTGTGAGTGTTGGTAGGTAGAGATTTTTGGTGGGTGAGTGCTGGGGGTGTGGTGCTTTGGGCAGTGCGTGCAGACTGTGGTTCAGACGGTGATATGTAGCAATTGTTGAAGCATTGACTCACCCTGACCACCCAAGTGAGGTCATTAAATTTCTTCCTGCACTGTGTGTGGGTCCTGGGGACCACAGTGCTGCCCGAGACATTCTGGGCTACCTCCCTCCACATGGTGCGGAAGACTTGCGGCGAGGGCCTCCTGCCACTTGCTGGGTAGAGCTCCGCCCTCCGTCTTTCCACTGTGAGCACCAACGCCTCCAATGCATGGTCGCAGAATCTGCGGGCTCTCTCCCTGGGGCATGGATCTGCCATCATTATGGCTGCTTGAGTCATCCGGCTCCTTCTCCTTGACCTGCTGCTGCTGGCTGAGATGGCTGCACAGCCAGCAATAACGAGAATGAGGTTCTGCAGCATCAATGAACCTTCCCTTTAAGAACTGGAAACAGCCTGTGGCAATGATGACTTGTGATTAGACTGCACCTGATATTGGTCAGTACTTTGAGTTTAACGCCACTGAGCTACGCCGTTAGCGCTTGATTTAGCGCTCCAATCCTTTCTTTTTGCAATGAGACTGGATTTTGCATGCAGTCTGAAACATTAGTGCCTGGCGCTAATTCTCAAACTTTTCAAAAGTTACCGCCCATTCCTGGGTTATAATGAATTTCTCCCCCTATGATTCTAACTGTTATGCTTACAAGACAATGCACAACTACAGAGAGAGGACCAGGACAGGGAGGGGACTGGCCACACTTGAGAAGTTCACACAATAAGAGGAGATGGCTCTGGCCCTTTTTGTCTGGGTAGCTGTGATAGATGATATGTTTGGAGGCTTGCGCAACCACCCAGTAAATATCCACATTTATTATGATTGAACCACACTCACTTTCTTATTATTCCCTGCTGTGATTGCCACCAGCCACACAAAGTATCATCTGAACTCACCTCTCTTTGAAGGCATTGTAGTGGGCAATGCATTGCAAATCTTCCTTTTTTTCTTGCTATATGTTCTTCCAAAGGTAAGGTGCAGCAAGTGGCTTCATGGACCCTGGCATTTTGCAGCATGTTGTGTCAAGCTCTCCCCCGCCTTCTGGCACCAGCAGAGCTATTAATATCACTGAGAATTTGGGCAATGAGTTTAACGGAGAGGTACTGGGTGAATCTCAAGTCACAAGTGAGGAGAAAAAAGTGGAGAGTGTAGAGTTCGCAATTATCGCGATTCAAAATAACATGAGAGAAGCAGATTCAATTGATCAGTTTTATTAAACGAAATGCTGTCCTGATAATAAAGGACACAGAAGCCTACAAAATGGCCACCGCGCATCATGGCAGAAGCTTCCAGAAACACAGTGGGCAGACAAGATGGCGTCGAATATACATTCAATATGAGATTGGATCATACTCGGTAAACATTGATAAAGACAGGATGCAACCCGTTTGCATTGTGAACAATAGCAATGATATAAGTGCTGGAATTGTTTTCCTATGCACAGTAAGGATCATTGAACTGGGCCATCGAGGCCCATCCAGACACATCAATACACAAATACCCCCCCGGCTCAACAATGAGAGAGACATTGGCAGGTGATTAAGCCAGTATTCGGGGGGCCCCAAAACCAGTCGAGGAGACGATTCATACACATCCTGGCTGGCTCTACAATGGGGAAAACATTAACGGATAGTTGGCCAGTTTCAGGTGCTACCGAAACCCGTTAAGAAGATAATCGTCCCATTCTGGGAGATTTAAGCGCCAAAATCACACAAAGGATAAACATTTAGATTTGAGCGGGAGATAAAGCGGACACAACAGTATAACTATAGAGGACAAATGTCCATCGCTCTCTTATTCTCTGGACTCGAACGCTTAGCTCTTGTATTGCTCTCCTGGACTGTCAGCCTTTTGATTTTCTCTCTGGACTCTGTTGACTCTTGACTCTTAGCCGTACTGGTCGGTTATTCGAGTGTTAGGTGGAGCTCAATCGGAACGAGCCGCCTCGACAAGGGCAAGTAACAGGGCACACCATCCCGAGTGTCGGTAAACGGTGTCTGGACCCGGAGGCCCGAGAAGACGAGAAGAGAAGAAGACGAGAAGAAATTCCACGTGCCGCCACGGTCAGTAAACCCCGACCGCGCCCGAAAATATAACTAAAAGAACTTTCCTTTGAGTTCTACCGACTTCTACATGTGCCGCAACACAGGAAGACCCTTCTTTGAATTTTAAGACGGTTTGAGTCCATCGACTGCTTCATGACAACAGGGAGTCTGGCCTGCTTGTCGCAGCAGCGAAAGTAAACAAGTGGGGTGCAGAAACCCTTCCAAACACGTGACAGTCAGGCGCTGCAGCGAAACGAGTTGAGTGCCTCACTTTAAAATCTCCGAAGTAAAACGAGTGGTGAGCATGATTTCCGATCCTACAAATCCAGACGTAGTTTAGGTATTGTTAAGGGAGGGTGGTTTTTAATAAGGTTAAGGTATAATGTGTTCCCCTTTTTACGATGTGCCGTGTGTTCTCCATTTCCATAGACCAAGCTTTATGAACGTGTGTATACTTGTACTCTTTTTGATTTGCGCCTATGACATGTATTTCATGATATTAGATGCCATGCAATAAAGATTTTCATTTCGTGCTATTCAACCGGGTCTATTTGAGTTTTTCTCTGCATTACTGCTCCTTGCATCTAAGTCCAGGTGTCAGAACCGTAAGGGCGAGTGGGTCGAACCACTCACAGGTGCTTATTGCAAAAAGGCTGGCCGGAGACCAGAGCAAGCAATAGTATAGGCAACGAAGGCCTAACCTCGCACCAGTACCGTTTGAAACCCCTTACAAGAGGAAGAAGGAAGATCTGGCCAAGCCGTGAGTGCAAACCATCTATCAACTTATGGGTAAGGGATTGGTATCCTACTGAGCCTGTCTTCAGAGTTGAGATAATATAGGAACTAAAGATGCATTCTACATTCTTTAAGTCCGCCATTAGCAGTCTGCAGTAGCTGGTGGATAATATGGAGCAGGGCACCTTTGACATCACTGCAGTCCTGCAGGAGGAACTTACTGCACTGGAGATCATCATGGAGAGAGTGGCAACTTCACAGTCATCTGCAGGGGAGCGCCAAAGCACAATTGAAATGTACAGAACGGCGTTATCTCTGCTGCCCCCGGAAAACCCCTTCTATTATTTAATGCTTTGAAGTGTTTTTGGGGTGATCGTCATTCATATATTTGACAGGTCTATCTGTCAAGTGTATGAAGGGAGATTCCCTTCTTTGATTGGCTCCCCATGGCCCACGTGATCCCAGGGACGCTTGCGAACCGCATGCGCCTCTGGGATACGTAGGCCCTGTGCACTTGGAGTTCGAGAGGCCCAGCATCGGAACTATACGCACCTCGGGAGCCCTCAGGTAAGTGCGTAGATTTTTTCCAGATCGGAGGCTTCCGCATGCGGGAAGCCTCCGATCGGAAAATACGGCCCATTGTTGAACTTGTACTTAATAGACATTTACAGAAATAAAAACAGAAAATTCTGGAAATACACAGCAGGCAGATCAGCATCTGTAAAGAGAAAAGACAGGCTAATGCTTTCAGGTCTCGACCCTTTGTCAGAAGTGGGATTTCATAAGTATTGGGACTTATATAAAAAAAAAGTAAAGCTCCAAGAGCAAAGATTTTACAAGTGCGTTCTTTGGATCATTCAGCTAGTTAACATATTATTTTTTGCTGTCATTAATTTCAGTTTTATTAACTAACAAATCAAACAGGCTAAATATCGGTTTCACTTAGGTTTTGAGGTTATTTAATTATAAAACTTCAAAATTAGTGTTTTGAATATTGCATTTTTTCTTTCTTAAACGTGGCTACTGTGACCATTTCCTGTTTTTTTTACTGGGTGTTCTGGATAATTCATTGAACTTTGGATGATGATAACATTGTGCCAACCCTGTGGAAAACCATGGGTATTTTTGGAACTTTATGTACTTTTTTCAAAGTAAACGACAAGTGCTTGTGATTGAAAAAACCTGTGTTGCAAATTTAGTGGTTAGTTGTTATTTTTTATTAACCAACATTATTTTTGTAGCACCTGCTGCTAGGGTATAGTCTAGGGCCCTTTATCTTGTCTGTAAATAATCGAGAGTGAAAAACAAGTGGTAGGAAGCAGCATACAGTTATATTTTTTTCAAATGTAAATGAAAACAGCCACGATCAAATTTCTAGGCCAGTGCCTCTCCCCGCACTCTCATGTACCCATGCATCCCCTAAAGGCTGAGATCACAAAACTTGTGTAGCCATAGGTGATAGATCCTGGAGAAAATTAGCCCCAACAGCTCCCTGAGGCACTGAAGACGTACATGTTTAATTTTCTCTTCGGCCCTCTCTGAGCCTTCTCTCCTCCACCAGAGTGGCATGGTGCAGCTTCAACCTTCCTGCTGGAGGATCAGGGTAGGCACTGCTGATGTTTCCTCACTAATGCCATTTGCCTGCTGTACATATGCAAATGACCCTGTCCCTATAATTTGGGATCGGGTCTGAACCTCTCCACTCAGGCACACTCAGGCTCCATCACTCTTCCTCCGGCAGAGAAGCCCTACCAGAATTTCAGGGCCACAGCTCCTTTCCTTCTTGTATTAAATAAGAACATAACAATTTGGAGCAGGAGTAGGCCATACGGCCCCTTGAGCCTGCTCCGCCATTCAATAAAATCACGGCTGATCTTCGACCTCAACTCCACTTTCCCGCCCAATCTCCATATCCCTTGATTGCTTTAGAGTCCAAAAATCTATCGATCTCAGCCTTGAATATAATCAACGACAGAATGTTCACAGCCCTCTGGGGTAGAGAATTCCAAAGATTCACAACCTCTGAGTGAAGAACCTTCTCCTCATCTCAGTCGTAAATGGCCGACCCCTTATCCTTAGACTATGCTCCCTAGTTCTTGACTCTCAGCCAGGGGAAACAGCCTCTCAGCATCTACCCTGTCAAGCCCTCTCAGAATCTTATATGTTTCAATGAGATCACCTCTCATTCTTCTAAACTCCAGAGAATATAGGCCCAATCTACTCAATCTCTCCTCATAGGACAACCCTCTCATCCCAGGAATCAATCTAGTGAGCCGTTGTTGCTCCGCCTCTAAGGCAAGTCTATCCTTCCTTAGGTGTGGAGTCCAAAACTGTTCACAGTACTCCAGGTGTGGTCTCACCAAAGCCCTGTACAATTGTAGCAAGATTTAGTTAGTTTTGTACTCCAACCCCCTTGCAATAAAGGCTAACATACCATGTGCCTTCCTAATTGCTTGCTTTACCTGAATGTTAACTTTCTGTGTTTTGTGTACAAGATTTTTTTTACCAAATGCAGAAGTTAGCTAGTCGATCCTGTCTTCCGCAGAAGATTTCAACCCATTCAACTCATCTCTTTGTTCACTTTTTTTAATATTCTTCGAACGATTGCTGAGGTTTGTTAGATTACTATAACTGGAAGCAGTAGAATCATAGAGTCATAGAAATTTACTGCACAGAAGGAGCCATTCGGCCCATCTTGTCCGTACCGGCCGACAAAGAGCTATCCACCCTAATCCCACTTTCCAGCACTTGGTCCGTAGGTTATGGCACTTCAAGTGCATATCCAAGTACTTTTTAAATGTGGTGAGGGTTTCTGCCTCTACCACCCTTTCAGGCAGTGAGTTCCAGACCCCCACCACCCTCTGGCTGAAAAAAATTCTCCTCAAATCCCCTCTAAACTTCCGAGCAATTACTTTAAATCTATGCCCCCTGATTATTGACCCTTCTGCTAAGGGAAATAGTTCTTCCTATCCACTCTATCTAGGCCCCTCATAATTTTATACACCTCAATTCGGTCTCCACTCAGCCTCCTCTGTTCCAAAGAAATCAACCCCAGCCTATCCAATCTTTCCTCATAGCTAAAATTCTCCAGTCCAGGGAGCATCCTCGTAAATCTCCTCTGTACCCTCTCTAGCACAATCACACCTTTCCTGTAATGTGGTGACCAGAACTGCACACAGTACTTTAGCTGAGGCCTAACTAGTGTTTTATACAGTTCAAGCATAACCTCCCTGCTCTTATATTCTATGCCTCGGCTAATAAAGGAAAGTGTCCCGTATGCCTTCTTAACTACCTTATCTACCTGGCCTGCTACCTTCAGGGATCTGTGGACATGCACTCCAAGGTCCCTCTGTTCCTCTGCACTTATCAGTGTCCTACCATTTATTGTGTATTCCCTTGCCTTGTTAGCTCTCTCCAAATGCATTACCTCGCACTTGTCCAGATTGAATTCCATTTGCCACTGTTCTGCCCACCTGACCAGTCCATTGATATCTTCCTGCAGTCTGCAGCTTTCTTCTTCATTATCCACCGCATGGGCAATTTTTGTATCATCTGCAAACTTCTTAATCATACCCACTACATTCAAGTCTAAATCATTGATATATATCACAAAAAGCAAGGGACCTAGTACTGAGCCCTGCGGAACCCCACTGGAAATAGCCTTCCAGTCACTAAAACACCCTTCGACCATTACCCTTTGCTTCCTACTTCTGAGCCAATTTTGGATCCAACTTGCCACTTTGCCCTGGATCCCATGGGCTTTCACTTTCATGACCAGTCTGCCATGTGAGACCTTATCAAAAGCCTTGCTAAAATCCATATACACTACATCAAACCCTCATCGACCCTCCTTGTTACCTCCTCAAAAAATTCAATCAAGTTAGTCAGACATGACCTCCCCTTAACAAATCCAAGCTGACTGTCCTTGATTAATCCGTGTCTTTCTAAATGAAGATTTATCCTGTCCCTCAGAATTTTTTCCAATAATTTTCCCACCACCGAGGTTAGGCTGACTGGCCTGTAATTACTCAGTCTATCCCTTTCTCCCTTTTTAAACAATGGTACCACATTAGCAGTCCTCCAGTCCTTTGGCACCACACCTGTAGCCAGAGAGGATTGGAAAATGATGATCAGAGCATCTGCTATTTCCTCTCTTACTTCTCTTAACAGTCTGGGATATATTTCATCCAGACCTGGGGATTTATCCACTTTCAAAGATGCTAAACCCCTTAATACTTCCTCTCTCACTATATTTATTTCATCTAATATTTTGCACTCCTCCTCCCTGATTGCAATGTTTGTATCGTCTCTCTCTTTTGTGAACACAGTCGCAAAGTATTCGTTTAGAACCATACCCACGTCTTCTGCCTCCACACATAGATTATCTTCATGGTCTCTACTAGGCCCTACTCTTTCTTTAGTTATCCTCTTGCTCTTAATGTATTTATAAAACATCTTTGGGTTTTCCTTGATTTTACCTGCCAATATTTTTTCATGCTCTCTTTTTGCTTTCCTAATTTCCTTGTTAATTTCACCCCTGCACTTTCTATACTCCTCTCGGGTTTCTATGTTACTGAGCACTTGGTAACTGTCATAAACCTCCCTTTTTTTCTTTATCCTACCCTGTATGCCCCTTGACATCCAGGGGGCTCTGGATTTGTTAGTTCCACCCTTTTTCTTTAAGGGAAAATACTTGTGCTGAGCCGTTACTATCTCCTCCTTGAATGTCTCCCACTGCTCTGACACTGATTTACCTTCAAGTAGCTGCTTCCAGTCCACTTTGGCTAAATCACATCTCAGCCTATTAAAATTGACTTTTCCCCAATTGAGAACTTTTATTCCTGGTCCATCTTTGTCCTTTTCCATAACTACCCATAATCTAACTGAATTATGATCACTACCCCCAAAATGCTCTCCCACTGATACCCCTTCCACCTGCCCAGCTTTATTCCCTAAAATTAAGTCCAGAACTGCCCCCTCCCTTGTTGGGCTTGCCACGTACTAGCCCAAAAGTTCTCCTGAATGCATTTGAGGAATTCTGCACCCTCTAGACCATTCACACTAATTTTATCCCAGTTAATATTAGGGAAGTTGAAATCCCCTACTATTACTGCCCTATAGTTTTTGCACTTCTCAGAAATTTGCCAGCATATTTGGTCTTCTATCTCCCTCTGACTGTTTGGGGATCTATAGTATACTCCCAGCAGTATGATTGCCCCTTTTTTATTCTTCAGTCCAATCCATATGGCCTCATTGGATGATCCTTCTAACATATCATCCCTCCTCACAGCTGTAATTGTTTCTTTAATCAATACTGCGACCCCCCCTCCTTTTTTATCCCCCTCTCTATCTCGTCTGAAAACCCTGTAACCAGGGGGGCGATTTTGCCAATGGGGGCGCGTTGGAGGCGGGACTGCTGCTTGTCAGGTTTTAGTCCCACTTCCATTGACTTCTGGCCAATCCATGCTATTTTCCCTTGATTGACCTTGTTAAGCCTGCCCTGTGGACTTAGCAAGCCAATTAAGGGGAAGCCGGTTACAGAGAACGTCAGCGTATGACGTTTCATCTGTCAAAAATTTTTGACAGATGAATTGTCATCGTTTGACAGCTCTGTGAAGCTGTCAAACACTGACATTCTATGTTGTTTGATGAGTCCTTGTATTCAAGACTCATCAAACCTCTTGTTCGCAGAAATTAGATGGTTGTTGCATTGGAGAATGCAGCAGCCATCTGTCATCTCTGCCGGTGAAATGCGAGACTCTCCGCATCCCCAACTGTTGAAGCCTGCAGGAAGAAACAAAGGTAAGTAAACATTTTCTATTACTTTACTCTCACCTCACACACTTACCTCTCCACACTTGCACCCATCACTTACCTTCACAGCGCACTTTTGGACCCCTCCGACCCTCCGCAGATCCACTGCTCGCCTCGCTGACCCTGGCAGGGTTTCCCGACGTCGGGAAGCTCGCGCCTCTGTTGGAAAAATGGGGATAATCCTCTTAACTGCCTGGTAACTACCTGTTAACAGGCAGTTAAGTGGCTGTAATCCCCTTCCTGACTCCAGGAGACGGAACCCGGCGCGGGTCGGCTACCCGCCTCCTGGGAAGATGGCACGGAGGAGGGTTGGGGGTGGGATGGGCACCTGCCCCCAGATTCTGCCATTTTCCCGACAGTCCCGCCTCCAAATCCGCCTCCCCAGGGCTGGCAAGATCGCGCCCCACGACTGCTTCGATCTCATGTGTCTGTTCCTGCCCTTCTTTCAGCCATGTCTCAGTAATAGCTATAATATCGTACTTCCACATGTCTATCTGTGTCCTCAGCTCATCTGCCTTATTCCCTATACTCCTTGCATTGTAGTATATACCATTTAGCACTGCCAAGCTCCCTTGGTGTCTATTTTCCAGCCTTTGTTTCCTCTGCCTTCCAGACTCGCTTACAAATTTTCTGCCCTCCAATTCCAGCTTTGCTTCTCTCCCTTCTGAAACTACTCTCAGGTTCCCATCCCCACTGCCAAGCTAATTTAAACCCTCCCTAACAGCACTAGCACCCCACCCCTCCCCCACCGCGAGGATATTTGTCCCAGCCCTGTTGAGGTGCAACCCGTCCGGCTTGTACAGGTCTCACCTCCCCCGGAAATGGTCCGAATGCCTCAGGAATCTAAAACCTTCCCTCCTGCACCATCTCTCCAGCCACGCATTCATCTGCTCTATCCTCCTATTTCTATACTCACTAGCACGTGGCACCGGGAGTAATCCGGAGATTACTACCTTTGAGGTCCTGCTTTTTAATCTCTTTCCTAGCTCCCTAAAAGGTGCCGATATGGACCATGACCTCTGGCCGGTAATGACAAAATTTGCTACATGTGTATTGATATAGGCTGAACCAGTGCAGGTGGCTTTAACTTCGATCTCACGTGTCTGTTCCTGCCTTTCAGATGTGATGCCTTAGAAAGGTGTGACTCTATGGACATGTGCTAGATGCAAGACTTCATTCTATAGATCCCCAAGTATCAACATTTACCTTTAGCCTATGGCCACTCAGCCCACTCTATTGGAAATACTGACCCTGGCATGGTAGAAGTAGAAAGTATTTGTATTTTTTCTAAACCTTGCATGCCAAGCAATATAAATGGAATGGATTGTACAGAAATAGAAGCTGCAGCTGATACTACAGAACTGCTCCTTAAAGACAGAGTGCATGGAGGTGGGAAGGCACAGAAAGGAGTAAAGTACAGGTAACTGATTTGTAAAAATGAAAAATAGGAATCCTTTCAGCTGATGGAAGATTACACCAGGAGAAATTCCAGTTTTGGAAAACATTATTTTTGCTGATTTGTTTTTGTTTTGCTCAAGGCAAAGGGTATCAGCACTGGAAAATGGTCAGCTGTTTCATCTCTGAAATCATTCACAGGAGCACACAAAATATCCCCATTTCTCATTATGGCCAGTCCGCCCCTGCTGGGGTAGAATTTACGATCAGCGCACAGAAGCTGTCACTCATGGTAGTAATAATGCCACATTCCTGGTTTTTACTGCCTCACTGCTTTGAATTCTTTTGTCTTAAACTTTACACAAACAGCAATTTCTAGGCTCAAATGTTGTTGAGAAATAATAGCAATCCACTTATGTAAGCAAAAACCAATTGTTTAGATAAAAGACAAGGACAACATTTCAGAACTTTGATCCCACATAGTCAGAATTTGTGAGCAAGGCATTTTTGATCACTGATTCCAAAGTCTGTGAGCTTTTGCTGAGGGTATCCATCTGTAAACATTGGCCCAAAAATTCATCCCGGTGCGCGAGAGTACGCACTGCGTACTCTCGCGTATTCCCTCTGCAATTGCCGGTTTTCTGCATGCCCTGCGCTTGCGCTGAAAACCGGCAATTGCTCTTTTGAAAAGGGGGCGGTTCCTCGGTGCATCGCGTGTGCGCTACAGGCTGCGCGCACGCTGTGCACTTCATGCTTTGGACGCGCAGGTAAGTACTGAAGATTTTAGAAATGTAAAAAGGAGGAGTAAGACCCACTTTTAACAAGGTAAGTAGTGAATTAAGTATTTTTTTGAATTTTTTTTTACAGGTATATCTTTTTTAGAGACTTTAAAGACAGGTAAGTTTATTTTTATAACTTTTTAAAAGATTTTAAATTTTTTCAAAAATTTAATTTTTTATTTAAAATGGTTAATTTATTTAACTATACTTATTTTATTAATGTGATGGTTTTTTTAAAAATTTAATTGAGGTTTAGCTGTTATTTTGGGGGGGTGTAAGATTCATAGATTTCACAGCCGTGCTGTGAAACTTATGAATGGAAGATGGTGTGCTGCCATTGGCTCTAACTGAGTCACTTGATCCCACAGTTCGCACGAATTCACTACGCCGGTAGGATACGCAAGCACTGCCCAGCTGATGTCTGGAACATCAAGTTCGTGCGAGCTGGATCTGAAAAAGCACAAGCGAGGTGAGAGATCGCGGGGAAGGCTTACCCCCGCGGGAACAGAGCGAGATCAATTTCTGGGCCATTAAGTCCCAAAATTCTGGAGGCCATTTGCGCTGCAAGGACAGGACTTCCAATGTGCCGATCCATTCCAGTGCTGACCCCACCAGAAAATGCGGAGTCAGCTCATTTGCATACCCACTGGCGTTGGCCGAACCTAACTCCCATGTAACAGGGGAGTACTGTGCTGGGTCAGGGAGGCTAGAAATTTCAGGTGCAGTCTTTAAATAGCCAGGAATGGCTGAAGATTTGAAAAGCCGGCTGGGGGAGGAGCTGGCAAGTAGCAAATCTTTTACAAGACTCAGTTGATTGGTATGTAGCTGCAATAGATGGGTCATAGAATCAACAACAACAACAACAACTTGTATTGATATAGTGCCTTTAACGTAGTAAAACATCCCAAGGTGCTGCACAGGAGTATTTTAAGACAACAAATTTGACACCGATCCACATAAAGATAAATTAGGGCAGGTGACCAAAAGCTTGGTCAAAGAAGTAGGTTTTAAGGAGCGTCTTAAAGGAGGAAAGAGAGGTAGCGAGGGAATTCCAGAGCTTAGGGCCTAGGCAACAGAAGGCACGACCACCAATGGTTGAGCGATTATAATCAGGAATGCTCAAGAGGGCAGAATTAGAGGAGCGCAGATATCTCGGGGGGGTTGTGGGGCTGAAGGAGATTACAGAGATAGGAAGGGCTGAGGCCATGGAGGGATTTGAAAACAAGGATGTGAATTTTGAAATCGAGGCGTTGCTTAAGCAGGAGCCAATATAGGTCAGTGAGCACAGGGGTGATGGGCGAACGGGACTTGGTGCGAGTTAGGACACGGGCAGCCGAGTTTTGGATGACCTCAAGTTTACGTAGGGTGGAATGTGGGAGGCCAGCCAGGAGTACGTTGGAATAGTCAAGTCTAGAGGTAACAAAGGCATGGATGAGGGTTTCAGCAGCGGATGAGGTGAGGCAAGGGTGGAGACGGGTGATGTTACGGAGGTGGAAGTAGGCGGTCTTTGTTATGCTGTGGATATGTGGTCGGAAGCTCATTTCAGGGTCAACTATAACACCAAAGTTGCGAACAGTGTGGTTCAGCCTCAGACAGATGTTAGGGAATCATAGAATCTTATAGCACAGAAGGAGGCCATTCGTGCCGGCTCTTTGAAAGAGCTGTTCAATTTAGTCCCACACCCCAGCTTTTTTGTGATAACCTTGCAAATTAGTTCTCTTCTATTACATGTCCAATTGCCTTTTGAAAGTTCCTATGGAATCTGCTTCCACCAGCCTTTCAGGTAGTGTGTCCCAGATCTTAACAATCCTCTGTGTGAAAACATTTCACCTCATTTCCCCTCTAGTTTTTTTGCCAATTATTTTAAATCTGTGACCTCTGGTTATTGATCTACTTGGCAGAGGAAACAGTTTCTCCTTACCTGCTTTATCAAAACCCCATATAATTTTGAATACATTTATTAGGTCTCCCCTTAACCTTCTCTGTTCTAAGGAGAACAGTCCCAGCTTCTGCAATCTCCCCACATAACTGAAGTCCATCATCCCTGGTATCATCTTGGTAAACCTCCTCTTTACCTTCCCCAAGGCCTTGATATCCTTGCTAAAGTGTGGTGCCCAGAATTGTACACAATACTCCAGCTGAGGCCTAAACAGTGATTTGTAAAGGTTTAGCATGACTTCCTTGTTTTTGTAGTCAACGCCCCTATTTATAAAACCAAATATCCCATATGCTTTCTTAACTGCCTTATCAACATGCCCTGCCACCTTCAAGGATTTGTGAATATGCACCCCCAGGTCCCTCTGCTCTTGCACCCCCCTCAAAATGGTACATTTGGATTATACTGCCTCTCCACGTTGTTCCTTCCAAAGTGTATCACTTCACACTTATCCACATTAAATTGCATCTGCTATGTGTCTGCCCATTTCATCAGTCTGTCTATGTCCTCTTGAAGGCTGCTACTATCCTGCTCACTATTAATTATGTTGCCAAGTTTTGTATCATCCACAAACTTCGAAATTGTACTCCCTATACCCAAGTCCGGGTCATTTATATATAACAAGAAAAGCAACGGTCCTAATACCGAGCCCTGGGAGACCCCACTGCATACTTCTCTCCAGTCAGAAAAACATCCATTCACCCCTACTCTCTGCCTCCTATCCCTTAGTCAATTATGTACCTAAGGTACCTAAGGTTCCTTTAATCCCATGTGCTTCTATTTTCCGAATATGTGGTACTTCATCAAATGCTTTTGGAAGTCCATGGGGGAAAAATTGGGGCGTTACCTTCGCCGGGGCACTAATTTTAGCACCCGGAAAAATTTAGTGCCCCCGTGATTTTCCCAGGTAGCGCCCCGAGAGGGAGGAAGGGCGCTACTGGAAGTGCCCCGCGACCCTCTTGGGGCGCTGCGAGCCAATATCGCGGTGCTACGCTGGGGCACATCGCGCCGCGGTACTGCAGGCCTTCCTTCCCTTATTAAAGGGGAGGGGCCTGGCGCAGCGCGTCCCGGGGCCCAGCTGGGCTACCAGGGATCAGGAGTGCCGGCAAATGAGCCCGGCTGAGTGCTGGGCTCACGGAGAGCAGCCGGCATCCCGCGGGGGCGGGGGGCTTCACGGGGGCCAGAGACAGCAACGGGGGCAGGTACTGGCAGGCGGCCAGCAAAAAAAATGGCCGCCTGCCAACTCCTCTTTAACTAGCGCCGCCCCGGCCACAGGTAGGCCCCCCTTGAACCCGACGGACATAGCATCCGGCGGTAAGTTGGGGGGCTCCACCCAATATTAGAGCCGGGGCGCGAGTGGGGCGCTGCGCACGGCGATGACGTCATTGCCGGTGGCACAGCGCCATGCGGCGCTAACGGTTAGCACCGCCGCTAACCTCCCGCTGAATTTTGCGGGAGGCATTAGCGGTGCCGCACCCAGGCGCTAGTTGATTTGTGCCCCGTTAGCGCCCTAAGAGGGCGCTAACGGGAGGTGCAAATCAACCGAATTTAGCCCCCCATACATACAATATCTACTGCACTACCTTCATCAACCCTCTCTGTTACTTCATCAAAGAACTCAATCAGGTTAGTCAGATAGAATTTGCTTTAACAAATCCATGCTGGCTGTCCCTTATTAACCCATGCTGCCCAAGTGAGAATTAATTTTGTCCTTGACAATGGTCTCTAGTAGTTTTTCCACCACTAATGTTACACTGATTGACTTGTAGTTATCCCTCTCACCTTTTTTGAACAGCAGTGTAACATTTGCAATCCTCCTGTCCTCTGGCAATGCTCCCAAATCCAAGGAGGATTGAATGATTGTGGTCAGAGCTTCTGCTATCTCCACCCTAGCTTTCCTCAGCAATCTAGGATGCATCCCATCTGGACCGGGTGACTTGTTAACTTTGAGTGCTGCCAATCTATTCAGCACCATCATGTGAGACTATGTGGGACTTTTAAATAATATCTTCAATTGGAGGAGCAGGCACAGGTACCAAACGAAGGGTGCCTAAGTCTTGTGTTCCATGTGGAGTGCCACCTGTTTCCTCCCTGGAAAATGTTCCATGACCTGACGAGAGTGGCAAGGTAACATACCGGCCACTGTCCCTTCTCTTTCATGGGCACTATGGGTACCATCATGCTGTTTGTCTTCTAAAATCAATAGCTTCACAAGTCAGTCTTACAGTTGAATGTGGTTTAGGGGTTCACTAGCTCTGTACCTTGCAATGTATGTTGCCATCTCCCCTAACTGGAATTACTTATGTTCTGACATTTAAATTAATGGTTGAAAAAAGAATGGAATTTCCTTTTGGGGTTCCAATAGCACTCACAATTTAGATGAGGAAGTTGAGTTATGAGGGGAACAACAAAAGCAGATGTGACTACACCTGAAGTGTCAGGCAGAATGTTCTGAGACTCTGCAGCTTGCACTTGAGGAGGTTTGCTTCCTGCTCTGAATAAGGCCAACTCCTTTCTGTACCTCCTAATAATCCTCAGTAAGCAGGGATGTTTGCCCAGCAGGAGTGACTCCACAAACTGGCACCCTATACTCATTTTACTGGAATGAAAACTCAGAGCTGCATGGCTGCAATTTTTCACGTTGCAGTCCCTGTGAGTACTAATCAACACTGGCTGCATCAGATCACAGAAGTACTCCTTGCATCATTTTGAGGCATTTCTTTTTACATTTGAATTTACTGCTATCTTGCACCATAATACAAGGTCAGCTAATCTTTAAAAAAAATGTCGCATCCCAGTGCTTAGTGCTTGACATGCTGGGAATACCAGGGAAGTTGAAGACTTGATTATTAGGTACCTGCAGCTGTGCCAGTTTATGGGAGACAATTGCTTGGGGTGGGATGGCCACACACACAGAGTGGCCTTTGAAGGCTAAAGAAAGGGAGGTTCTGCAATGAAATGTGGCACAAAAGAAGGAACAGGAGGAAAGGATACTGACCTTTGCTGAAGCACCTGGGAACTAAGGAAATAGAACACTTACCAGGCTCCTCAGTCACATTATGGAGCTTTGCCCTAATTTAAATAAAATCTGGGGCTATAATGAGATACGTTCATTGTTGGTGCACTGGTTCAACATGTTGAAACCACATAGGCCCCGCATTGTACCATGCTGTGCTCATCGATTGCTGAATAAGCATCAGGCCCAGCACTGATAATCAGACATGCCAACTGTCAGTTTTTCAATCTATGTGTTTACTTCACATGGTTTTACAAGAAAACTCAGGTTTTTTTCATTGACTTTGACAGTTGCTAGCATCAACCAGTCAGATAATTTGACAGGTTGGACTGAAGCCAAACAGAAGCAGATAGGTTGGAAGATGGGACATGAACAATCAGACTTGAGGCAGAATAAATTAAAACAAACTGATGGTCAGTTCCAGTTATGGATGTGTGTATATAGTGTTTATCCCCAAAAAAGTTATATATAAAAAATAAGCTGCTAAAACACAGCTTCTAAAAAATATGTAATTTTCCTCAAAAAGGACTAACTGGGTTATGACTGGCTTTTGTCTTATGTAGAGGTTTATTTTTACAATAACATTTTTTGAGATAAGGGGGGATATTCTCTGGTGTGAATACATTAACTGGCTTAATTCCTGTCACTGTACCTGTGGAATTGTTAACACTTGGAAATAAAATAGAGATGGGATTGGAGTGAAGATGTGCTTTTACCACATTAAAACATTATACTGAGATTCACACTCAGAATTACAGTAATCTTCAAATTGCTAATAAATGTACCAAACCAGGTGTCAAAAATCAAAGTACTCTGAGGGGGGTCTTCAGCAATGTCCCCTTCAATTTGTTTTGGGCTGCGCAGCCCCTTTAACAGGCTGCACGGCCCATTCAACATTCTGAGCATGCCATTTAAAAGCCAGTGAGCCAGCTGCATGGGAGGTCCAGACAGCTGCATGGCTGCACGACCGCACAACTTAAAGGGAACATTGGTCTTCAGCACAAACATCCCTCTTCAGTAATTTCTAAATCACCACAGCTGCTAACTATGTTTTTCTGAACTGCAATAAAAGTGACGGAATGTTGGATATACCTGCAACGCAGGTTATACCATCCCCATGTCCTGCTGCATTTTCAGTCTTGGTACGTGTCTTCATATGTCATAGGTCTATATTTAGAACTGTTTTTCAGTCATCAGCTGTTGGGGGGCTGAGTCCGCTATTTTGAAGTTTTTGGCCATCTCTCCTTTGTTTTCTAAGTTGGCATATATTGATAATACAGGGCCCAGGTGCTGCTGCACTGCGGGTGCATCTGAGCACATTGCTCGTTTATTTCCTCATTTGAATGCTGACAAATCTAGTGTACAGAAATAGGGAAACAAGTACTCAAAACAAGAAATGATAAAGCTGCAACAGAGAAGAAGCAGAACTGATAATGGTCTGGATTATGTTGTGTGCTATTAAATGTAAAAATGAAAGCATTGCATAGTATGCATTTATACTGCTGTGACTTTATAAATACATCAAAATGTTTATTTAATTTTTTCTGGACATTGTACAGCAATTCACAATCAGGCTTTGCTGTAACTGCAGATATTATGGCACTTTTTTACTGTAACAATTAGCAACACAACAACAACTTGTATTTATATAGCGCCTTTAACGTAGTAAAACGTCCCAAGGTGCTTCACAGGAGTATTTTAAGACAAAAAGTTTGTCACTGAGCCACATAAAGATAAATTAGGGCAGGTGACCAAAAACTTGGTCAAAGAGGTATATTTTAAGAAGCGTCTTAAAGGAGGAAAGAGAGGTAGCGAGGCGGAGCGGTTTGGGCAGGGAATTTCAGGGCTTAGGGCCGAGGCAACAGAAGGCACGGCCACCACAGGTTGAGCGATTATAATCAGGGATGCTCAAGAGGGCAGAATTAGAGGAGCGCAGATATCTCGGGGGGGTTGTGGGGCTGAAGGAGATTACAGAGATAGGAAGGGGCGAGGCCATGGAGGGACTTGAAAACAAGGATGAGAATTTTGAAATCGAGGCGTTGCTGGACTGGGAGCCAATGTAGGTCAGCGAGTACAGGGGTGATGGGCAAATGGGACTTGGTGAGAGTTAGGACATGGGCAGACAAGTTTTGGATGACCTCAAGTTTATGTAGGGTGGAATGTGGGAGGCCAGCCAGGAGTGCGTTGGAATAGCCAAGTCTAGAGGTAACAAAGGCATGGATGAGGGTTTCAGCAGCAGATGAGGTGAGGCAAGGGCGGAGACGGGCGATGTTACGGAGGTGGAAGTAGGCGGTCTTTCTTATGCTGCGGATATGTGGTCGGAAGCTCATTTCAGGGTCAAATATGACACCAAGGTTGCGAACAGTGTGGTTCAGCCTCAGACAGATGTTAGGGAGAGGGATGGAGTCAGTGGCTAGGGAACGGAGTTTGTGGTGGGGACTGAAAACAATGGCTTCGGTCTTCCCAATATTTAATTGGAGAAAATTTTTGCTCATCGGACAAGCAGTCTGACAATTTAGACACCGTGGAGGGGTCAAGAGAAGAGGTAGTGAGGTAGAGCTGGGTGTCGTCAGCGTACATGTGGAAACTGACACTGTGTTTTCGGATGATGTCGCCAAGGAGCAACATGTAGATGAGAAATAGGAGGGGGCCAAGGATAGATCCTTGGGGGACACCAGAGGTAATGATGCGGGAGTGGGAAGAGAAGTCGATGCAGGTGATTCTCTGGTTATGATTAGATAGATAAGAATGGAACCAGGCGAGTGCAGTCCCACCCAGCTGGACGACAGTGGAGAGGCGTTGGAGAAGGATGGAGTGGTCAACCGTGTCAAAGGCTGCAGACAAGTCAAGAAGGACGAGGAGGGATAGTCAACACAGTGAAACTCTAGCACTAAATAAAAAGATTTGTTTCAATACAAATTTGCTGTGCAGTTTTACTAACTTTATAACATTTACTCACTTCTTTGTGACAAGTGGCAGTATTTTGGTTGTCACATTGAAGAGAAAGCATAGTGGTTTTGTACAATATTTATACAAAGGTCATGTAATAATAGAAGAATTTGGAATGAGTACTTTTAAAGCATACACTAACAATGGACCAGATCTTGCAGTCAACAGCACAGTTTGTTACACTTACACTTGCCCATAGACTTTCTATGGGCTTTTGCACTGAATGTTCCTGTCAACCAATAATCGAAAAAGTGCAGTGCCCTCCAGAGGGGATCTGGGACCTGTGTGAACGGGACAAACAACTGTGTCTCTCCTTAACCAATCAGATTGAAGAATTGTTAATGAGCAGAGCAGAGTCTGAACCACGAAGTGTCAGTTAGAATATTTAATTCAGTGTCAAGCAGAAAGCAAAATAAAGAGAGCGAAAGAAAGATTGGATTAAGAGAGAGAAAAGAAACAAAAAACAATAATTAAAACTTGAAAGAATGAGACTCCACACTTGTAAAAGTTAATTTTCAGTGCCAGAGAGGTTGTTTGGCAGTAATTACGACCTATCATGGCATTAAAATGATATTTACTCTGGAATGGACAAGCCCTAACTTTTTGTGGCGAGTTTAGTTCATATATATCAAGTAAGTACAGGAATTTCATGTCCTTCAATGTTGTGTCAGACAGCGAGACACCGTTATCAGACAGCTTTTGCAGGAGCAGGGCATCTTGGACAGCAACATCCTGATTTCCACGTTTAACTGCGCATGTGCGGTCGCCGGACGTTGCTGTCCAATTTCCATGTAAATAACTGTGAGCGCTGTTATCCTCACCATTATGTCTACCGCAAAATATGGCCCAATATTCATTTTGATGCCTTTTTCATTTTGTTGGTAATCTCAAATAAAATAAAAGTCTCTCTCATTTCAAAGATGGTTAATATAAAGGACTGAAATTGGTTATGATGAAGTCTTCCAATTGTAGTTTCAGTGTACTAAATGATGGCCTTTGAGATGGAACTTCATTCCAGCATTCTCTCATAATGTTGTAGATGGGTTGTGGACAGCCATTAGGACATGGCATCCTGTAGCCTTGGACCAGTTCGAATAAGACCATTCTATTTGACATTCCTGCAATTTCAGAAAATTTCAGTATAAGCTGAAGTAAAAACTATCAGTCAATAAAATTATATATTGTATATTAATACACTTACCAGGATATGGTATTTTCCCATATGTAGTGATCTCATACAGAACAATACCAAAGGACCACACATCAGATTTCATAGAAACCTGATTCGTAATTGCAATTTCTGGGGCAGTCCACTTAATAGGAAGTTGACTATCAGGTATTTCAGCAGCAGTGGCACCCTGTTGTGAGAAGCTTGTAATTATAATACATTTTTGTTAATTACATAATCAAGCTTTCACATTTTTATAACCTTCTAGGATCATAAGATTAATTAAAAATGACTGTTTTGGTAATAGTGAACAAATGCTTAACGCAATCATATGACATCCACTATTTAAATGTAGCTTCAACCCATTTATCTTAAGTGGTTAGAAAGTAATTGCCTCGTGCATTCCAGGTTCTAATATGCACTGCCAGCAGGCGAGCTCCGAAGTGGAAGTGTGAAATTGGATTTGCATCTTAAAAACTATCCTTTGTTTGTCACCATTGCTGTTCAGTTGGAAGTCTCGCTCAGAATGAACATAGGAACATAAGAAATAGGAGTAGGAGTAGGCCATACGGCCCCTTGAGCCTGTTCCGCCATTCAATAAGATCATGGCTGATCATCGACCTCAACTCCACTTTCCCGCCCTATCCCCATATCCCTTGATTCCCTTAGTGTCCAAAAATCTATTGATTTCAATCTTGAATATAATCAATGACTGAGTATCCACAGCCCGCTGGGGTAGAGAATTCCAAAGATTCATAACTCTCTGAGTGAAGCAATTTCTCCTCACCTCAATCCTAAATGGCCAACCCCTGATTCTGAGACTATGACCCCCTGGTTCGAGACTCTTCAGCCAGGGGAAACAACCTCTCAGCATAGAGGTGATAATGGTGACTGGTGTAAAGGGAAAAATTCGCACAGGCCCTTTGCAAGGTGCACTCCTGAGGTTGAGAGTTATGGCACATTGTTCCGACAATGAACAGCAAGCCTTACTTTGTCATTGGCTATGAAAGTGGAAGTGGAAAATGTTCTGTTCCCGAGCTTTGGCATCCCTTACCTCAATGAGCACATAACTACAAATTAAGGAAAGGTAAATAAAACAAAAAAATCAGATACTGAAGCCTGAAAAATAGAATATTATAAACTAATTTGCCCACCCCCCCGATTTAAATAAAATGTAGCACTGTGAGTTATACTGCTCAAATGCAGTTTTGAATATGAGTTAAGTCGTTCACATGACAATACTAATGGAAGCTGATAGCGAGCAAATGAGTTTAAAGCATCACCAAGTTCTTCATCACTGTTTTTTACACAAGTATATTCTGTGCCTACCTTTAACAATCTAGTAAGTCCAAAGTCTGAAATTTTGCAAATGATGTTGTCTCCCACAAGAATATTTCTTGCTGCTAAATCCAGATGAATGTAATGTTTGGATTCAAGGTATGACATTCCAGCAGCAACCTGAACTGCCATGTCTATTAATTGAGCAACTGTAAAACGGTCTTCAGATCCTGAAAAGAGATGCACATAACCGTCAACCCTACCACACAAAGTATTTGAATATATTCTCAGAACACAATAGTTGGTTGTCAGAATGATCTGAAAAATTGTTTAGCCTTAAAGTATTCCAGATACTTGCTCCTTAAATATTTCAGGAGATCTCCATGTTTCATCAATTCAGTGACAATGAACAAAGGTTGCTTTCTGGTGCATACAGCGTACAGAGGGATCAGATTCTGGTGTTGGAAGTTCTTCATAATTTGTGCTTCTTTCAGAAAATTGCTGGAATCTGTAGTATCTGTAAATACATAATTACAGTTTGATTCAGCAGGGAAATTTCCCAATACAGGTGAAACACTGCTGCTCAGGGTGATGACCCATCTACCCGATTGAATAGTCCCCTTAGAAAACTACAGGAGCAACCAGTCAGCACAAGAAAAAAAAGTGCTGCCAACAATGACAGGGCCATCTCATGGCCCAGCAGAAAGGATGTGTGGGGGTGGGGGTGGCGGGGGGGAAGGGGGTTGGAGCTACATCAGGCATGTTACAAAATCCCCATTGAGAAGCAGCAGTGTCCCTCCATACTTGTACTCCCACTGAGATGATGCATGGAATGAGCACAAGATTAGGACATAGATGACACACAACCTCCATTGTCATCAATGTCAACCAATGGGGAGCTAACCATTCAAACAGAGACACAGAACTCAAGGGAAATAAACTAGTTGCATCTTTTTTGGTGTGTACTCTGTATATTTACTGTCAGAAAGGACTTATGAATGTTGCAGGTGGTGGGATACAAGCTGTAGTGATAATACATCAGGGTAGGGTGGGGGTACTAAGTGGACTGCCCCAGGGCTTGGTATTGGAACCACTACTGTTTCTAATTTACATCAATGGCCTGGAGTCAGAAACCCAATGCAAATTGGTCAAATTTGCAGATGATACCAAACTGAGAGAGGCAGTGGAATTGAAGGAGGCAGGTTGGGAATTATAGAATTTAATACAAACAAATGTAAAGCACTGTACATAGGAAGCAAAAGGGGACAATACATATACTCCATAAATGGTTTTGAAACACTAAAGGATGAGGGATGAAGTTCAAAAATACCTAGGAGTCTTAGTAATCTTCATGCACATGGGCCCTGAAATTCTGATAGGACTGTTCCAATGGCAGAAGAATGGTGGAGCAGACATAAAAGCTACCTGAGGTGAAAGGATTATATCCCATCCCATATTGTGGAGACATAGGACAGAATTTTGCCAGCGCTCAGAATGCGGGTTTGGAGGTGGGTCCGCTGTCAAAATCTAAATGATTGACAGCGGGTTGGGAACCTGCTGCGAACCCGCCTCCATGTAAGTTTCCAAAGTGTCAGGGCTTTGAATTCAGAACAGACCCAACACCAAGCGGTGGGGGAGGCATTTAAGATACTTAACTACTTGTTAAGTGCTTGTTTATTTTGTCAGCCTTTTTCTATTTTACCACATTTTTAATGGGGTTCATGCCTGATATCATGCCCGATACGAGACTCCCAAAACAAGTGCTCTACTCGGAGCTCCGACACGGCAAGAAAGCCCCAGGTGGGCAGAGGAAATGCTTCAAGGACACCCTCAAAGCCTCCTGGAAAAAGTGCAACATCCCCACCAACACCTGGGAATCCCTGGCCCAAGACCACACAAAGTGGAGGAGAAGCATTGGGGAAGGCGTCGACCACCTCAAGCCTCTTCGCCGGGAGCAAGCGGAAGCCAAGCGCAAGCAGCGCAAGGAGCGCACGTCAACCCAAGCATCCCACCCACCCGCCCCTTCAACCACCGTCTGCCCCACCTGTGACAGAGACTGTAGGTCCCGCATTGGACTCATCAGTCACCTGAGAACTCATTTTTAATGTGGAAGCAAGTCATCCTCGGTTCCGAGGGACTGCCTAAGAAGAAGAGAATTTTACCACATTTTTAATGGGGTTCACGTCGTTCGGAGATCATGTGAGGTAAGTAGGTCAGGTTCTCTATGTCTCCCCATTGCTGTGAATAGGTGACAGCTGCAAAAGTGGTATGAAAGCTACCATTTCACAGCTGGTCACTTTCCAATGTCAGAAGCTTAAGCCTTCAGGACTTGGAAGACACTTTTGAGCTGTATGCAGTTTGGAAGTGTTTGGAGTAAACTCTCTATCCACTGTCACCTCCTTTCGCAAGCTCTCTCACCATTGATAGATGGAGGTGCAAGGTAAGTTGGTGTGAGTAAGGATGTGCAGGAGTCGGGTAGGGAAGGCAGAGTGATGGGGATGTGATGAGTGGCACAGCAGGATGAGGTTGAGTGTGGCTTTTCAGTAACATTTTGTGATCTACTTAGATCATTGAAAGATTTGCGCCACTGCAGCCAGGTCCTCCTGACGACATCCCTGCTGTTGCCCTCCTGTGCAATGAGCAAACAGGCTGCGTTGGTGTCCTGGGGAGGACTCTTCCGCCCTTGGAAGGGAAGAGAACCTCCCTGCGTGCTATGACTCCCTCCATAAGCATATGGAGGGAGTCATGTGAGTGCCTGGGTGCAGCCATGCACCTTTGTGCAGTGCTCGTCAGTGTTTGCAGAACCTCAATGCTGCAGAACACTGACAGCACAACTGTCAAAATGAATGCAACCATGGTCCCTTTAAGGAAACCGGCTGATGATGTGTCATCAAATGGCGTCATCAGACCCGCTTCCTTTTAATTGGCTGGGAACCCCGCAGGGCGGGCTTAACAAACCCTATTAACGAAAATCCTTTTTACAGAGCGGCTGCAGCCGAGAGTGGGACTGGAACCCGCCAACCACCTCTCCCGCCACGATCCCGTCTCCACTGGTGAAATCGTGGCCAGAGTCTTCGCATGCTTGAGGCAGGTGGCCTGCACCTGTAAAGTGTATTAGTGGCACCTACCCCAATGGAGAATCCGGAAAATTGTAGCAGTGGAAGGAAGACCAAATAAAAACTTACCTTGGCATCTTCTGCTCCAAATGGAGCACATGGGTTATTTGAGCTTTGTTTCCCCACCAGAAAACAACTTAGTAAAACATGGGCAGAATCTCAGTGGGACCAGGTTCTGGCTCATGTTCTGCCTCCTGTCTAAAAGATTTCCACCAGGTTTCCAACTTGGTGATGATCAGAATTTTGGGGCCAACATGTCCAACCAATGCAGAGGAGCAAATAACAAAGCCAATCGAATGTTGAACTAAAAGGGGTGAAGCAGTGAGCACTGGTGAGAATGATGACCAGTGAGTGGAAGAGAGGGAGAGAGCTGTCGCTCCATGGAGGGTGGAGAAACAACTGCCTTTGGCTACAAAACCCAGGAACAAAGACCTCAGGGGTCCAGTCTTCAAAAGAGCTATGATTAGGGAACATCAATCTCATGCCGAGGCAGTGGAGACAGTTTTCACACATATGGTCGGCCACCCACATCCACATCTGGGACAGCTGCTTCCCTGAGAGAGGAATCACCTTAGACCTGTAAGGTGCCAGGGAACCATCCCAGCCACCCACTGCTGAACCTCAATTTACTTAAGAACCAACTTGTAGAGCTTTATTAGGAGCTCAAGCAAGTTAACTGACACAAAGGGTAGACATGTTTTAAGAAAAAGTTGTATTAGGGTGAATAGATTTTATGGGTGAATGTTCTTATGGAAAGTAAACCCGCTTGAGCGCATAGAGGTCTGAATTAATTAATACAAAAGCAAAATACTACAGATGCTGGAAATCTGAAATAAAAACAGAAAGTGGGTTCTGACAAAAGGTAATTGACTTGAACTGTTAACTCTGTTTCTCTTCCACAAATGCTGCCTGATCTGCTGAGTATTTTCAGCATTTTCTGTTTTTATGTCTGAGTTCATTTCTGTGTATGCTTGCAACTATTATAACTTTTTTTAGAAACATAGAAACAGAGAAAAATAGGAGCAGGAGTAGGCCATTCGGCCCTTCGAGCCTGCTCTGCCATTCAATATGATCATGGCTGATCCTCTATCTCAATACCATATTCCCGCTCTCTCCCCATACCCCTTGATGACTTTTGTGTCTAGAAATCTATCTGTCTCTTTCTTAAATATATTCAGTGACTTGGCCTCCACAGCCTTCTGTGGTAGAGAATTCCACAGGTTCACCACCCTCTAAGTGAAGAAATTTCTCCTCATCTCAGTCCTAAATGTCCTACCCCGGATCCTGAGACTGTGATCCCTCGTTCTAGACCCCCCAGCCAGGGGAAACATCCTCCCTGCATCCAGTCTATCTAGCCCTGTCAGAATTTTATACGTTTCAATGAGATCCCCTCTCATTCTTCTAAACTCTAGTGAATACCGGCCTAGTCGACCCAATCTCTCCTCATACGACAGTCCTGCCATCGCAGGAATCAGTCTGGTGAACCTTCGCTGCACTCCCTCTATGGCAAGTATATCCTTTCTTAGGTAAGGAGACCAAAACTGCACACAGTACTCCAGGTGTGGTCTCACCAAGGCCCTGTATAACTGTAGTAAGACATCCTTGCTCCTGTACTCAAATCCTCTTGCAATGAAGGCCAACATACCATTTGCCTTCCTAACTGCTTGCTGCACCTGCATGTTTGCTTTCAGTGACTGGTGTACAAGGACACCCAGGTCCCTTTGTACATCAACATTTTCCAATCTATCACCATTTAAATAATACTCTGCCTTTCTGTTTTTCCTACCGAAGTGGATAACTTCACATTTATCCACATTATACTGCATCTGCCATGTATTTGCCCACTCACTCAACTTGTCTAAATCGCCTTGAAGCCTCTTTGCATACTGCTCACAACTTACAATCCCACCTAATTTCGTGTCGTCAGCAAACTTGGAAATATTACATTTGGCTCCCTCATCCATATCATTGATATATATTGTGAATAGCTGGGGCCCAAGCACTGATCCCTGCGGTACCCCACTAGTCACTGCCTGCCACCCCGAAAAAGACCCATTTATTCCTACTCTCTGTTTCCTGTCTGTTAACCAATTTTCAATCCATGCCAGTATATTACCCCCAATCTCATGTGCTTTAATTTTGCACACTAACCTCTTATGTGGGACTTTATCAAAGGCCCTCTGAAAATCCAAATACACCACATCCACTGGTTGTCCCTTATCTATTCTACCAGTTACATCCTCAAAAAACTCCAGTAGGTTTGTCAAACACGATTTCCCTTTCATAAATCCATGTTGACTTTGTCTAATCCCGTTGATATTTTCTAAGTGTCCTGTTATCACATCCTTTATAATAGACTCTAGCATTTTCCCTACTACTGATGTTTGGCTAACCGGTCTGTAGTTCCCTGTTTTCTCTCTCTCTCCTTTTTTTAATAGTGGGGTTACATTTGCCACCCTCCAATCTGTAGGAACTGTTCCATACTCTATAGAATTTTGGAAGATGACAACCAATACATCCACTATTTCCATGGCTACCTCTTTTAGTACTCTGGGATGCAGATTATCAGGCCCTGGGGATTTATCGGCTTTCAGTCCCATTAATTTCTCCAGCACTATATTTTTATTAATACTAATTTCCTTTAATTCCTCCTTCCACTAGACCCTTAGTTCCCTAGCATTTCTGGGAAGTTATTTGTGTCCTCTTCCGTGAAGACAGAACCAAAGTATTTGTTTAATTGCTCTGTCATTTCCTTGTTCCCCATTATAAATTCTCCCATTTCTGACTGTAAGGGACCTACATTTGTCTTCACTACTCTTTTTCTTTTTACATACTTGTAGAAGCTTTTACAGTCCGCTTTTATGTTCCTTGCAAGTTTACTCTCATACTCTATTTTTCCCCTCTTAATCAATCTCTTGGTCCTTTTTTGCTGAACTCTAGGAGTAGTTCAAGTCCCACTCCAGAGACTTAACCACAAAAATAAATCTAGGCTGACTCTCCAGTGCAGTACTGAGTGAATGCTGCACTGCTGGTGGGGCCGTCTTTCAGATGAGATGTTAAACTGAGGCCCCGTCTGCTCTCTCGGGTGGACGCAAAAGATCCCATGGCACTATTTCGAAGAAGAGCAGGGGAGTTATCCCCGGTGTCCTGACCAATATTTATCCCTCAATCAACATCACTAAAAAACAGATTATCTGGTCATTATCACATT
This sequence comes from Squalus acanthias, assembly GCA_030390025.1. Taxonomy (NCBI): domain Eukaryota; kingdom Metazoa; phylum Chordata; class Chondrichthyes; order Squaliformes; family Squalidae; genus Squalus; species Squalus acanthias. The sequence goes on from CM059432.1 coordinate 63,459,085, forward strand.
GCTGTTAGTGGGAGCTTGCTGTGGGCAAATTGGCTGCCGCTTTTCCTACATTACAACAGTGACTACACTCCAAAAAGTACTTCATTGGCTGTAAAGCGCTTTGGGAAGTGTTGAGGTTGTGAAAGGCGCTATATAAATGCAAGTCTTTCTTTTTTTAGGAGGATGGCAGTGTAAATATAGATTTCTGTCTCATGCAGGAACTTGGCACAAGTCTTTGACAGTGAAGGAATTTGAGTGGGTGTGGAGGAGAACAGGCAGGTGTGACTTGATTTTATTTGGTGTGTCAACATTTACTCATTGAAAGCACTGGGTTATAAGTTGTGACCTTCATTCTCTGGCTGCTGTCTGTCCTGATCCATGTCCTCCCCTTCCTGTGCACTCTCATGCTGTGGGGATGGAGATGATTTTCTACCCCTCTCGCCCCACCGCACCGCCCACACTCACTATCATTATCGTCATTCTATTCAGTTTCTGGAAGCAACAAGCCTTTCTTCATTGCAATGTTATTTATTATGTAAACTGCAATGATTGTTGTGACTCTCACTGGGCTGTATTGCATGGCTCCCCCAGATTTGACCAGGCACCAAAAACGAAACTTAAGAATTCCTATAGTCTGCTCAGTGACATGTCTTGTAGTTGCATGGGCCTCATCGTATCTGTTGTCTCACTTTGTCTGTAGAAACCTTACTGGCGTCATTAGCCATTATTGCAGGGGATAGCCCTGATCACCATTCTGATACGTGAATCACGTAGACTGGTATGGTAGGTTGTTTGTGCTAAAATTGTCATGACAGTTTCCTGGATATTGGATAGGATAAAGTGATTGGCATCACACACAAGTTTCACATTAATAGAATGAAACCCTTTCCTGTTCATAAAAGTGGGGGGTTGTCATACGGAGCTTTGAGTTTCATATGCATTCTGTCAATTGCTCCTTACACCTGTGGGAACCCTGCCAGTCTAGAAACGTGGACCGCTCTCTCTCACTCCCCTTTCTTTCTCTGGTGCCATTGTGCAGCTCTGATGATTATAGCATCAGTAACCTTCTTGATACAGTGCTGAACTAATGGCTGGTCAATGAGGCCACCAGATGCTGCCTGGAAGATCCAGTAGCAAAGAAGTTCAAGGCCCAGGTGGAAGTGGACTGAAACGCCTCCAAATTAGCATCTCCTCATCCTTCTCCTCTTAAATAGATTTCCTTTGGGAACTCCATGCTGCCAGTCTAAAGCAAAATTTTTGCAGAGCTGACAAAAAGTAGGGTTTTGAAAGAGTTGGCTATAGAGATAGTGGATGCATTGGTTGTCATTTTCCAAAATTCCATAGATTCTAGAACGGTTCCCGTGGATTGGAAGGTGGCAAATGTAACCCCACTATTTAAGAAAGGAGGGAGAGAGAAAACAGGGAACTACAGACCAGTTAGCCTGACATCAGTAGTAGGGAAAATGCTAGAATTTATTGTTAAGGACGTGGTAACAGGGCACTTAGAAAATAATAATAGGATTGGGCAGAGTCAACACAGATTTATGAAAGGGAAATCGTGTTTGACAAATTTATTAGAGTTTTTTGAGGTTGTAACTAGCAGAATTGATAAGGGGGAACCAGTGGATGTGGTGTATATGGATTTTCAGAAGGCATTCGATAAGGTGCCACACAAGAGGTTATTAAAAAAAATTAGGGCTCATGGGATTGGGGGTAATATATTAGCATGGATTGAGGATTGGTTAACGGACAGAAAACAGAGAGTAGGAATAAACGGGTCATTTTCGGGTTGGCAGGCTGTAACTAGTGGGGTACCACAAGGATCAGTGCTTGGGCCTCAGCTATTCACAATCTACATCAATGATTTGGATGAGGAGACCCAATGTAATATATCCAAGTTTGCTGATGATACAAAGCTGGATGGGAATGTAAATTGTGAGGAGGATGCAAAGAGGCTTCAAGGGGATATAGACAGGCTAAGTGAGTGGGCAAGAACATGGCAAATGGAATATAATGTGGAGAAATGTGAAGTTATTCACTTTGGTAGGAAAAACAGAAAAGCAGAGTATTTTTTAAATGATGAGAGATTGGGAAATGTTGATGTTCAGAGGGACCTGGGTGTCCTTGTACACGAATCACTGAAAGTTAACATGCAGGTACAGCAAGCAATTAGGAAAGCAAATGGTATGTTGGCCTTTATTACAAGAGGATTTGAGTATAAGCGTAAAGACGTCTTACTGCAATTATATAGGGCCCTGGTGAGACCACACCTGGAGTATTGTGTACAGTTTTGGTCTCCTTACCTAAGGAAGGATATACTTGCATTAGAGGGAGTGCAACGAAGATTCACCAGACAGGTTCCTGGGATGGGGGGGATTGTCCTATGAGGACAGATTGAGCAGACTCGGCTTATATTCTCTAGAGATTAGAAGAATGAGAGGTGATCTCATTGAAATATACAAAATTCTTACAGGGCTTAACAGGGTAGAGGCAGGGAGGATGTTTTCCCTGGCTGGGGAGTCTAGAACCAGGGGTCATAGTCTCAAAATAAGGGGTCGGCCACTTGGGACTGAGATGAGGAGAAATTTCTTCACTCAGAGGGTGGTGAATCTTTGGAATTCTCTACCCCAGAGGGCTGTGGAGGCTCAGTCGTTGAGTATATTCAAGACAGAGATCGATAGATTTTTGAATATTAAGGGAATCAAGGGATATGGGGATAGTTCAGGAAAGTAGAAATGAGGTAGAAGATCAGCCATGATCTTATTGAATGGCGGAGCAGGCTCGAAGGGCCAAATGGCCTACTCCTGCTCCTATTTCTTATGCTCTTATGTTATGTAATCGGTAAAGTTCTGATAGAACATCCAAAGTAACAAGTAGATCAACATACAGGCAAAATAACACCAACCTCCAGTTATAGCAAACACAATGGCCTCCTCCAATCAGTATCCTCTTCAAGAATACCTTACTAGTTCCTTATTGTCACTTATATAGTAATTCTTTCAGGTAGATTGGGGCAGAAATTGGGGAAAATGGGTCGGAGGGATTTGCCACACCCACTTGACACTATTTAAATATGGCAGGGTGGACCCCTGGTGTGCCTTAAAGGGGACTGTCACCACCTCCCTCTGCAACAGGTCTTCTCTTCATTTCTATTGATTCCTGCTCATGGGATGGGAGAGCGAGGGCCAAATGAACAAGAGATCCCCCCCCCCCCGCCACCCCAACTTCCTGGCCCCAGTAGCCTTTTTCTCTAGTAGTGTGGATGATGTTCCTCAGGGGAGAAGGCGAACGTTGTGAGAGGCACCACCAGCATCCTTTATGCACATACAGCTTGCAGACATTCCACTGAGACTAAGAACACACACATGTCCTTATGTGGAAGGAAGGTGCCAAAGTATGTGTGGAAACAGTGTGGTCTCTCTTACAAATTTACATTGTTCTGTGCTCATATGCCAGTGATAAGGCATACAGCAGAGGCAGGAGCAGCTGTTGATACTTACCTTGTCACTCTTTGTCAAGTCATTCAATTTCTTACATTATTGAAGTGACATGGTGGGGGTTGGAAAAGGTGGCACTACCAGCCCTCCACTTTGCTGTTGCCACTGGGAGAATTGGCCTCTCTTCCTCCTTCCAAACATGCTCTCCCTTCTGCTCCTGACTTCTGCCAGTGGCACCTCCAGCTTACTCCAGAGAAGCTGGCAGACCATCTTTCTCCTTTTTTCACTGGTTTACAATTTTCCAGTTCCACCACTGGACTACCTCCCTGCACCCATCTGAATTTTCACTTGGAGCTGTGATTAATTATGATAGTGATCTAACCCTGGAAATTTGCATGTTGGTAGCACACTGCCAATCTGCCAAGATTTGCACAAGTTCTCAACCACTTAGAACTGAAAATCACCCCACTAAACTAATTCAAATAAAATAATTGCTTTTCAAAAATATGATTACCTGTTTTCAACATTTTAATAGCAACAGGTACATTGTCATTCCAGATGGCTTTCCACACTGCTCCATAATTACCAGATCCTATGCACTTCACTAAAGTGAATTCTTCTTTTGGTCTTTCCCATTTGTCCACAGTGTTATATGATAAGTGACGAAGAGATGGCTTTTTCTGTTGATAAACAATTACTGATTTAGGAAGAACATGTAAATTTAGGTAAATACCAGTCAGAATGGGATATAACAGCTAGCTTTATAATATTTTACTGATGAGATTTTAAAATGATACAAAAAGACTTCATCAAAGAATCATCGAAATTAGAGCAAAGAAGGAGGCCATTTTGCCCATTGCTCCTGTACCCGTGCTGGCTCTTCAAGTGGAGGTATCTACTCCAATCCTATTTCTTTGTATCTTTTTAGTGATTTCCTTTGCAAATATTTATGTAATATTCTTTTAAGTAATGATTCGTTTTAACTGTTATTTTAGCATACCAATCCTAATGTGTATTAGATTGGATACTGTCATACTATCAAGCTGGTAATGTTAGCAAACACCATTTATTTCCAGGGTGTAGAGCAGAGGAACCTATTATACTGGATCTCTGCCCTCTTTGTATTCAAGTTACACTTCTGGAGTATTTCCAGAGCCATTTTCCTGCATGAATTCATATGATTTGACATTGAATTCATTCCTTAGTATTGCCTGTGCTAGTTTTTGACTTTTACTCCTGCTATTAACAAACAATAACAAAAGTGGTATCACTGAACTTACTCTAAGTTCAAGTTCACAAACTGCATGGCACTGGAAGGTAAATTAACCATGGGCACAGCAATCCTTATTATCTTAACACTGGTTGTCTTTGCATGCCAATAATCAATGCCAAAACCTCCAGGAGAGAGTAGCCTAGGTTTTCTGATCATGCATAAGCTTGCCTGGATGTTGGGTGATGTGCGAGTCATGTCTGCCTGATGTGCAGAGTGCTGGCCTCAACAGGGATACGAAGAAAGTAACCAAAGGTGCAAAGAGGGAATATGGGAAAAAACTTGCAAAGGTTATCAAAGGCAACAGCAAAACATTTTTGTTTATAAATATATCAAGAGAAAGAGAGCGGTTAAAGGGAATGTGAGCCCATTAAATAGAAATGCGGATGAGACTATAAGGGAGAATAAGAAAATGCCAGACTTGTTAATTGGGAACTGTGTATCTGTTTTTACAGTGGAGAACGAGGACAAAATACCAGCAGTACAAGGAAACCTAAAAGTAAGTCAAGGGTAGGAACTCAGTAGATTTAATCTCAGTAAAACATAGTAATGGAGAACATAATGGTACTTAAGGTAGATAAATATCCAAGAAGAGATGGTTTTCATACAAAGATATTAAAATAAATAGATGAGAAAACTGTAGTGCATTCGTCATAATTTTCCAAAGCTCTCCAGATTCAGGAATTGTGCCTATGGTTTGGAAAATAACAAACGTCTCTCTATAACTTAAGAAGGGAGGAGGGAAAAAACAGGTAACTACAGAACTGTCAGTTAAACATCAGTTGTGTGGATGTTACTGGAATCTATCATCACAGACAGAGTGATTGGGCACTTGGACAAATGTGAGCTGATCAGAGAATCAGCATGAATTTGTGATGCGTAGGTCATGTCTGACTAATGGAGTTTAATTTTTTGAGGCGGTCACTCACACAGTGGATAGGGGAGTGAGTATGGATGTTGTCTATATGGATTTTCAGAAGGCATTTGATAAGGTTCCGCACAAGAGGTATGAGTCAACAAGAGACTCACTTAAACTAACACTCACAAAAAGGCAAGTGCACCAAGCTTGTCCATTGTCACCCATCTTATTCAATGTCTTCATCAATGATGTATTGGGTGCCATAGCAAAGAGACAGCCTCAAAGTGTCAATTCTGGGCATTTCTGAAAGCTCCTTTTTGCAGATGATAAAGGTCTTACCTGGGAATCTGGTGCACACTGCCCACCATCTGGAACAATCTGCTAACCAGTGGGTATGGTGCTGGGTGGCCCAAGTGAAGTTTTATGGCTTTCACAACGCCAGAGAGGATCTCACAGATGTTGACTGGAAGATACAGGAATCTCTAAAGACAGGAATGCCAAGTAGTTGAGGCATACCACCCTCCAGGTGGATGAAAGTGGGCCCCACCAATGACCTCCAAAGAAACAGAGAATTCTTTTCGAAAAATAAATCTTTACACAGGTGGCTGAGGGGCCCATGGCTGTGGTTTGGGGAGGGGACAAGCGCAAGCCCCCAGCTCCATATGGGCCGGTGCCAGATTTTCTGGCTGTATAGAGTAGATGTGCCCATAGTGCCACTAGCGCCTGCCTGCCCCATGCAAATTAGATGCCATCCCACTGTATCCTCATACTACAGTAGGGTCACCGCTGGAGGGCGTAATCTTACTGAGATTATGTTCCGAGGATTTTGGGAGCCAAGGTATTTAACATCCTATCACTTTCTTATTTCTTTATAATGCTGAGAGAACTGAAAGAATAGCTTTTTAAAATTCGATACAAGTTATTTGAATATAGTTCTGCTTTTGAACTTACCTTTTTGCTTGGCCTATTTAATTTAATACCACAGTACATTGCATTATGTTTATAATGCTCAACCAGTTCATGAATAGTGGCAAAATCTGGATCTCCTGTTATGTGAAATCTATCATTTTCCTTTTGTAAAATCACATAATGAACGACTGATCCTTCAACTTTAGCTGAAAAAAATAATTCCGATTAATAATCAATCACCACATTTGTTATTTATATTGATTGCTGTAAATGTTATGTTCCTTAGTATGAGGGATGCCAATGCTGGAGAAAACACGGGGGTGTCAATTTTCACTTCTATTGCCTGGCAATAATGGGGCGGCAATGGTCTCAAAATGGCGTCGGTAGACTTACTGCCCTGTTAACACCAACGAAGTGGCCTGCAACATTTTGGAAGAGGGCGGTTGGACACTCAAAATTCAAAATCACCCCCAGTTTTCCACATTTTCCACTTAATGCCAGCATCAATTTTTCCCATGGGTGAAATATAAAGCAAAGCTCCCTTTGCACTGATCCAATATTGACCAGGAATTTCCTTGAAGCTGCTCCCTTCAAACCACTGTAACATCACTGGAAGTGCAGTGGAAATCCCAATTACATAGCCATTGGCCTAGAAATTGGATCGCACTGTGCCCGTTTTACAGGCATAAAACAGGCACCTAAACGTCCAGTATGGCAGCCGGTGTGTGGATGTGTATTCTGTGCCGAAAGTGCGCCACCTGCCATTTTGGTAGAGACTCCTCCGTAGGTGTCCTGAAACAGGCATTAGACCCTTTGCCTATGCAAATAGGGGGGCCTAACGCCTGTTTGAGGCCCCCTTTGCAAAATTACTTAAGACTACAATTTGGTTAAAGAAGTATATTTGCAAACTAGGAATAAACATTTGGAGATACACAAACTTCAGACCATTAAAAATAAATTGATGTGAAATATAAAAACTACTATACACAAATGAGAAAAATTACCATCCAACCATATCACAAAAAATACCATGGGCCTTGATTTTGCCGGCACTCAGAGGGCGGGTTTGGAGGCGGGTCCGCTGTCAAAATTACAATGATTGACGGTGGGTTGGGGACCTGCTGCGAACCCGCCTCCATGTAAGTTTCCAAAGCGTCGGGTCTACGATTTCAGAACAGACCCGACACCAAGCAGCCGGGGAGGCATTTAGGATACTTAACTGCTTATTAACTGCTTGTTAAAGACTATTTTGCCAGAATTTTTCTATTTTCCCACATTTTCAACGGGGTTCACGTCGTTCGGAGATCACGTCAGGTAAGTATGTCGGGAGGTCAATCGAGCTGAATAGTTCACAACTGCAACTGCAGTATAAAATCTAACCTTTCACATCTGTTCACTTTCCAATGTCAGAAGTTGCTGATTTCAGGATTTGGAAGACACATTTGATCTGTATTGAGATTGTAAAGGCTGGATTTTGATACTGGGGTCGGGTTGGGGTCGTGTTACCCGCATTTCATGTTGCCCACCCGACTCCAGATTAATGTGGATGAATGATGCGATTTTAACTTAATTGGCCAATTGAGTTCCAACGTGTGGGAACCCATGGCCAATGAGTTATTCCAGTCTGAAAGTTGCCTCTGATGACGTCATCATTGCTGCTGCATTTAAGGTCTGCAACGAGCCTTGCTTCTTCTGCAGGCTGCCAAGCTTTTGGACCTCTATTCTAAAGGCAACTGCAGCAGGAATGGCCAGCCAACGTCCCAGGTCTGCTCCCAGGTTCGATGACGTTGCCCTGCAAGCTTTGGTGGATGGAGCAAGAGACAACAGAGAGGTGCTCTTCCCCTCCTCAGGGAGGAAGAAGCCTCCCCAGCAGACCAAGGCTGTGTGGGTCCAGATCGCCCAGGAGGTCAACTCCTTATCATTCACCTGCAGAACCTGGATCCAGTGCAGGAAGAGGTTTCATGACCTTCTACGTACTGCAAAAGTGAGTATGACTTTCCCTTCACCCTCAATCTGATCCCCATTGCCTCTCCTCACCAGCACTCAGCTTTAGCAACCTCTTCCTCCATATCCCACTTGACACTGACATCCATGCACCCTGACCCATTCCCTCTCCCTCTATGGTCACATTCACCTTACTATTCGACTATGCAGCCCTCACACTACCTATCACTGTCATGCTTTGAAAACAACTTACAACACACAGGGAGGGCCCTTAGTCTCGCCACCTCAATCCATCTTTGTCTCCTTCTAAGCATCTATGCTATGGATTCTCTATACTCACTCCTTCAATCTCACTCAAACTCACTTGTCTCCCTCATTGCAGGAAAAGAGAGCTCACAATAAAAGGGAAAGAGCCAGGACAGGAGGAGGGCTACCCTCATTAGCCCAGCTCACCCCCTGGGAGGATGCGATCCTGGAGATCGTGGGAGTAGAGGAGGATACGCAAGTAGGGGACGGACAGACGGCTGCATCACAGCAAGCTGGTGACTGAATAGTGTTCCATCTCTCTCATTGACATTGCATGAGTCGCTGATAATGAATCTGAAGCTCTAACAGATGGATTTATGATCATCTGCAATATGCAATGTGCATGTAACCTTGGCATCACATCTCTGACTCTTTCCTTTACTCCCCCACAGGACCATCGCAAGCACCCGTCCCCACTAGCTAGGAGGAAGAGCCTGAGCAGACAGACTCCTCAGAGGAAGCTGCAACCTCTGAGGGCGCAGCGTCAGCAGAACTCAGCGCACCCAGCAACAGCGCAGACACTCACACCTCAGTGGGACCCTCGGGACATAGATTAGTGTTGTCACCTGGTGTATCACAGCTCACAAGTGAGCATCAGCAGATGGTGGAGACAGGGACAGCAGTGGAGAGTTCTAGTCGGAGGGCGTAGGACTCTCCTAGCTCGGCTCAGCTGCATGTCGACCCTCTGCCTCTGGGTCCATCCATAAGATCAGCGGTGCTGGGACTCCAGGAACAGATGCAGGAGTCTCTGACAGGCTTTGTCTCCAGGGTCGCTGCGAGTGTGGAGCGAATGGAGGTGTCCATAGCGAACATGAGCAGAGCCTTTGTGGAGTCATTGGCGCATGAACGCATCACCACGGAAAGGATGGCAACCTCTGTGGAAAGGATGGCTACAGTAGAGGAGAGGATGGCTACAGCTATGGAGGAGATAAGTCGCCAGAGTGTAGAAAACATGGTCATTTTTCAGAATAGACTGGCATCTCTTGAGGAGCGATGGTCATCTATTGAACAGAGAAACCAGACCTTCATGGAAGTCCTTCTGAGTAGGACTTCCAGTGCAGATACGGGTCCCCATGGCCCCCCTGATGTGCAGCAAAGTGCTCTCAATCCACTTGCAAGCGCTGAGGTGGACCTGACCCATGAGAGGGATGTTGGTGGCACACAACAAGGAGGTGGGGGCTCCTCTCCAAGCGCTCACACTTCCATGCCACTGACAAGTCCTCGGTCAGAGTCCGCACCCAACTGAGATCGGGGTCTCAACCCCTGCCCAGCCGCAGGAGCAGCAGACTGTTGCCGAGCCCTCGCAGGTTCGCAACCTCAGAGGACGCCCACCAAAGGTGTCGAGACAGGAGCAGCAACAAACTGAGCAGGGGGCCTCCACTTCTGCTGAAGCCACAGGGGAAGCACCACGTAGGAGCACGCGTAAGAGAAAGAAACTGCACAAATAGTCACAAGGGTAGTCACTTGGGTGAATTTTGATGTTTAATGTGAAAAAGCCATCAGGTGTAAAGTGTAAATAAAAACTCTGATGGCTGCAGCTGCAGTTGTGGCGTCTGTCATTTCGCTAATGGGACTTCCACAATGAGGCCTTAGGATAACTTGCAATTGTCAGTATGGTGGTCACATTGTTAGGGATCCGTTGGGTCTGGGCCATTGTCGTAGCTCTGGTAAGAAGCTGCGAGGCAAAAGTGCTTGCTTGTCTAGGCTAAGCAAATCTGGCCAAGGTGAGTGCGTTCCTTGCATTCCGGGCAGCTATGGTCTCGCGTAATGCTGCCGCTGGTTGAGGGCCCTCTGCAAATTGTTCGTTCTCTCTCTCCTCCTCCTCCTCCTCCTCCTCATCTGAGGAGGCTATGTGAGGAGCCACTTGGTCCTCCGGCATCTGTAAGCCACGACACTGTGCCATATTGTGAAGTGCACAGCAAACCACGACGATTCTGGAGACCCTGGCTGCTGAGTATTGCAGGGCTCCACCTGATCTATCCAGGCATCTGAAGCGCATCTTCAGCATACCAATGGTTTGCTCGATTATGGCTCTGGTGGAAATGTGGCTGGAGTTGTAGCTCTCCTCAGCTGCGTTGGATGGGCTCCTCAACGGCGTCATTAGCCACGTCTTCAGGGGATAGCCCTTGTCTCCAAGTAGCCAACCGTGAAGTTGGTCTGGCAGACTGAATAGCGGAGGCACACTAGACTGGCGCAGTATGAAGGAGTCATGGCAACTGCCAGGGTACTTGGCACAAACATGCAGAACTTCCTTCTTGTAGTCACACACCAGCTGAACGTTAAGGGAGTGGAAGCCCTTGCGGTTGACAAAAATACCTGGATTGCGATGGGGTGCCTTAAGGGCCACATGTGTGCAGTCAACGACGCCCTGCAGCCTTGGAAAGCCTGCCAGATTAGCTAATCCAACCGCACGCGCCGTGACACTTGCGCGATCCTTGGTGAAATGGATGTGATTGTGCGCGATGGCAAAGAGGGCATCGGTTACCTGCGTGATGCAGGTGTGTGCGGCCGCCTGGGAGATGCCGCTGATGTCTGCTGCTGATCCCTGGAATGAGCCTGAGGCAAAAAAGTTGAGTGCGGTGGTGACTTTGACGGCCACTGGTAAGGGGCGTCCACCTGGTCCTCTGGGCTCCAGGTCTTGTTGCAGCATTGCGCAGATGTCACCCACTACCTCTCGCGAAAGTCGGAGCCGCCTTTGGCACTGCTGCTCAGACATGTTGAGGTAGCTGACCCTGTGTCTGTAGACCCTGTTTGGGGGGTATCTCCTGCGCCGACAGCCTTCCATGCGCTGGCCCCTTCTGTCCTGTGCAGCTTCAGGTGGGTGAGCAGCAGCTTGGCGCTGCTGCTGTTGGTGGTGCTGTTGGTGCTGCTGTTGTTCATGGTTCTGCTGGTGCCGCGGCTGTTGTTCGTCCTCATCGGATATCCAGGAGGGAAGGAAATAAATGGCTCCCATGCCTCTGGTATATGTCTCAGTTGAGGAAGCCCTCAATGAGGGTGGCGAGAGGGATTTCCCAGGAGGTCACACTGCAGATGGGTGTCAGGCTCCAAACTTCCAGAGCTGTGGTTATGCCTTCTAAAAGTTCCCCCAGACCTGTTACAACAAAGTCCTGCCACCTGCAATTGATGGCTGATCAAATCTCCTATTTAAAGGTTGAGCTGCAGCTGAGAGTCAGCAATCCACTTGTGCTCCCGCCAGGTTTCACTGGAGTGTTTCCCATCAGGCGTGCTTCACGTGGGAAAAGGGTTAAACTACCTAAAATGTTTCAAAATGGCATTACAGAGCCAATTTAGGGCTTGTTAAGGGCTTTAATGGCCTCTCCCGCCTCTTGTAGGCAGGACAGAGTCGGGAACACCCCGACCGATTTTATCAAAATTGCGTGGAGGCGGAATGGAGTCGGGATCAGGTCCACCCGCCACTTTTCGCTATTTTAACCCCCCACACGCCTCCAAACCCGACTCCACGGCCCTGTGAAAATCCAGCCCTAAGTGTATGTTGTAAACTGTATATGCACTGTCACCTCCTTGGAATAACCTCTCTCCCCATTGACTGATTGCTTCTACCATCTCATCCTCAACTGCCATATATAACAGCAGAATGGGAACCATTTATACTCTCTCACCCTGGTCCTCAGAATCTGAAGATGATCATCCGCAGCAGCAGCAGAACCAGGCACAGCAGCACCAACAACAAGAGCACCAACCTTCTCCTCAACCACCTGATGCTGCACAGGGCAGAGGCCGTCAGCGCAGGGCTGCACCGCGCCACAGGAGATACCCCCAACACATGGTTTACAGGCCGAGGATGAGCTTCCTCAACATGACTGAGCAGCAGTGCCAAAGGAGGCTGAGACTAGCGTGACAGGTAGTCGCAGACATTTGCACAATACTTGATCAAGACCTGCAGCCCAGAGGAGCAGGTGGACACACCTTACCAGTGGCTGTCAAAGTCACCACTGTCCTCAACTTCTTTGCGTCAGGCTCCTTCCAGGGATCTGCAGCAGAGATTAGCGGCATCTCCCAGTCGGTCGCACACAGATGCATCATGCAGGTCACCGATGCCCTCTTTGACAAGTCCGCCAATTATATCCACTTTTCCACTGATGAAGCCAATGTTATTGAGCGGGCGCTCGGCTTTGTTAATCTGGCTGGCTTCCCATGGGTGCAGAGCGTCATCGACTGCACACATGTGGCCATCAGGGCACCCCATCAGAACGCAGCAGTATTTGTCAACCACAAGGGCTTCCACTCCCTTAACAGTAGCTGGTCTGCAACCATAGGAAGAGCATCATGCATGTGTGCGCAAGATTCCCTGGCAGCTGCTATGACTCTTACATCCTGCGCCAATCCACTGTCCCTCAGCTCTTCGCACCGCCAAACAAACTTTCTGGCTGGCTCCTTGGAGACAAGGGCTATTCCCTGAAGACGTGGCTGATGACACCGTTGAGGAGGCCATCAAATGAGTCTGAGGAGCGTTACAATCAAAGCCACATTTCTACCAGAAGTCTCATAGAGCAAACAATAGGGTTGGTCAAAGTGCGCTTCAGATACCTGGACAGATGGTGGAGCCCCTCAGTATGCACCAGCCAGGGTCTCCAGAATCATTGTTGTCTGCTGCGCCCTGCACAATATCGCAGGATTAGTGCTGCATGAGGAAAAAGGCGCAGAGCGCACAGCCTCTTCAGAGGAGGAGGAGGAGGAGGAGGAGGAGCAGAATGAAGTTCAGCAAGAGGAAAACATGGAGGAGGCAGCTGACCCAGTGTGACTACTGCTGCCTGTGATGCCAGGGATGGCCTAATCAATGTCAGATTCATGTAACTTTATGCAGCACAGACATATGGCTGCCACATGCACATGAAGGTTGGCATGACCACACTGCAACACCATAGAGCATCTCTACAATGAACTGTTCAATCCTTGCACTGTCACCACCATTGCTGGACAATAAAGGTGCCCTTACCCTTATCTGTGCCACTTCCATTTGTGACCACACATATGGCAACAAAATCAAACATTCAGAAAAAATTTACTTTATTACAGCAAAATAAAAGAACAGAATCTTAACACTCATTTATAGCAATTCACCCAAGTGACTACCCTTGTGACTATTTCTGTGGGAGCTTTCTTTTACGCGTGCTTCTACGTGGTGCTACCCCTGTGGCTTCACCAGATGTAGAGGCAGCCTGCTCACTTCCCTGCTGCGTCTGCTTAGACACCTTTGGCGGTCATCCTCTGGGTTTTGGAGCCTTTGAGGACCCCGCCAAAATCTGCTCCTCCTGCGGCTGTGCAGGGGCAGACTCGGCCATCACTGCTCGGGGAGACATATAGGGCTCTGACCGAGGGGTTGCCAAGGGGCAGGGGGGGGAGGGGGGGAAGTGTGAATGCTTGGAGAGGCGCCCCCACTTCCATGTCCCCTCCAATCATCATCCCTCTCATGGGCCACCCACACTTCTCTGCTAGCAAGTAGCTGGAGAGCATCTTGCTGCACATCAGTGGGGCCATGAGGACTCATTTCTCTGCTGACATTCCTCATAACAAGGACGTCCATGAACCTTTGGTTTCTCTCCTCAATAGATGGCCATCTATCCTCCATAGATAACCATCTATTTAGAAATGTTAGCATGTTCTCCTGAGTCTGGCGATTTATGTCCTCCATGGAGGTTGCCATCTTTTCCATGGCGGAACCTACAGTTGCCAGCGTGTGAGCCATGGCATTGCTCATATTTGAGAAGGACGCCTCCATTCTCTGCACACTCGCAGTCACTGTGGTTGCAAACCCTGTCAGAGCCTCCTGAACTTGTTCCTGAAGCTCCAGAATTGCCCTCTTCCTGGATGGCCCCTGAGGCTTAGCGTCTGCATGCAGCTCAGCAGAGCTAGGAGACTCCTGCGGCCTCCGATGAGGAGTCTCCACTGCTGTCCCTGTCTCCACCATCTGATCTTGCTCACTTGTGAGCTGTGATACACCAGGTGACAACACTACTCTATCCCGCATAGGACCCACCGAGGTGTGCGTCTCTGCGCTGGTGCTGGGTGCGCTCATTTCTGCTGATGCTGCACCCTCAGAGGCTGGTGCATCCTCTGAGGAGTGCTCCTGCTCTTCCTCCTGGCCAGTGGGGGGCCAGGCTCTTGATGGTGCTGTGGGAGAGTAAAGACATGAGTTAGACATGTGATATGTAGATTGCAGACACAGCCTATTATGCACATGATGAGCATTCAATTTCTATTGACATCAGATCCCAACTGAGTCACTCATGAATGCAAAATAAGATGTCTGGAAAATAATTCTGTCACCAGGTTGTTCTAATGAGCCCCTCTCTCCGTCCCCCACTTCAGGCTGGTCAACTTCTCCTGTGCTGGTGAGCTCAGCCAGTGATGGTGGTCCTCCTCCTGTTCTCTCCCTCTCCCTCTTATTGTGGGCTCTCTTTTCCTGCAATGAGGGAAAGAAGTGCAGTTTTAGTGAGAGTGATGGAATGAGTGTAAAGAATGGATAGGATAGAATTTTAGAGGGAGACTATGATGGAGTGGGGTGCCAATACCAAGTTGCCTCCTTTTGAGTTGTTAGTTGTTGTCATTGCATAATGTTGAGGGTGAGTGTGAGGGGTGCATAGTAAGATGGGGATGTGATTCTGTAGATAAGGAGACAGGGATGGGTGATGGTGCAAGGGATGTTGGGGTGAGTTAGGATGTGCAGGAGTAGGGATGGTAATGCAGAGTGATGGGGATGTGATGACAGGCACAGCAGAATGAAGGTAAGTGTGCTTTTATACTCACTTTTCCTGAATACAGGAGATCATTGAACCTCTTCCTGCATTGCACCCAGGTGCGAGTAACAACAGACCTTGGATTCACCTCTTCAGCTATTTGCAGCCAGGCTGCCTTGGTCTGGTGAGGAGGTCTCCTCCATCCATTCCCAGGGAATAGAACCTCTCTGCGTCCTTTGACTCCCTCCAAAAGAACATGAGGGAGTCATCATTGAAGCGTGGCGCAGCCCTCTGTCTCTCTGCAGTCATTTTGCCATCAAGCAGCACTCAGGAGTGTGGAAGTAGAAGTGACAGCAAATGGGTTCATGGCCCCCTTAAATACACCGGCAGTAAATGCGTCATCAGAGGAGCTGAACAGACCCGCACCTTGTGATTGGGCCGGGCAACGCGCACGGAGGGCTTAACAAGCCCAATCAGTGGAAAATTGTTTGAGCAGAGCGGCTGCAGCCGGGAGCGGGACCGGAACCGGAACCCGCCTCAGCTGGGAAAATCCAGCCCCATATCTCTGTTAATGGACTTAAGTCAGTAATCCAATCAAGAGATTCAAATGATGAACATAACCACTTGGGATTTGCTTTCACACCTTATGATGCCATCTAAACCCACTGATTGGATTACTGTCCGTTAATTTGCTGACAGAAGTTCAGTGTTTCTATCTGGTAGGTCCTGTGCTAATGGTGAAACCAAGAAGGCTTATTGGTACTCCATTTTATACTCTGTTCTGGTTTTCTTACCTGATAATACATATGAATCCTGTAACGTCTCACTTTTGCGGATAAGAAATAAGCCAACCTTTTTGACTGGAAGAAAGGAGATGGTTTTCCGTCTGAAATCGGGACATTTTTCCACAATACCATCTATAATGGAAATGAGTATGACGTTAAGTAATCAACACAAGTGTTAACTTGTTATTTTGCAATGCAGAGGCTAACTACATACAAATGGATTATCAGTTGATGTTTTTCCTCTTTGCATAATTTGCAATTTTTCAGTGCACTGATAAAATCTGCATAAAATACATCTTGCAAAGTAACATGAGAGATGTCCAGAAGATATAATGCTTATTCAGTTTTACCAATAAAATGTTTCAGTTCATATAAGAACACAAGAAAGCATAGAACAAGGCCATTGGACCCAATAAAGACTTTTCATCCACAGACAATGTGCAAATTAACCGATCATAGATTCTACTCTATCCATTTAATCTCCTGAGGAGATAAGCATAAACATTCTATAATCCTAATGTAATCAAGAGAAAACACAAAATCTCCATTGAACTGATACATGCCTCCACAATTTATCCTTAACTCTAACCAGGTCACAAGATAACTACAGATCAGGAAGGCCATTCGATCTATTTTAACTCATTCATTCAGAAAGACCTTACAGTCTCCCCAGTATCCAACACATTGCTTAAATTACTGCAGGGATTTTGATTCTATGACCTACCCAGGAGTCCATTCCATGTATTGATCACTTGTTGGGGTAGATTGTGACTTTGTGCGATAGTGTAAATGGGTGATAGCGAGTTGGCAGTCCATTTTATATCGTTCCCAATTTTTATCTCCATTGAAGACAATGGAAATAAATATCTGGAGAGATGTAAACGGGGCTGCCAACTCTCTATCACCCGTTTACATTATCGCACAAAGTCACGATCTACCCCATTGTGTGAAGAAGAGCTTCCTGACATCAGCCCTAAATTTGCCCAATTTGAACATGTTGTTACAATTCAGGCTGTCTCTCAACATGGTTTACTCATGTTCACAAAAGGCAGCTTCCATAAGCAGCCCACATGACTAAGTAACATGGTTGGCCAGAGTGAATTATATAACCTACAATTGCTGCTTAGATATAGCTGGTCCAGGCAGCTTCTAACATGTCAGAACAAAAGAGACATTTTCTCACTGAGCGAAGAAACCCCAGATTCCTTCTCAACAATTATATCTTTCAGGCAAATGGAGCTTGACTACTACCCTTACCCTCCTCATCCATGTGCTGAAATACCAGATCATTTTCTCTGGACAGTTTACTTTTGTAAGATAAAAGTCAATTCTTGATGGAAGGCAATGGAAATACCATATGTAACATGGTGATGATATATATCCTATTTTCAATAATTACTGTCTTGTGCTGATTCAGAATCACACCAGTATAATTGAGATGTCCTGGATTGTTAGTCACTAACCTGAAACAGAAATAACTTTAAAAAGAAAAAAGTTGTACCAGAACAGGTGCTGTAAAAACCTATTACTGCCATTTTTTATTGCTTTTTTATTTATGTTGTTGCCATTTGCCTTAGTACCATTTTCTAAGGGGCTGCCATTTATCACAACTGCTCTTTTCAGATGGGACATGATAGATTTTCCGTTGGGAAATGTTCTCTACCTTTCCTTTTGGGAAGGAAAAAGAAAGTGCAACAGAAAGATGCCGACTGGTGAGGCTGCACTACAGGAACATGGCATCTTGCCACCTGGACCACATACCAGAGTATATAAGCAGAGGTGCTCCTACCATGCAATATACACAGAAGCTTCACTTTCCAAAGGAAGCCATCAACAAGTTATGGCAAATGTTGCAAACTGACCTTCTGCCTCCCTCCACCACACGCACCACTCTGCCAGTGACTGCTAAGGTCACAACCGTCCTTCACTTTTATTCTACAGGGTCATTCCAGGCTGCCAAACAGCTGTGCACAGATTTGTCAAGCAAGTGATGGATACATTGTTTTCTAGAGCTAGAGATTTCATTATGGTAACATGACAGGCTCTGCCATTTTAACGAAAGGCAGAATTCAAGATCTAAGGAGTCATGGTTTGCTGCCATGTAGCTATACGTGGTCCCTTGATATGGCTTTAAAGCCATGCAATCTAATGAACTTGATGGAGATGGCTTAAAGCCTACTCCAGGCCAAAGTCACTTTCTACAACATTAAAGAGAAGTAAATTAACAAAAATCAAATCTGAAAATATGAAATAAAGACAGAAATTGCTGGAAATACACAACAGGTCGGTCAGCATCTGAAAGAGAAAGATAATACACCCTGTGGGACCCTTCAACAGATCATTTATCAAAAAATTGTGGCCAGGCTGTTATTCCTTTATCAGATTAACTACAGCAGCATTACACCAATTGCTGCTACTTAGACCAGACTTCCAAGTTCCTGAAACTGCATCTCAGACTTCTTTATCTGTTCAAACAGTCTTTACAGAATGCCACCACTTCTTTTGCTTGTGGCACAAATTCATGATCTGGAATTTCGAGGGAGCGGGAAAGTCAACACAGAGTTGACTAGCACTCGATGACAGTAGATTGCTGGAGTATGTTTTAGACTGTGGGAAATTGTGAGGCTCGTTAGCACCTCCATGTATTGCTTAGTTCTCAAAGGAGTGGGAGGCTTAAAGTTGCCTCTGTTCATTCCTTGGTGTTGTGTGCTCGTGTTCCAATGTATTCCTTTCAGCAGCACTTAAAAAAAAAAAATCCTTTTAAGCCTGTGAATGCTCACCACCACCTTCTCAGAGCAACCAGTGATGGGCTATGAATGTAGCCTTGCCAGCGACACCCACACCCAAGAACAAATTTTTTATAAAAGCAGCAAACAGCAAGGCCCACAAATGGCGATGAGATGAAAGAACACTTTGGGGTAGAATTTCCGCAGGGGCTCTCCTGATCTCCCGCCGTAACTTCGGCAGAAATCCCAGGAAACAGTGTAAACGGCTGACAAATCCAGATCAAACCTTTTATCCTTCTACCTGAACCATGAATATCATTCTGATAGGATAAGGAAGATTAAATGACACTTTATTGAAGCACAATCATACTTTTTATGCTAAAACCTATAACTTAAAAGTAATATGTATTTGTATTTTTATACTTTTATTATTTTAATAAGAACTCCTGAAATAAAATCAAAACTTGTGTGGGGATCGTGCTTACGTTTTTCGTCAGTGGCTTAGTTACTTATTGGATAAACTTACTGACCCACACAGACCAGGAAGGACCCAGGTTCAAACCCGATTCTGCGCTGAGTGAGCTGATCTCAGCTGGTGCTGTGGTAGGAGGCTACATTTGGCCTCAGTCTGCCTGGATTGCTATCAATTTCATGATTGAAATGCAGGAGGTGAGATATCGTTTTACGTGTGGTTAATACTCACGGTTCTCCCTCCAAGCTCTTCTCTTTCGCGAGTATCTCGACAGGCACAAACCCAGAGCAGTATTTTTTGTGTTTGTATGATTTTCGAGAACCTTTCCAAAGTTTCTGAGCAAGCCACCAATCCCCTTCCTTGCTGAGGATCTCCAGGCGCTCTCCTTTTCTCACGCTCAGCTCCTCGTGGGTGATTGCCATATAATCAAACTGTACTATATAGATCTCTGAGGAATGTGGAACTTCACTCTTGCACAATTCTTCATCTTCCCTATTAATGTCAGGGTTTGCAATACCACAACATGAGTTTTGTGCACTCTGCTGCACAGTGTTCGTTGCTGGGACAGGCAACGGCCTAGCTTCGTGAGTGCACACTGCAGCTCCAGAGGATTCATTTGTGGTCTGGTTTGTGAATCCTGGTGGTCTTACACTTTTCTCATCCTCCAAGGTGGAATTAGGATTCGAAGGATAGCTGAAACAACAGCATAAGACTGCCATAGTGCTGATGTGAATGAGTCTGTACAGATGTCTCCTTTTGCAGAACTGTTTGTGCACCGATATAAATAGTCGCATTTTAAACAAGTGGAAGTTTAAGGTTAGAGTGAGGAAGTGCTTTTTCACTTAGATGGGGAATTTCTTTGTGGGTTTAAAGAACATTTAGGAATTTGTCATTTTCTATTAAAAATACTTTGTGCACGTACAGTACAGAAGATTGAAATTCAAAGGAAGGGAAACTAACAAGCATTTGACATTGCAGTCTTAAAAGGTGGAAGGACAAGTTGATAAAACTGTAAAAAAGGAGATATGGGGGTAATTTTCATCTGGTTACTACTCCGTTCACGCTGAAAATTGGAGTGATAGGCAAAGGAAATGTTATTAAACAATGCTGCTGCCCGCAGGCTGTCTGACTCGATTTTCATACTATGGGCAGTCAGTGTTCCCACCTGAAACAGGCAGGAGCCTTATTTAAGTATGTAAATTTTGGTCTTACGATGGTTGTCAGAGCCTGAAGCAAATTTCAGGTGCCAACGGGTGGAGCGTGTGCCGAACAAGCTCCACCCAATGATATTGGATGTAGAGTGACACAACCAGCAGTCCTTAAAGGCTGCTTCAAAAATGTTTCCAAAAGACCTGGGGCACTAATTTTTGTGGGGCCAGGAGGTCCTCCTCGCCCCACAAAAAGCTTGCAGCCTGAAGCCGGTTGCTGAGTGGACTCTGTTGTGGCAGCTGCCTCCTTGCCTGGCATTCACATGCAGGATCTCCTGGTTGGCCTCGCAGACAATCTGCAGAGTTAGTGAGTGGAATCCTTTCCTGTTCACGTATGTTAGCGGCTATTCTGCTGGCACCTTCAAAGCTACATGTGGTACCCTGCACTCTGGGAATCCAGAAATGTGCTAGAGCTCCCTGGCTGTCTCCCTCTGCTGCCTCAGTGTGAGGCCAAAGTTGATGACCTCTGCAGCTCTGTTGAAGAGCACGTCTGTGACCTATCGAGTGGCAGCCCTGACTGCTCTCAGGCTAATGTTACACAGATTGCCTGTGGCTGCTTGAGAAGATCCGGTGCCAGAACCATTCAGGGCAGTGGTCACAGGCAGAGCAATTCCGGCAGTGGAGCGAGGCTGCAGATCTTCTTGAAAAGGTCACACAGATGTACAGTGGCAGTCTTGGACAATCACACCCTTCAAACACAGAGCTCCTCCGAGACATCCTTGAAGGACCTGAGCTGCCTGTAGACTTGCTGTGAAGGGTAGCACCTACTAGCCAGACCTTGCAATTACACCATTAAAGGCAACTACATACAGAACTTCCATTCTCAATGTGAACATAAACAGTTTTAATATTAAATGTTAATGTAAAAGCATAACTGTAATTCTTGACAACAGGAAGATACACAAGATTTTAAAAATGGCCCAGAATTTGCTGGAGCGGGACAACTCGTGGTTTGCCTGTTTGTTTGATTTATTTCCTCCCCTTTCAGCACAGAAATTTTTTGTGCCACAAATGGCTGGAATTGCAAGCTGATCCTTGGTGAACGACGGGTCCAACAGTCTATCTCCTTAACCAATTACATTTAAGAATAGAGGAAGAAACAGAGGAATGATGGACAAGGAAATAGGATGAAATAGAGTCAAATAAGATACAGAAAGAGAAATAAAGAGAAGGAAAGAAAGATTGCATTGAGAGCGCAAATGCAGCAGTTTCTTGAAATTCATGAGGAATCTATGGAAAAGCCCATAACCCACTTCTGTGTTGTATTGCAGGGTGACACCACATCCATAACACCCACCCGCCTCGCTTAAATGATCACTGATGTATTAGATAGCATACATGCCCAGGCTGCCACCGTATAGTACCTATATTTGCTGGGACATGTACAAAACTAACACAAGGAGGTACTGGACCATCTCCATCCTTACAAACAATGACACCCAGCAACCAGACATCTCAATTCCTCCTCCCACTGGGATTCACTTAGAAGCTGCACACTATGCACTTCTACTAAGGAGAAGCACCAGGGTAAAACACAGAGACCACACATGCACCACACACTATTAGAGTGAATAAAATCTAGTCTAAATCGTAGTATTATCCATTTGCAAAGTTAATTTTGGACAGTGCAGAATATGGTAGATGTACCCTGGGTGGTGATGGTAAGCTGTTGGCAATGGCGAGGATGGTTCGGGTAGTCAGGGTAGTGGGCATTCATGTGCACTATTCTCCACCTATGGGAGATTTGACAGATATCTCCAGCTATTCTTAGGAAGGATCAAGTGATGCACAATAGCAAGACCATTTTTACCTTACCTAACACTGGTGGAACTATCTCTGTCCTGCAATTACCTTGTAGAGTGTCAGTTGTGGCTCAGTGGGTAGCACACTCTAGGTGGGAGGGTCTAGGAGTGAGAAGGTGCTGCTGGGTGCTTGATTACTGCAGGGAGTTGTAGTGAGTTTGTAAAAAGTTGGTGGTGTTTTTTTTTCAGGTTTTAGGGCCTTTTTGATCCATAAACAGCAGCCAGATGGCGAGTCTGGACATATCGCTCGGAGCTGCAAGGTGGTGAGCTGTGGGCTGTGACAGAAAGGCCCCACCTGCTGTAAGTGTGAGGCAGAAGGAAGCCCCTTGAGTGATGAGGAGCTGGGAGAAGGAGCAGGAGGTATGAGTAGAGTGGCCGGAGGAGCGGAGCAGGTGGAGACACAGCTGGTGAATGGAAGGAGAAAAGAATGCAGGAAGAGGCAGAAAGTTGCGTAGCTGAGAACAGGATGGTGATGGTGGAAAACACACCAAGTATGGTGGAAAAGGACAAAGACAGCGGAGGGCAGCACGGGTTGAGGGCAGAGTCCCACTTGAGACTTGAGCACAAAAATCTAGGCTGACACTCCAGTACAGTGCTGAGGGAGTGCTGCACTGTCAGAGGTGCCACAAGGGCTACCACTGAATATAACGGGAGTAGATCTTCTTGCCGCGCCCGGTCAGTAAGTGCTTAGTGGCCCTCATTATCGCCCCCTGGAGGTGATAATGGGAGGCACTAAGGACGCCAATTTCTAAGCCAATGTATATGATGGGGAGCAGGGACGGGAGGTTACAGAAGAGCTTGAGAGTGAGGAGTCAGAGGGGGACAGAGACATGGAAGTGAGGGGTGGGGTAGCATCGTGTGGAAAGGGAAAGGTTAGCGAGGGTCAGAAGGAGGGAGATGGGGCAGCTCCTCAGAAGAGGCTGAAACTGCAGGGAAGGTTCAAACAGGAGGTGAAAAAGAGCCGGAGGCTGCAGGAGAAAGCAAAAGCTACTCGAAAAGTTGGAAAGGAGCAGGAGAACAGGGAAGGGTCAGAGATTAAATGATGGGGGGATTATCAGGCACACTTCCTTTATTAGGATCCATGATTACATTGGTCTCGATTAATGTGAACGGACTGAGGGGTGAGAAGAAATTGCAGCAGTTGTTGCAGGGTTTTAAAGGCACTGACTTGTTGTGTCTGCAAGAAACCTTTTGGGATGAGGATATCCTAGAAAGCGTTCGGAAGGTTTGGAAGGGAGAGGTGTTTGCAAGTTGTGCAAACTATAACCGTAGAGGGGTGGCGGTTTTGGTGAGTCTGTCCATAAAAGCGATAAGGACACTGAGGGGAGATTTTTACGGCTAAAGGTAAAAATGGAGGAATTTAATTGCGATCTTTTTAATATCTATTGACCGAACGACCATTGCAAGCATTGCGAGTTTTTTTGGTGGTTATTCACAGAAGTGGCAGAGGCAGAAAACCCTTGTATAGTGGGGGATTTTAATGTATTTTTATCTTGGATGGACATTTCAGCCCAGATGATCTTTAAGGAGGATAACTCCAGAGGGATGATTGAAAAAA
>CM059432.1:70172919-70428539 GCA_030390025.1 Squalus acanthias
CGCACCTGTGGCCAAGTTGTTCCAGTACAGCTACAACACTGGCATCTACCCAACAATGTGGAAAACTGCCCAGGTATGTCCTGTCCACAAAAAGCAGGACAAATCCAATCCGGCCAATTACCGCCCCATCAGTCTATTCTCAATCATCAGCAAAGTGATGGAAAGTGTCATCGGCAGTGCTATCAAGCGGCACTTACTCACCAATAACCTGCTCACTGATGCCCATTTTGGGTTCCGGCAGGACCACTCAGCTCCTGACCTCATTACAGCCTTGATCCAAACATGGACAAAGGAGCTGAATTCCAGAGGTGAGGTGAGAGTGACTGCCCTTGACATCAAGGCATCATTTGACCGAGTGTGGCATCAAGGAGCCCTAGTAAAACTGAAGTCAATGGGAATCAGGGGGAAAACACTTCACTGGCTGGAGTCATACCTAACACAAAGGAAGATAGTTGTGGTGGTTGAAGGTCAATCATCACAGCCCCAGGATATCGTTGCAGGAGTTCCTCAGGGCAGTGTCCTAGGCCCAACCATCTTCAGCTGCTTCATCAATGACCTTCCCTTCAACATAAGGTCAGAAATGGGGATGTTCACTGATGACTGCACAGTGTTCAGCGCCATTCACAACTCCTCAGATAATGAAGCAGTCCATGCCCGCATGCAACAAGACCTGGATGATGTTCAGGTTTGGGTTAATAAGTGGCAGGTAACATTCGTGCCACAGAAGTGCCAGGCAATGACTATCTCCAACAAGCGAGAATCTAACCACCGGCCCTTGACATTCAACGGCATTACCATCACCAAATCCCCCACCATCAACATCCTGGGGGTAACCATTGACCGGAAACTTAACTGGACCAGCCACATAAATGCTGTGGCAACAAGAGCAGGTCAGAGGCTAGGTATTCTGCGGCGAGTGTCTCACCTCCTGACTCCCCAAAGCCTTTCCAGCATCTACGAGGCACAAGTAAGGAGTGTGATGGAATTCTCTCCACTTGCCTGGATGAGTATAGCTGCAACAACACTCAAGAAGCTCGACACCATCCAGGACAAAGCAGCCCGCTTGATTGGCACCCCATCCACCACCTTAAACGTTCACTCCCTCCACCACCTGCTACCGTGGCTGCAGTGTGTATCATCTACAAGATGCACTGCAGCAACTTGCCAAGGCTTCTTCGGCAGCGCCTCCCAAACCCGCGACCTCTTCCACCTAGAAGGACAAGGGCAGCAGGCGCATGGGAACACCACCACATCCAATTTCCCCTCCAAGTCACACACCATCCTGACTTAGAAGTATATCGCCATTCCTTCATCACTGGGTCAAAATCCTGGAACTCCCTAACAGCACTGTGGGAGTACATTCACCACACGAACTGCAGCGGTTCAAGGAGGCGGCTCACCACCTCCTTCTCAAGGGCAATTAGGGATGGGCAATAAATGCTGGCCTTGCCAGCGATGCCCACATTCCATAAATGAATTTAAAAAAAATCTTGAAACCTCCAATTGTCCCAGCATCCATAACCTTTGGGGCAGAGAATTCCAGATTTCTACTACCCTTGTGTGAAAAAGTGCTTCCTGATTTCCCTCCCAAGTGGCCTATCTCTAATTTTAAGATTATGTTCCCTCAATCTTGATGCCCACATCAGAGGAAATAGTTTCTATGTATCAACCTATCAAATCCTTTTAACATTTTAAACACCTCGATCAGATCACCCTTCAATCTTCTATATTCAAGGGAATACAAGCTAAAAAGATAAAGAAAGTGTTGTTTCTCATCCTAATTAGAGTCTCAACCCCAAACCCTACCACTAGAGTGCTGCCAAACCCTAGGACTCACATTCCAGTTTTAGCAAACCCCAGGACCGCCACTCTCCCCCTACCCCCCACCCCCACCCCGGCCCCAGTGCAGCTAACCTTCACCCATCACCTCAGTACTGCTAAATAGCAGATAGTTACCTCCAACTGTATCTATCACCTTGTTGTATCCCCTCAGCTTTAAAAATGGTAAGAGATAAAAATTAAATACATAGGAAATAAAATATATATAAAATAAAGATCACCAATTTGCTGTTTTTACAGAACAATAGACAGTCTTGTACAGGAAACTCTTTGGTACTCCGGCACCTACGGGACCGGGATGGTGCCGGTTTATTAAAAATTCCGGATAACGGAGATGTATACCTACCAAGGTACGAGAGCCCCGTTACACAGCCACTTGTGCAGGAGTCCCGGTTACACGGCCACAGATCCAGGAGTCCCGGTTACACGGCCACTTGTGCAGGAGTCCCGGTTACACGGCCACAGGTGCAGGGACCCCGGTTACACGGCCACTAATATACAGTAAAACTTACCTGAACCTACTCCTGAATTTTGCCGGTTAATAGAGAATTCCGGATATTTAGGTGCCGTTTAAATGAGAGTTTCCTGTAATTCAATTGCCAAAGCACAGGTAAAAATAGAGTTAACTTAGTCACTGTAAAGCAGCGGCCCTGTTATTATGCCCGATATGGCATAAATGCCCCTATTATAATAAACAGGGTATTCACCGACTCATCATGAGCAATGCCACAGGAGTTAATAACATGCTGTTTCATGCTGCCAGTTTATTGGGGTAGGCACTGAACTGAGGTGGAAATTAGTTTGCAAGACAACATTCTGCACTCTTTTACTGTCTTTTTGCAGATTACAGCTGGTTCGAGCAGTATTGCCGAAAGATCCAAAAAG
The DNA here is from genome assembly GCA_030390025.1 of Squalus acanthias. Lineage (NCBI taxonomy): Eukaryota > Metazoa > Chordata > Chondrichthyes > Squaliformes > Squalidae > Squalus > Squalus acanthias. The sequence continues at coordinate 70,175,644 of CM059432.1, forward strand.
ATGCAGTCTGTCCACCCTCTTGGTTGTGGAATGCTACATCATGTGAACTGGGAGCAGGATATAAGGAAAAAGAAAAAATAACTTAAAAAATGAGGAAAAATTGAAAGATTACATTTTTAATCTCCATTGCCCGGCATTGTGATGCTATTACCATACAACATGAAATATTATCAGCTCCTATGCACTTAACATTTATTGCCTCAACAGTCAATCCTTGGGGACTTCAAGTGCATAAATAAATTAAGATTCCTATTTTGTCCAGCAGATTTACTTATTGTTTGTTTTAAGTGACTAAAAGTGCCTCATTTGATGGACAGGGCATGTGAAAAACAATGGGTGTTTTTTTTAACGTTGATTTGGGGCTTTTAAAAGAAAATTACACATTTCTCCAGCCAAAACTAGCTGCTGCCACACTCGATAGGTAGACTGAAGAGTCTCCATACATAGCATAGAGCAAGTATAGGTTCTTTGTGAATACTGGGTAGAAAAGATTTTAACAAATATCGCCACAGTTTTCGTTTAAAATTTTTATTATTTGTACCAGCATTTGTCTCTGCTACTGGTGATATTTATCAGAGTCTATTAAACTTATTTTTTATAGGCAAAAGAAAGAAAGACTTGCAGTTATATAGCATCTTTCACAACCTCAGGACACCAACATTTCCTACATTACAACAGTGACTACACTTCAAAAAGTACTTCATTGGCTGTAAAGTGCTTTCAGACATCCTGAGGTCATGAAGGGCTCTATATAACGACAAGTCTTTCTTTCTTAAAGTGTTTTACAGCCAATGAAGCACTTTTAAAGCGCAGTCACAGTAAGGTCCCACAAACAGCAATGTTATAATGACCAGATCATTTGTTGTTAGGTGTTGATTGAGGGATAACTATTGGCCAGGACAACAGGAAGAAGTGCCCTGCTCGTCTTCAAAATAATGTCATGGGATTGTTTACGTCCATCTGAGAGGGCAGACGGGGCCTCGGTTTAACATCTCACCTGAATGACGGCACCTCCGAGAGTGCAGCACTCCCTCAGCACTGCACTGGAGTGTCAGCCTAGATTTTGTGCTCAAATCCCTGGAGTGGGACTTGAACCCACAACCTTCTGACTCAGAGGTCAAAGAGAAACTACAAAATCAGATTGAATAATAAAAACCCATCCAATGTATTTCTTCAAATTTTCTCAATTCTACATATAAAGGGGGAAAAATTCAGTCGCGCCCCATTTGGGGCGCAAATATCGTCCGGGCGCAAAAATTAGCGCCTGGCGCTAATTATCGCCACCGACTGCAAACTTGACTTTTATCGCCCCTGGAGGTGATTGCAGCGCTAAATCAGGCGCTTCACACCTGTCTTAAGGCGCAAAGGCCGAGGAGCGAGGCGCTACCTCAGAGCGCTGGCGAAACTCATGTAATGTCAGTCAGCAATGGAATACACACACAATGGCACGGGCCAGTTCTTAAAGGGGATGGTTAATCTTGCTTTCCATCCACATCCTGCTCATTGCAGCCTTGAATCTCGGCCTGGAGAGACCTGCACATCAAATGTGCTGGAAAGAACAATGGAGAGTACCAGGCAAAGAGCTCAGAGTGCAGCCCCCACAGTCTCTACTAAATCGATACAAGGAATGGCAAATCAAAATGAACCTGCAAAGTGCTGCTCAGTACCCAAAACTCCTTCACACAACGTTGAATCTCTCCAGAAGTCTCTCCCTCTCTCTCTCAGAATGCGTAGTTCAAAAATGGCACCAACAATAAAAGGCAGGAAGCGGTCACCTTTAAATAGCGCTCCCCCTTTCCCTTCATGACTGCAGAACGCTCCCCTCAACCTGTCGTTGCTAGCGTCAGGCGGTAAGGCAGGGGGCGCCACTCAATATCCGCTCCAGGGCGATACTGGGGCGTTGCGCACTCGAGTGACATCATGATCTGCCGGCGCAGGAGATCGCGGCGATAAAGTTTAGCGCCGCCGCAAAATGTCTAGTTAAGTTCGCGAGCGGCGCAAACATCGCTGCGCCCGGGCGCTAGCTGCTTTGCGCCCCATTAGCGCCCTCTTAAGGCGCTAACGGGAGGCGCAACCAACTGAATTTTTCCCCCAAAGAGTTTAAGGGGGAAAAATTCGGTTGGTTTGCGCCTCCCTAAGAGGGCGCTAATGGGCGCAAAGCAACTAGCGCCCGGGCGCGGCGATGTTTGCACCGCTCGCGAAATTGACAAGAGTTTTTGCGGTGGTGCAAAAGTTTACCACCCCGATCTCCTGCGCCCGCAGATCGTGACGTCAGTCGAGCGTACAACGCCCTGGTAGCGCCCCGGACCAGATATTGAGTGGCGCCCCCTCCTTTCCGCCTGGTGCAAGCAACGCCAGGGAGACTGGAACGTTTCCCAGTCGGTGAGGGGCTGGGGCGGCGCTATGTAAAGGCGGCCTCTTCCTGGCTTTTTCTGTGGTAGACATTTTTGCAGCACTCATTCTGACAGAGAGAGAGATTCTGAGAAAGAGATAGAGAGACTTCTGCATAGAGTCAACGCTGTGTGAAGTAGTTTTGGCTACTGAGCATCACTTTGCAGGTACTTTTGGATTTGACCTTCATTACTTCGATTGCCAAGAGACTTTGGGGGCTGTACTGATTCGGGGCGTTGTCCTGCGCCTGCAGAATCAGAGGCAACAGAGACGCAGAGAGAGAGTGGCAAACATAGCCAGAGGGAGGAGGGCCAACAGGATTCTGCACAGGAAGCCTTACCCTCCCAGGGTATTCCGGGAATAATTCTCCTACATTAATTTGTCTGAGGAGCAGTGTTTGCGCAGGCTGCGCTTCAGCAAGGAGGTAGTCACTGAGCTCTGCCACCTGCTGCAGCCAGATCTGCAGCCTCAACTGAGGACCAGGCCGTCTCTGTCGGTGGCAGTGAAGGTCACAGTGGCTCTGAACTTTTATGCCACCAGCTCCTTTCAAGCAGCTACTGGGGACATCACCAATATCTCCCAGTTCGCGGTCCATTGCTGTATCCGTCAGGTCACAAATGCCCTCTATAAAAGGAGACGCCAGTACATCTCTTTCCCGATGACCGAGGCCAAACAGCATGAACGCACATTGGGCTTTGCGAGGATAGCGGAGTTCCCCATGGTGCAGGGCGCCATTGACTCCACGCATGTGGCATTGCGGGCACCGCATGAGAATGCAGAGGTTTTCCGAAACCGCAAGGGGTTCCACTTCTTAAACGTCCAGTTGGTCTGTGACCACAGACAGCTGATACTCGCAGTCAATGCCCGCTATCCTGGCAGCAGCCATGATGCTTTCATCCTGCGCCAGACTGCTGTGCCAGAACTTTTCCAGGCACCGCATCAGCCAAGTGGTTGGCTCCTCGGGGACAAGGGTTATCCACTGTGCACCTGGCTGATGACACCGCTCCATAACCCCAACACCCCTGCTGAGCTGCGGTACAATGAGAGCCATCTTGCCACCAGGAACATCATTGAGTAGACGATCGGCATGCTCAAGCAACGGTTCCGCTATCTGGACCACTCAGGAGGAGCCCTGCAGTACTCGCCTGAGCGAGTCTCCCTCTTCATAGTTGTGTGCTGCATTTTTCATAACCTGGCAATCCTCAGGACCCAGCCAATGCCACCAGGCCTTGGAGCACCACTGGAGGAGGAGGAAGAGGAGGAGGATGATCAGCAGCAGCACCAAGGCGGGAGGGAGGCCCACGATGTTGAAACTGCAAGGGCTGTCCGTCAACGACTGATAACAAGCGGCTTCTAGGCCCCTACAGAGGAAATGGCTTCTGGGAGGCCCACAATGTTGAAACTGCAAGGTCCGTCCGTCAACGACTGATAACAATCCGCTTCTAGGCCCCTACAGAGGAAATGGCTTCTGGCATGGAGAAAAACATGAATGAAAGCAACCCGCAACCCCAAAGGCGGCCAAGGCAGCAATGATTCCAAAGGCCAAACCTGTACATTTTGAATACAAAACCTTTTTTATTTTACAAACTCTGTGTGTGTCATTTCTTCATGACAAACTAATAGAAACAAACACAAAAAATCATTAATGAACATAACTGGTTCTCACAACCTGGAGATAATGTCCAAAACACTAAACAAAAGTTTGAACACGAACCTCGGCCTTTAATAAAAAAATTCCCAACATTTCGTCACACCTCCTACTTTTTGCACTTCGAGGGTGATCTTCCTCTTGCGCACTTCCCCCCTTCCCACCCTACTGCTCCTCCGTAATGGGGCCCCAGTGGATGCAGCAAGGCTGGTGGAAGGCTGCTGATTGTCAGAACCTGAGACTACAGATGCCCTTGAAGGACGGCCTCGACCAGCTCTGGGCCTGGAGGGCCCGGCTGCAGACTGCACCAACTCTGCATGGGCAGGCAGCAGTCTGGGCTACAGGCAGGTGGCAAGTGCAATGGGGAAGTGACAGTGGTGGGGCAGCAGCTCAGCATCCGGAGCAATCTGCTGGAGCACAGATTGCTGGCCTGCTGCGGCACGTGAGAGCCCCAGGGGAAATGTGTCCAAACCAGCAACAATGGCAGCAGTCAGTGCTTGCGTGGCCTCAATCTGAGTCTGCATGAAACCAGTCTGAGATTGGATCACGGCAGCCAGTGACTGAATTGCAGCACTAAGCATTTGCGTGGCGTCTGCCTGTGCTACAGCATAGTGCTCCACACTCCTTGCCAGTGCATCAATACTTTCGGGCACCCTTCCCACTGCACCCATGAGCTGAGTGTGCATGTCCACCGCCTGGGTGTTCATTTCAGCGATAAGCGACTCCTCCTCTGCGTTCAGTGCAGCAGGACTCACTGGCCTACTCTCCCTCCGGGGAGAAGGCCCCCGAGCTTCCCTAGCCACATCGCGTTGCTGCAGCCCGCTGGATCCCGGAGCTTCACCCTCATCAGACCCTTCCCCCCTGCTCCCCTCCAGGGAAGACGTGTTCCCAGTGTGGGCATAGGCTTCCTCGGAAGAGGGTGGCACTGATGCTCCAGCTTCCTCTTCCTCCTCGCCTGCGACTTCGCTCCCACTGGCAGCTTGAGGGCCCGTCTCCTCAGCTGGTGAATCACCATCTGAAAGCAGGGAGGTACAAGAGTGGCTTTAGCGTGAGGACAGGGGGGCAGTAAGGGAGGAAGGAGTGCAGCAATTTAGTAAGTTGGATTGAAAGTGTCAAAGGCTGGTGTTGTGAGGGACAAGTGGAATGAGAGAGGAGAGAAAGCTGATGGCCTTACCATTGCTGTCCCGAACGGGGTCGACCTCTCCAGGGGCGACGGGACCGATCACCCGGCTTGCCACAGTCCTGTGGACGCACGCCTCAAGATCGCTGAGGGGTTGCAGCTGAGGCTGCCCTCCACCCGTCTGTTGCTGCTGTCTCCTGTTATGAGATAGCTTGGCCTGCAAGAAAAAGGACGGCGTCTGAGTAAATATACAACCATGGTCTTGCCTGATGTGCCTCCCACAGTTGAATAGCTCTTACTGTATGCAAGGTGTGGAATGTGTGTGTGTGTTTCATGAGAGGGCCATAGGTGTTGGATGAGTGTTGGGCATTGGGGTTTTAAGACCCTCTGGCAATAGAGTGAGGTTGAAATGGAGGGATGGAGAGGTATTGAAAAAAATCCACTCATCCTGACGACCCGAGTGAGGTCGTTGAACGTTTTGCGACATTGATTATGGGTCCTGGGCACCATGCTCCTGGAGGAGACGTGCTGAGCCACCTCCCTTCACACACTTCTGTAGTCGTGCGGCAAAGGCCTCCTGCCACTCTCAGGGTCGAGTATAGATCTTCTGCGCTCCACCGCGCCAACCAGAGCCTCCAAGGCCCGCTCGCTGAAGCGCTGAGCTCATTCTCTCACCCTCTCCATTGTCCTTGGCTGGAAAATGTAGTCACAGGTCTCTCCAGGCCGAGATTCAAGGCTCCAATGAGCAGGGTGTGGCTGGAGAGCAAGATCGACCCTCCCCTTTAAGAAATGGCCGGCGCCAGTGAGTCTGTGTTCCATCGCTAACTGACAGCACCTGCGCTGCGCCCGCGCTCTGAGTTAGCGCCTTGCTCCTCGGCCTTTGCGCCTTAAGACAGGTGTGCAGCGCCTGATTTAGCGCTCCAATCACATCCGGGGCGATAAAAGCCAAGTTTGCAGTCAGAGGTGATAATTAGAGCTAAACTTTGCATCCGGCCGATAATTGCGCCCCAAACAGGGCGATACCGAATTTCTCCCCCTAAATTTCTGTATATATAAGAAACAGGTTTTTAAGGAAAAGCTTTAAATCACAGCACTGGATTATCATGTCAGATGTCTCGGTTTAGCTCCTCCCTCTTTTCCTAGCCTATAAAGTACTTGGAGCCTATTAATATGTGTTGATGATGACACCTGTTAGTGCTCTCCTGCTGCAGAATTTGAACCTGAAGTCAATTGAGCACTGTTGTACTCCGAGGGGAGAATAGAGTAATTAACAAGCCATAGCTTCAGCCACAGACAAAAGGAATAACTTGCCCATTGATTAGGATTAAAGAAAACTGCAGGTTTTAATTTTCTTGCATCCAATTTTTTTAAAGTATTCAGTCTCAGGGGAAAATGTTGTATCTAACCAAGATTGGCAGAAATGAGAACTGCACACAAATGGACAAAATTTGTATTCAGGGCAGTGAAATCAGGATTGGTGCACATATGTCCAGGTTGTCTCGAGTAGGGTTTGAATCTGACTACGCATTAAGTACACAAAGCTGTGCTTCTTGCCACTACCTCACTGGTTCCCAAAAATAGAACTTGTTATAGCCTCAGCAAGACAGCTGACAGACTATCTTTTACACATGAGGCGACAAGTAAAGTAATGTAGATTCATAGAATCATAGAATGGTTACAGCACGAAAGAAGGCCATTCGGCCTGTCGAGCCCGTGCAGACTCTCGGCTAGTCCCACTCCCCTGCCCTTTCCCCGTAGCCCTGCAAATTTTTTTCCTTCAGATGCTTATCCAACTCCCTTTTGAAAGATAAGATTGAGTCTGCCTCCACCACCCTTTCAGGCAGTACATTCCAGATCTTAACCACTCGCTGTGTAAAAAAGTTTTTTCTTACGTCGCCTTTGGTTATTTTGCCAATCACCTTAAATCTGTGTCCTCTGGTTCTCGACCCTTCTGCCAATGGGAACAGTTTCTCTCTACTCCGTCCAGACCCCTCATGATTTTGAACACCTCTATCAAATCTCCTCTCAATCTTCTCTGCTTGAAGGAGAACAACCCTAGCTTCTCCAGTCTATCAACGTAACTGAAGTCCCTCATTCCTGGAATCATTCTCGTAAATCTTTTCTACACCCTCTCTAAGGCCTTCACATCCTTCCTAACTTGTGGTGCCCAGAATTGGACACAGTACTCAAATTAGGGCCGAACTAGTGTTTTATACAGGTTCATCATAATTTCCACACTTTTGTACTCTATACCTCTATTTATGAAGCCCAAAAAAATAGGCAGAGTTCATTCTCCAATTTCCCATTCCTCCCTGTGGAGAACCGCCTTGCTTCTGTGGTGATTTAGTTCTCTGTGAGATGCAGCCTCTGAACAATTTATTTGTGAGTGCAACCCTCGAGCAAATGAACAAACAAGAATTTTGTCCTACAGCTAAAAAGCTAACCAGTACCTTTATCAATGTAGTTTTATAATGCTATAATCTAATATGTAATTACCAGAATCAAAGAGCCAATTATAACTGGAATTATCGGGAACGGTAGCATAGTGGTTATGTTACTGGACCAGTAATCTAGAGGCCTGGAACAATAATCCAGTCGACGTGAGTTCAAATCTCACCACGGCAGCTGTGGAATTTAAATTTGGTTAATTAAATAAATCTGGAATAAAAAGCTAGTATCAGTAATAGTGACCATGAAACTGCCAGATTATCGTAAAAACCCATCTGGTTCACTAATGTCCTTTAGGGAAGGAAATCTGCCGTCCTTACCTGGTCTGGCCTATATGTGACTCCAGACCCACAGCAATGTGGTTGATTCTTAACTGCCCTCTGAAATGGCCTAGCAAGCCACTCAGTTGTATAAAAATCGCTACAAGAAATAAGAATGGCCCAGAAATTGATCTCGCTCTGTTCCCGCGGGGGTAAGCCTTCCCCGCGATGTCTCACCTCGCTTATGCTTTTTCTGATCCAGCTCGCACGAACTTGATGTTCCAGACATCAGCTGTGCTGGGCTTGCGTATCCCAGCGGCGCAGTTAATTCGTGCGAGCTGTGGGATCACGTGACTCAGTTAGAGCCAATGGCAGCACACCATCTTCCATTCATAAGTCTCACAGCATGGCTGTGAGACTTATGAATCTTACACCCCCCCAAAATAACAGCTAAACCTCAATTAAATTTAAAAAAAAACCATCACATTAATAAAATAAGTATAGTTAATTAAATTAACCATTTTAAATAAAAAATTAAATTTTTGAAAAAATTTAAAATCTTTTAAAAAGTTATAAAAATAAACTTACCTGTCTTTAAAGTCTATAAAAAAGATATACCTGTAAAAAAAAATTCAAAAAAATACTTAATTCACTACTTACCTTCTTAAAAGCGGGTCTTACTCCTCCTTTTTACATTTCCAAAATCTTCCGTACTTACCTGCGCGTCCAAAGCATGAAGTGCACAGCGTGCGCGCAGCCTGTAGCGCGCACGCGATGCACTCAGGCCCCGCCCCCTTTTCGGAAGAGCAATTGCCGGTTTTCAGCGCATGCGCAGGGCATGCAGAAAACCGGCAATTGGAGTGGGAATACGCGAGAGTATGCAGTGCGTACTCTCGCGTCCCGGGATCAATTTTCGGCCCAATAAGAATAAAACTGGACGGACCACCCGGCATCGATCTCAGCACCGGCTTCAGACACGGCAACGGCACACCTAGCCCAGTCGACCCTGCAAAGTCCTCCTCTGGGGACTTGTGCCAAAATTGGGAGAGCTGTCCCACAGACCAGTCAAGCAACAGTCTGACATAGTCATACTAACAGAATCATACCTTTCTGCCAATGTCTCAGACTCCTCCATCACCATCCCTGGGTTTGTCCTGTCCCACCGGCAGGACAGACCCACCAGGGGTGGTGGCACAGTGGTATACAGTCAGGAGGGAGTCGCCCTGGGAGTCCTCAACATTGACTCTGGACCCCATGAAGTCTCATGGCATCAGGTCAAGCATGGGCAAGGAAACCTCCTGCTGATTACCACCTACCTCCCTCCCTCAGCTGATGAATCTGTACTCCTCCATGTTGAACACCACTTTGAAGAAGCACTGAGGGTAGCAAGGGCACAGAATGGACTCTGGGTGGGGGCCTTCAATGTCCATCACCAAGAGTGGCTCAGCAACACCACTACTGACTGAGCTGGCCGAGTCCTGAAGGACATAGCTGCCAGACTGGGCATGCGGCAGGTGGTGAGAGAACCAACACAAGGGAAAAACGTACTTGACCTCATCTTCACCAATCTACCTGTCGCAGGTGCATCTGTCCATGACAGCATTGGTAGCAGTGATCACCGTACAGTCATTGTGGAGACAAAGTCCCGTCTTCACATTGAGGACACCCTCCATCGTGCTGTGTGGCACTATCAATTACCGTCCCGTCAGTCTACTCTCAATCATCAGCAAAGTGATGAAAGGTGTTGTTGACAGTGCTATCAAGCAGAACTTACTCACCAATAACCTGCTCACTGATGCTCAGTTTGGGTTCCGCCAGGACCACTCAGCTGCAGGCCTCATTACAGCCTTGGTCCAAACATGGACAAAAGAGCTGAATTCCAGAGGTGAGGTGAGAGTTACTGCCTTCACATCAAAGCAGCATTTAACTGAGTGTGGCATCAAGGAGCCCTAGTAAAATTGAATGTAATGGGAATGAGGGGAAAAACACTCCACTGGCTGGGGTCATACCTAGCACAAAGGAAGGTAGTTCTGGTTGTTGGAGACCAGTCATCTCAGCCCCAGGACATCGCTGCAGGAGTTCCTCAGGACAGTGCCTAGGTCCAACCATCTTCAGCTGCTTCATCAATGACCTTCCCTCCATCATAAGGTCAGAAGTGGGGATGTTCGCTGATGATTGCACAGTGTTCAGTTCCATTCGCAACTCCTCAGATAAGGAAGCAGTCCATGCCCGCATGCAGCAAGACCTGGACGACATTCAGGCTTGAGCTGATAAGTGGCAAGTAACATTCGCGCCACACAAGTGCCAAGCGATGACTATCTCCAACAAGAGAGCATCTAACCACTGCCCCTTGACATTCAACGGCATTACTATCGCTGAATTCCCCAACATCAACATCCTGGGGGTCACCATTGACCAGAAATTTAACTGGACCAGCCACATAAATACTGTGGCTACAAGAGCAGGTCAGAGGCTCAGTATTCTGCGGTGAGTGTCTCACCTACTGACTCCCCAAAGTCTTTCCACCATCTACAAGGCACAAGTCAGGAGTGTGATAGAATACTCTCTGCTTGACTGGTTGAGTGCAGCTCCAACAACACTCAAGAAGCTCGACACCATCCAGGACAAAGCAGCCCACTTGATTGGCACCCCATCCACCACCTTAAACATTCACTCCCTCCACCACCAGCGTACCGTGGCTGCAGTGTGTACTATCTACAAGATGACCTGCAGCAACTCCCCAAGGCGTCTTCGACAGCACCTCCCAAACCCGTGACTTCTACCACCTAGAAGGACAAGGGCAGCAGGTGCATGGGAACACCACCACCTGCAAGTTCCCCTCCAAGTCATACACCATCCTGACTTGGAAATATATCGCCATTCCTTCATCATCGCTGGGTCAAAATCCTGGAACTCCCTCCCTAACAGCACTGTGGGAGTACCTTCACCACACGAACTGCAGCGGTTCAAGAAGGCGGCTCACCACCACCTTCTCAAGGGCAATTAAGGATGGGCAATAAATGCTGGCCTTGCCAGCGACGCCCAGATCCCAGGAACAAATTTTAAAAAATCAATCTGGTACCAAATTAAGGGGATGGAATTTGCACCATGGTAATGATGCAGTAATGGCGTATGCAATTATTAAATTGTGAATGTTCTGTGAAATTGTGGAGTAAGTGAGTTGTACCATTAGATACGTTGCACCATCATTTGCTGAGACATTTGTGCCATTCGTCCGATACCCTCACCTAAGCTGAGAAAATGTTCTTGTCGATCAGCCCACCATTACAGTCAACAGCGATCACAAATTTACTGGGTTAACAGCCAGTTTTGTGCCGCAGCTGCTTAGATGAAAAAATAATGGCGTGGGTGACCTGGAATTGACATGATTTAGGTCGTGTCTATTTGTAACACTAGATTTCTGATTGGTCCCCTTGGAGGGCAAGACCAGATTTCTGATTGGTCGCCTTTGAGGACAAGACACACCCAACAGTTTGTCTGGAATGTGTAATTTGATCCTGCCTGCTGGAGAGTAATCAAGATGTCTGCGATGTGTAATTTGATGCAGTCATTTTACAGGCAAGCACAAGAGCTCACAGTGCTAACACTACTGCTTTCAGAGGACAGACAGGGCTCACCCTCCCGGGTTAAGAGCACTCGCAGCGCTCGCCCTGCCGAGTTCAGATAGGAAGGGGTGAGGCCATGGAGGGATTTCAACATGAGGATGAGAATTTTAAAATCAAGGTGTTGGTGGACGATGAACCAATGTAGGTCAACGAGCACAGGGGTGATGGGTGACTGGGACATGCTGCCAATGTTTGCTCTCAATTTTTTGGGGACCGCACGGCCCCTTTAACAGACTGCGTGGCCCATTCAAAATTCCACGCATGAGCGGTTTTTCCCTTTAAAAGCCGGTGGAGCCGGCTGCGTGGAAACGCCAGAGCGCTGCGCGGCCGTGTGGTCGCACAGCTTAAAGGGAACATTGCTTGCTGTGTGCTAGGATGTGTGCAGCAGAGTTTTAGATGAGCTCAAGTTCATTGAGGGTGAGAGATGGGAGGCTGGCCAGGAGAACATTGGAATAGTTGAGTCCGGCAAATAACACATAAATGTAATGTCATGCGTGTTGGTAGGACCACCACAGAATGCGCTCTAATTTTTTTAAATTAATTTATTTATTGCCCATCCCTATTTGAAAGGCTTGCATTTATAGTGCCCTTGAGAGGGTGGTAGTGAGCTGCCTTCTTGAACCACTGTGGTCTAGGGGTGCGGGGAAAGGAGAGAGAACGTGGTGTAGGTGTAAAGGGGGTGGGGGTGGAAGAATGTGATTCAGGCCTAACAGAGGGCGGGAGAACGTGATCCATCTTCCCATTTGGATCAGGTTCTTGCTCTTATTCCCCCTCTCCTTTAGGCCTGGGCCATGTTCTTCCCCCCCTCCCCACAGTCACACTGTGCTCCCCCTCCCCCCGTGAGTTCTTGACCTCCCCCAAGTTCCTAACCTTCTCCTCCCAAGTTCCTGACCTCCCCCCCACCGAGTTCCTGACCTTCTCCACCCCCCCCCCACCGAGTTCCTGACCTTCTCCACCCCCCCCCCGCCGAGTTCCTGACCTTCTCCACTCCCCCCCGCCGAATTCCTCCTCCCCCTGCAAGCTCCTCTCTCCCTCTCCCCAACCCCTTCGATCCCCTCTCCAGTCCCCCCTTCGATCCCCTCTCCTCTCCCCCCTCCCACCCCGATTCGATTCCCTCTCAGTGTCAGCTGTGGCTCAGTGGGTAGCATCATCACTTCTGAGTCAGAAGGTTGTGGGTTCTAATCCTACTCCAGGGACTTGAGCACAAAAATCTAGGTTGACACTCCAGTGCAGTGCTGAGGGAGTGCTGTACTGTCAGATGAGATGTTGAACCGAGGCCCCATCTGCTCTCTCAGGAGGATGTAAAAGATCCCATGGCACTATTTCGAAGAAGAGCAAGGGAGTTGTCCCCAGTGTCCTGGCCAATATTTATCCCCAATCAACATCACTAAAAAAAATTATCTTATCATTATCACATCGCTGTTTGTGGGAGCTTGCTGTGTGAAAATTGGCTGTCACGTTTCCTACATTACAACAGTGACTCCACTTCAAAAAAGTACTTCATTGGCTGTAAAGTGCTTTGAGATGTCTGGTGGTCGTGAAAGGTGCTATATAAATGCAAGTCTTCTCTTTTCTCTCCTCCCCCCCTTCGATCCCTTCTCCTCTCCCCCCTTCGATCCCCTCTCCTCTCCCCCCTTCGATCCCTTCTCCTCTCCCCACTTCGATCTCCTCTCCTCTCCCTCCACCCCTATCCAATCCCCTGACCTTCTCTGCATGGAGCCAAGGAAAGCGTACCAGTGCAGGCCGCAGCCACCGCACCGTTTGGTACTGCGCATGCGCAACCGGATCGAGTGTGCATGTGAAGTACCAAATGGGGGCGCATGCGCAGAGGGACCGAATCACCGTGAAAATAATCAGAGTGCATGATTTATGGCCATCACCTGACTCTCAGCTTCGGAGGCCAACAAAGGGACCATTAAAGTTGTGAAGCCTCACTCCTGCAGTCTGGAAATTGTTGTGAGATTTTGTTTTCTAATTCTCTCAGTTTTGCCAGTTTTGCCACCTGGAGTCCTGTTAGCGTCTGAATGCATTTAATATCAGGACTCTGCCCCTCTTCCCACACATTAATAAGGTGAAAGCATAACAATGGCCTTTCCACTGGGCATTCCCTTGTTCCTGATTATCATGGATGACCTGGAGCAGAGGGAGGAGGCACGGCACTTCAGGCACCATGGCAAGAGACTGAACCGATCTCACAGCAAACCCCGCCCACCCCCACAAGGAGAGTGTACAAGCAGCGAATGTCATGCGAGGCACTATCAGGGGTGCTGTGTGTGCGCTCCCTGCACCTCACCTAGCAACCAATTGGCCACCTCTGCGAAATACTCCATGAAGACATGAAGCCATGGTTTACCTCTCACAGGGCCTTGTTAGTGGGAATGAAGGTGACACTGGCCCTCAATTTCTACAGCTCTGGTTCCTTCCAGTCAGGCACTGGAGACCTCTGTAACATCAACCAAGGAGCTGTGAGGTCCTGCGCTCAACAAGTGACAGATGCCAGGGTACAGGAGGTGAGCCATTCGCCACAGAGTATCTAGCTCTGCCTTGCTCTTGCAGCCATGCTGTTGACTGGTCCAATTAAGCTTTAGGCCAATCGTGACCTCCACGATGTTTATTGCCATCGGTGGTTCCATTGATGGTTAATGTTAGATGGAAAGTACCTTAGAGCATTACCCAGGTCTTGATGTAGGCTAGCATGGGTTGTTTTATTATTCGGGAAGTTGTAAATAGAGCTAAACACTGTAGAATCATCAGTAGACCACTGCACACCACTGCTGACCTTTTGATGGAGAGAAGGTCATTGATGAAGCAATTAGTGATGGTTGGGCTGAGGAGATCCTGCAACAATGTCCTGGGGCTGTGACATTTGGGCACCAACAACCATAACCATCTTCCTATGTGTCAGATACGACTCCATCTACTGGAGGATTTTCCTCTTGGCTGTCATTGACCTCAGTGTTGTTAGTTAGTTAAATGCTATATTTAGTTACTTTCACCTCTCCTCTGCCACTCATTTCATGTGCTCATGCCTGGATCAAGGCTATGAAGTCGCCTGGAGCTGATTGGCTATAGTGGAATCCAAACTGAGAATCAGCTAGCAGGTTATTGGTGAGTAGATGTAAAAAAAAAGTCACACTTTACTAACGATTGGGAGGCGTCTAATAGGGCAAGGTTGGATTTGTTCTTTTTGTGAATTGGGCATATTGTTGGGTAGACGCCAGTGTCATAGCTGCACTGTAGCTTGGCTAGAGGGCCAGCTAGTTCTGCTGCATAGGTCTTCAGCACTACAGCTGGGATATTTTCAGGATCCACAGCCTTTGGTGCGTCCAATGCATTCTGCAGTTATTTAATGTCATGTGGCGTAAACTGAATTGACTGGACACTGGCACCAATGCTGGTGGGATATTAGAAGGAGATCGAGTGGGATTGCCCACTTGGCACTTTTGGCTGAGAATGCTTGAAAGTACTTCAGCGTTGTCTCATGCACTCACGTGCTGGGCTCCACTATAGTTGAGGATGGGGATGTTCATGAAGCCACCATGAATTTGTCACCACCATTTTCGACCAGATGTGGTCAGCATGTGGAGCTTTGAACTGTACTGCAGTACAAGTCAGAAGACAAAGAAAGAAAATGGGAAAAAGTTTTAAAGCAATACTCTATCTGTAGTAAAATCAATAAATTAAAAGAATTAAGCAAAATACTTCGACATTAATGACCCCAGCTACAGGACTGTAAGACATTATTAATTTCATGGACCGATATTTCACAGGATTACTATTTATTTCCAAATGATCCCAACCTTTAGTCAAATATCAACAAATGTTCTATTTGTAGAATGCTAATTTGCACTCTTAACACCCAAGTACTGTAATAGTGGGCAACAGAACAAGAAAGTAAAATTCTGCTGCACTCGGATTTATCGCAGCAGCATTGGGTTCCCCTGTGCAATATTCATGTCCATTCTTGGAGCCTGCATCTTTTTTCATTGTATTGAATGTAATTTGAATGAGAGTTTATTCTAAAAAATTATCATCAGTTTTAAAAGGTGTATTTATTTGTTGATCGTGGTTGCGCACCGAAATCTTTCATTTTCCAATAATTGAGCATTAAAAAGATGTATGCATTTAAATCAATTTATCTCAAAATAATGTATAAATTCTTCAGGAAATGGACGGTATCATCACAAGAGACAGACGAGGGAGTCCACTTGACCCATCTTAATTCACCTTCAAAGCAATTCATTCATGAACTCCTGGATATTGGTGAACTTTACAACAATTTTGAAAGAATTTTGGAGGAGGGCTATGATACTTTTTTAAATGATAAATATTGACCCAGATTTTGCTGGAGTGGGCCATCTGGTGGCGTGCCCTGTTAGTTAGACTTGTTCGTGCACATTTAGGTTTTAAAAATTTTTGTCCACAAAGTTGCTGGAAGTGCTAGTTGATACCAGTGCGGTGAGGGCAACAAAGCATTTGGGACCTTGGTGAACAACAGGACAGTGTATCTTCTTAACCAATGATATTTAAGGATTGAGAAATAAACAGACTGAGAAAGGAGGGTGAATTAGAGTAGGTAAGTTCAATGGGCCTGGATTTTGCTGTAGAAATAATGGTGAGGCTAACAGCGCTCACCGTTATCTACGTGAAAATCAGAGAGCAATGTCTGGTCACCACACATGCACAGTTAAACGTGAAAATCCGGAAGTTGCTATCCGAGATACCACCTTCCTCCAAAAGCTGCTCAAAAACATTATTGCAAGGGGGTTGGAGTATAAGAGTAAGAAAGTCTTGCTGCAATTATATAGAGCTTTGGTGAGCCCACACCTGGAGTACTGTGTAGAGTTTTGGTCTCCTTACCTAAGGAAGGATATTCTTGCCTTAGAGGGGGTGCAACAAAGGTTCATTAGACTGATTCCTTGGATGAGAAGGCTGTCCTATGAGGAGAGATTGAGTAGAATGGGCCTATATTCTCTGGAGATTAGAAGAATGAGAGGTGATCTCATTGAAATGTATAAAATTCTTAGAGGGCTTGACAGGGTAGATGCTGAGAGGCTGTTTCCCCTGGCTGGAGAGTCTAGAACTAGGGGGCATAGTCTCAGGATAAGGGGTCAGTCATTTAGGACTGATGAAAAATGTCTTCATTCAGAGTGTTGTAAATCTTTGGAATTCTCTACCTCAGAGGGCTGTGGATGCTCAGTCAATGAGTATATTCAAGACTGAGATCGATAGATTTTTGGGCACTAAGAGAATCCAGGGATATGGGTATAGGGCGGGAAAGTTGAATTGATGTAGAAGTTCAGCCATGATCTTATTGAACGGCAGAGCAGGCTTGATGGGCCATATGGCCTACTCCTGCTCCTATTTCTTATGTTCTTAAAATAGCATCTCGTCGTCTGGCTCCCCATAATGGCGTGAAGTTGCTGTACTTAACCCATAGACATGAACTAAATTCTCCAGAAAAAGTTAGGGCTTGTCCATTCCAGTGTAAGTACCCTTTTAATGGTGTTGTAAGTCTTAATTACTGACAAATAACCTCTCTGGCACTGAAAATTTACTTTTACAAGTGTAGATTCTCATTCCTTCAGATGTTAATTATTGTTTTTTATTTACTATTCTTTCTGTCTCTTTTATCTCTCTTAAACCAATCTTTCTTTCCCTCTCATTTTGCTTTCTGTACGTGGTGTGACATTTAATTCAATATTTTAACTGACACTTCCTGGTTCAGACTGTGCGCTGCTCATTAACGATTCTTCAATCTGATTGGTTAAGGAGATACATAGAAACATAGAAACATAGAAGATAGGAGCAGGAGTAGGCCATTCAGGCCCCTCGAGCCTGTTCCGCCATTCAATGAGATCATGGCTGAAAATCCAAATTCAGTACCCTGTCCCTGCTTTCTCCCCATATCCCTTGATCCATTTAGCCTTAAGAAATATATCTAACTCCTTCTTGAATATATTTAATGAATTGGCCTCAACTGCCTTGTGTGGTAGAGAATTCCACAGGTTCACCACTCTCTGGGTGAAGAAATTCCTCCTCATCTCAGTCCTAAATGGCTTACCCCTTATCCTTAGACTGTGACCCCTGGTTCTGGACACCCCCGCCATCGGGAACATCCTTCCTGCATCTAGTCTGTCTAGTCCTGTTAGAATTTTATAAGTTTCAATGAGATCTCCTCTCATTCTTCTAAACTCTAGCATAGATGCACAGATGCTTGCCCTGGTCACACATGTCCCAGAAGCTCTGTGGAGGGCACTGCGCGTTTTGGCTCTCTAATTTATAGTAAATTCCAGTGCAAAATCCCATAGAAAGTCTATGGGCAAATGCAATTGTAACGAATGTTTAATGCCGTTCATTCACTTTCCGCTGATATCACAATCCGGCCCATTGTCAAATCAGATACAGAAAGAGAAATAAAGAGAGGGAAAGAAATATTGGATTAAAAAAAAGAGACAGAGAGGAAAAGTAAGACATAAAAAAATGATATTTTTGAAAGCTCAAAACAATTCACAACCTGAAGGAATGAGACTCCACACTTAAGTGCTCACTTTCTGGGCAAGAGGTTGATTGGCAGTCAGTAACAATTATCATGTCATTAAAGTGTACTTACGATGTTAATTACTAGACTTAACTTTCTGTGGCAAGTTTAATGGGCAATTAACGCACAAATTGGCCAGTAACAGGGTATCTCTTCCTCGCTACAAGTTGCTGGCCAATTTGAACATTAATAACAGTGATTTTTTTCAGCAAAATGTGGCCCATTGTTTCTCAAGTGACTGGCATTAGCAAGTAGTCTCCTGAAAGTCTGTCCTTCTGCCACGCAGTGAATTGCAGGCAACTAATGCAACATATAATGCATATTCTGCAGATTTTTTATTATACTGTTTGCACCAAATCCTGAGGGACAAACTGACCCTGAACATTTGAGTTAATGAACACACATTGCGGAGAGCAAATGAGCTGTTACAGATTCTCCACGAAATGTTGTGAAACAAACATCGAAGTTCAGTTGTTCTGCAATTTTCTATCATTTCCTGGTGGGAGTGATGGGAATCTTTGTAAGGGTTCCTACATATATTTGGTGCCTAACATTTGAGGCTTTAAGATTTTGGAATTAGTGTAAAAACAAAAATGTGGACAGGAAAATAATGGTCTGGATCCTCTTTCACAATCCCACCCAAACTGGTTAGGAATGAGGCAAAATCTGGTGGTAAGGCCTGCTGCTGCCTAACCACAATTTCCTTCTTCCTTTGTCCCCGACTGGGACTGCCACTGGTCATCCCATGCAAAATTTGGCAGTGGTATGGGGCCTGGGTCCATGGCCCATTTCCCAGGACTATCGTATGAAAGGTGGCAATAGGCTCGGGATAGTGGCCCTGAGGTCAGGGAATGGTGGTAGAGAACTACAAGGCTAAGGCTTTGTTTATCATCATGGCTCTTCTGCCTCTTTAACTAGTCTGTCACCTCTTTTGGTGCTGGAGTATTGGACCCATTGCAGCACCACTGGGATTTTGCAGCCAGGCACTGGCAGCCTCCCTCTTAGCATTGGGAATCTCACCGTGTGCCTGTAATGCATATCCAATAACCCAGGGCAATGGTGTGGCGTCGGAGTAGCGGTTGGCTATCCAGCCCACTGCTACTCTGCCCCAAAGAGAAGAAACCCACCCAATATCTCCAGCTGTAGAGTAAGAAATTTACCATTACGTTGTTCAAATTTCTATTAATTAATCAGCTGTCCTGTAATATAATGGAGCGTGCTTTTCTACCTCTTGTCAATTAACCTCTTTTTACCAAAGATGAGAGATGTCTCATGAGTACTAATTGTGAAATGAGAGTTCAGCATTGTCCACTGTATTTACAGGCTACCTAGGGGAAGGACTGCCAGTTGTCTTTTCATAGAGCTCAGCTGGGTAGAGAGAAAGTCTTGTCTTCCCACATATGAAGAATTATGCACCACTTACTACTTCTGATGTGGTTTCATCCTTCATGGGTAGAGAATGGACCTAGCGGTTCGTGGTTGAGGAGGAGCTGCATAAACTGCATCAGGTAGATTTTTTCATTGGAAGTGAAAGAAGCTGATGGCTACAAAAGTAATAAGTGAGTAGGCTCAATCCCTAGATAGGCTCCAGCATAATGAAAATATGCCATATGTGTAATGTGGTGGTTCTAGAACGGAGGAATTGGAATGGTGAAAGGTATCTGTAAAATCCCATGGTACAAAAATAAATCCCTGCCAAATGATCCAATGCTCTGATGCCTCTGACCAGAGAAAGTGAAATGTTCCCACTATCCAGGCTTCCTTTCCCTTTCTGCCCACATTAGCTGCCTCTCACTCCCCATTATCTGCTGGCTAGGAAGAATGAAGCTGACACAGGTGGAACTTACCAAACCTCCCTTTGTACCTCAAAAAGCTCTCCACTTCCACTGTAGGTGTGGCAGGCATGATCTGGAAGCAGTTCCTGAGCTATCCCAGATAGTTGCAGACATCAATCACCCAATTGTTTTAAACTTTAAATTGCCAATGGTCACATTGTTCTGGACAGGTTATACGGGGTGATTCCACGCTTCTAGCGGGGTGCAGCTTTTATAAGGAATGTGTGTCAGAGAGAAGGCCAGAGCATTGTAGCCCTAATTCCTTAACCCACCCTCCCTATGAGTGCAACTTTTCTCTGGCAGTGTGGGAATGCAGAATCACCCTATAGAGTTAAACGTGCACAATGACAGTATGACTTCATAGTTACTGAATCCTTAGGGTATTGGTGCTTTTCATTCCTTTATGCTAAAGGAGTTGGGGAAAGACATCTGCCACATAGTGAACTTCCACCATAAGCAGCTTTTTCAATCTTTAACCTTTAAGGAGTAATTTTTTGATGAGCAATCTTGTCCCTTGGAGCACATATTGGAAATTTAGGCATGAGCCTAATAATTGAAAAATCATGTGCTATGCTCCCCTCGTTTTCTCGAATTTCTCGTTAGGTAAGGCTCCTGATTGGCAGCACAAAATTGGAAAATTACCCCTTTAAGTAATTCTAACTAAATGTTTATCTTCTGGCTCAAAATTAGGTTTGATAATAAATAGGAAATGTACTATGTAGTATGTAATGATTAGGACACAGAGCTGTAGCCTTGGGGTATTGAGTGGCAAGCATACCAGTGTTTGACGCAATGTGTTAGAGTCCAGTCATTGTTATCACAGAAACAGCAGGTATGGATTGTGATTCTGAGGGAAGGTAATCTAATGTAGTTACCACTTTTTGACAGAATACAAGTTCCAGTAATAAATGGATTATTGGATCAGACAACATCTTCAGCTGCAAAAATGCAGTGCTGGAGTCAGTAAATTTAAGCATCTTTTCCTGAAACACTGCAAGAGAAACATTGACTGGTCAGAAACTTGAATGTCATTGTTTTAGATATTGAAGTGCAGTCAATCGGTTTGTGAGTTGTTGTGAAACAAATGCTGCAATGACATTTTTGAGTTCCTTTGAAAATCTTGTACAGGATTAAAGAAATCTACTTGCTGAAGCATCAAACCATTATTTATTTTCTTAATCCAACTTTCTTCCCTGTTGTCTCCTCATCCCCTGACTCATGCCGAGGAGGATGTAATCATAGAGGCTGGCAGTAGTCTGGTACATTTCAAAAGCAGCCATTCTTTATGTATAAGGCTAGAAATGAAATGCTGGCAAGTATTCAACTGTGCAAGGCACCATAGCGCAATCCGACTGTGTCCACACCCAACAGGGGTCACTGGATAGCAATCAGGAGCAAGAACTCAGGCTGATTTTTCCCCTGCTTAACCCAGAGTGCAAAGACCAACGGAAGCACCCCTGTTTGCCACCCTGGCAAAGAGCAGCCAGCTCAGTACAGTGTGAGAATCAAACACGGCATCTTTCTAACCTACAAGCTCAATAGCTTAGTATATTTACCCACTGAACAAGTGGGGGTGGGGGGGGGAGGGTGCAGGGAGGTGGTGGTGAGTTGTCCAAACGATTATTTGTAACAAAACTTGAATTGTTTTATGTATAACTTGATCATAGTGAACCTGGGTACAATTAAACTCTATTTATAGTGGGGAAAAATGTTTAAATTAATGTCTGGTGTGTGAAATCACACTTCTCCTAATGTAAAAACGTAAGTACTAAGCTTCCATAGTTTAGCCACAAGGAGCAACAAACTATGAATCACAGCATCTGGTTAATCTCTGGTTGCACAGAGTGATGCCTTGCACTATCATCCTTTTTGTCATTTAATCTCTTTTGCCTTCCACCCTATCACAGACCTTCCCTTTTGTTCTTTCCTCCCCTCTCCCTGCCGCTGCACTTGCCTAAAACCTGTTATATCTCTAACATTTTTCCAGTTTTGACGAAAGTGCATCAACCTGAAACATTGGGCTGGATTTTGTCAATGGGAAGCTTTTGGAGGCGGGACTGTTGCTTGCCGGCTTTCAATCCTGCCTCCATCAGCTTCTGGCCAACCAGCGGGATTTTCCCCTGATTGACCTTGTTAAGCCCGCCCAGCGGGCTCAGCAGGCCAATTCGGGGGAAGTCACTGACAGAGCACGTCAACGTCTGACGTGCCATCTGTCAAGATTTCTTGAAAGAAGAAATGTCAGCATTTGACAGCTCTGTGAAGCTGTCACACACTGACTTTCTGTGTAGTTTGATGAGTCCTTGTGTTCAGGACTCATCAAACCTTTCAACTTTGCAGAAATCACCTGGCTGTTGGTTTGGAGGATCTAACAGCCAGTCTGTGAAATCTACAATGAAGATGTCGGGACTCCGGATCCACAGCGGCAGAAGGCTGTAGGCAGAAACAAAGGTAAGTGAACATTTTATAACACTTAACACTCACCTTACATACTTACCACTCCACACTTGCATCCATCACTCACCTCTACATCTCACTTTCAGACCCCTCCGACCCCCGCAGACTTCCTTCTCGTCTCCTACACCCTAGCGGGGTTCTCCGAGGTCGGGAAGCCTGCACTTCGGAGCTAAAAATAGGGCTAATCCTATTTTCGGCCTGTTAACTACCTGTTAACAGGCAGTTAATAGGCTTTAATCCGTTTCCCGCCTCGAGGAGACGGGACCCGGGGCAGGACGGCTTCCCGCCTCCTGGCAAGAGGGCACGGAGGTGGGATGGGGCGGGTTTGCCAGCCGCCCCCAAATCCTGCAACTTTACTGGCAGTCCCGCCTCTATACCCGCCTCCTCGGGGCTGAGAAAATCCAGCCCATTAACTCTGTTTCATCCCACAGATGCTGCCTGACCTGCTGAGTATTTCCAGCATTTTCTGTTTTTATATGAGTGGTTCTCTAACTTATTTTTAAAGATATATTTTTAATGCAGCTGCAGCAAAGGTTCATCTATAGCTAGATAAACACAGGAGGGAGAAAGGAATAGAAGGATATGTTGATGGGGTTAGATGAAGAAGGGTGGGAGGAGGCTTGTGTAGAATATAAACACTGGCGTGGACCTGTTGAGCCGAATGGCCTGTTTCTGTGCAGTAAATACTATGTAACTATGTAATCTCAGGATTACTATTGTTTTTATGAGTATAATCAGTTTGAAATCAGTCTCATTCGGAAGTGTCAAACTATGCCGCAAGTTCTGTGGGAATCTAAGACAGATGAGAGCTACATAAACTGCTAACAGCAGGCACAGAAAAGCTACTCAGATATACCAGAGCTAAATATTATAACAGGGAAATAAACTGTGAAAACTGCTCAGAGACACCCTCTGCAAGTGTAGTCGAAGTAGAATGACTGCAACAGTTAGGACTGTATTTTAAATAAAAGTATGCTCAATTAGATGAACAATGTCAGTACTGGGGAGTGGATTAGTTCTCCATATTTGTCATCCAGCATCAACAATGAGCACACCCAGGTCCAATAAAGAACAAAGTATGAAGTACTATTGCCTCTACTCTTTACAGCATGCCTCAAACTCAGCCTCAGAACAGCACCCCATTAAACTTGCATCCTTTCTGAGTCCAATTAGTGCCATTTAATGCTGAATTATGAAAATTAGTGTGAATTAGAATTGTTAACACTGATCTGGGTTGAGACTGCGCAAATGCATATCACATGGGTGTGAATTTTACACATTAGCTTTCCTGACGCACAGCTGGGAGCGCCTATCAGGGATTCAGGTGCTGACGTTAGCACTAAATGTTTCCAGAACCAGGCATTAAAGGTGGACATAACTGCAATGCACCATCTGGCTGCTATTCTCCTTTGTTCAGATTGATAAGGTTACTTAGAAAAGGAGTAATAATCAGAAAACCAGCCCTTTTCAATAGACTTTTTATACTGATCAGAATTGGAATTAGACCACTGCCTGAAGGCCTTTGTTTGCACATGATCTTTACATGTTGTCACTTAATCCTTCCCAGCACGGCAACTTATGTCTTACGATAAATCTCACAGGGAATGTACTGGACCGATTTTTAGCAACTGGATATGTAACTGCGTTAGTTAGGAATTGGTTCCACCACAATTGTGCAGATCACTAGCTTAGTTCAGAGGCGTACCTGTCAGCTGTTTAATGATCAATTATTGACAGTCTCGGGGTGAGGGGCGGGGGGAATATAAACAAGGTCACTTTGGGGTCAAGTTGACTCTAAGATGACACATCTAGCCAATGGAAGATTAGAACCAAATTAGACCAACTGTAGCAGATTTAGTAATCCGAAGCAGGCTGATTTGCAGTATGCCAGGGCACTGTTGATGATTGACCAGCCAGCCTGCCACTGGAGCTGAGACTCAGCTTCAGATAACCCTTCAAGCCAGTGCCCTCATGAGTAAGGTGGTGCTCATTGGCCAAGCAGCAGAAAGCAAAAACAGTACATGGTGTGAGGACAATGTATAAAGTGCATACCTTCTTATTCATTATTGTATTACAGTATTATGATTCAAGTGCTTCGGTTTTAACAATAAGAAACACAAGCTATTAACCTAATGTAGCACTGGATTTAAAGGTATTAAATAGGCAATTAATGGTGATATAACGCATTAAAGCCCTAACGAAGTGTGTCACACAGTGGGAGGACCTGGGTTCATGCCTGTGGCTGGCTTTAAACTAATTCCTCTCAAAAATGTTAGCCAATTTTATTGTTTCAATTTCAATTATCTCCCGTACTCCTTTTCTGATGCAGTGTCTTATTAAAAAATAGACGAATACTTACATTTATATAGCACCTTTTCATGTAATTGAAACATTTCTAAACGTTTTTCATAATGAGTTACGTTTCGAGTTCTGTGACTGTTGTTCAATTAGCTGGAGGACAATTCCACAGCCACACGCAGCCCTCCAGTACCTTGCCCCATGTGTGAGCCTGGATAGTGAGCTGGCTGTTTGAAGCTAAGGATCTCACAACGAGCCAGGTTTTGTGCAATTGTGCCTATTTCCAACATGGGCCACAGGAGTTCAATCAGGAATAGAAATTCTGGTCATTTTGATTTTTTTCTTCCACTGCCCAGACTAAGATTGGCAAATTAAGCAAAAAAATCTGGACCTGGTCTGGTGTTTTTTTTATTCGCTTACGGGATCTGGGCGTCGCTGGCAAGGCCAGCATTTATTGCCCATCCCTAGTTGCCCTTGAGAAGGTGGTGGTGAGCCGCCTTCTTGAACCGCTGCAGTCCATGTGGTAAAGGTACTCCCACAGTGCTGTTAGATAGGGAGTTCCAGGATTTTGACCCAGCAATGATGAAGGATCGGCGATATACTTCTAAGTCAGGATGGCGTGTGACTTGGAGGGGAACTTGGGGGTGGTGGTGTTCCATGCGCCTGCTGCCCTTGTCCTTCTAGGTGGAAGAGGTCGCGGGTTTGAGAGGTGCTGCCGAAGAAGCCTTGGCGAGTAGCTGCAGTGCATCTTATAGATGGTACACACTGCAGCCACGGTACGCCAGTGGTGGAGGGAGTGAATGTTTAAGGTGGTGGATGGGGTGCCAATCAAACGGGCTGCTTTGTCCTGGATGGTGTCGAACTTCTTGAATGTTGTTGGAGCTGCACTCATCCAGGCAAGTGGAGAGTATTCCATCACACTCCTTACTTGTGCCTTGTAGATGGTGGAAAGGCTTTGGGGAGTCAGGAGGTGAGACACTCGCCACAGAATACCTAGCCTCTGACCTGCTCTTGTTGCCACAGCATTTATGTAGCTGGTCCAGTTAAGTTTTTGGTCAATGGTGACCCCCACGATGTTGATGGTGGGGGATTCGGCAATGGTAATGCCGTTGAATGTCAAGGGGAGATGGTTAGACTCTCGCTTGATGGAGATAGTCATTGCCATGCACTTCTGTGGCTCGAATGTTACCTGCCACATATCAGCCCAAGCCTGAACGTCATCCAGGTCTTGTTGCATGCGGGCATGGACTGCTTCATTATCTGAGGATTTGTGAATGGCGCTGAACACTGTGCAGTCATCAGCAAGCATCCCCATTTCTGACCTTATGTTGGAGGGAAGGTCATTGATGAAGCAGCTGAAGATGGTTGGGCCTAGGACACTGCCCTGAGGAACTCCTGCAGCGATGTCCTGGGGCTGTGATGATTGACCTTCAACCACTACAACCATCTTCCTTTGTGCTAGGTATGACACCAGCCAGTGGAGCATTTTTCCCCTGATTCCCATTGACTTCAGTTTTACTAGGGCTCCTAGATGCCACACTCGGTCAAATGCTGCATGATGTCAAGGGCAGTCACTCTCACCTCACCTCTGGAATTCAGCTCCTTTGTCCATGTTTGGACCAAGGCTGTAATGAGGTCGGGAGCCGAGTGGTCTTGGCGGAACCCAAACTGGGCATCAGTGAGCAGGTTGTTGGTGAGTAAGTGCTGCTTGATAGCACTGTCGATGACATCTTCCATCACTTTGCTGATGATTGAGAGTAGACTGATGGGGCGGTAATTAGCCGGATTGGATTTGTCCCATTTTTGTGGACAGGACATACCTGGGCAGTTTTCAACATTGTCGGATAGATGCCAGTGTTGTAACTGTACTGGAACAGCTTGGCTAGAGGCGCGGCTAGTTCTGGAGCACAAGTCTTCAGCACGATAGCCGGGATGTTGTCGGGGCCCATAGACTTTGCTGTATCCAGTGCGCTCAGCCATTTTTTTGATATCACATGGAGTGAATCGAATTGGCTGAAGACTGGCTTCTGTGATGGTGGGGACCTCGGGAGTAGGCCGATATGGATCATCCACTTGGCACTTCTCGCTGAAGATAGTTGGAAACGCTTCAGCCTTGTGTGTGTTACTGAAAACAGCTTCATACTGGAGTGCTCTTTTTTTATTTTTAATTATTAAAGGATTTCCCATGGTGCTGCTTATGATAAGTTGGAGAGTATTCAGTTTTATAAGGATTGGAGCATTATACCATGTAGTGCACAATATATGATTCTGCTGCAAAGGTGCAACTGCGTGCAATTAGCCTGCCTCTATAAGGCCAAAAGGTCTGATTACTATAAATAGATATCTTATTGACACCTGTGTCCCTAGCACAGCACCAGAATCCCCCTTCCAACTTCCCCATGCCACCTGGAATAAAAAGAGAAGCTTCACAATCAAGTCAGTACCCTCTACCTATTCCTGCACCATCATTCTTCAAACCCATTCTTGTTTCCCCTGTTCCTCCACCTACTGCGTGGCACAGTAGTGCCACCCTCCAAGGCAGATGGCGGGGCACCAGGACAGCAGTTTGGGGTGCTAAACAGCATAAACTCATTCACAGGGGACAACAACTTTAGGTAAATATGAAGACTACTGACATTTAAATCGCAGTTTCCAGCAGGCATAAATTAATTTAGAAAATTACCATTGGTCATCAGAAGCTGTCCACGTGAAAATCCTGCTCCCATTACCTGACAAATTCTAAGCCCTTCATGTTCTTTCAGAGGGCTTCTAGTTGACCTGTCTCTTTAAGGTTGCAGCTGCCCTTAAGGTTTCTTTGATGCTCCAGTAGAGCACCCAATGTGCATATGTGTTATTTAAATCAGGCCAGACAGGAAGATAGGCTGCTGAGGTCATGGTTCTTTTGGTGTGCTGCATCCAGATTGCTCTCAGACAGCTCCGGGAGAGGAGTATCATCCCTGATGGTCTTAACAGAGGACTGGTGGTCTACTTTTAATAGAAGAGATTTGAATAGACAGGATTTAATAAATATAAATTGTTCAATTTGCTAGGTTATTACTGGTGAACCATGCTATGAGAGCTTTACCACTAACTATACTCACTAATTTCATACTGTTGCTTTAATAAATCACGTATGCTAATTCATGATGTTTAAGTATTCTAAAGTAAAGCCTTTCCTCAATCTGTTTACACAGCTTTTAAGCTGTCTTTAAGTTGGCTTCCTAATCCAAAAAGTATTTTGTTCAACGGAGGGCGGGTAGGAAATTATTTGGAGTTGAAGTGGTAAAATATGAAACAAGCTGTGCCAGGTAGACCAGCAAGAACCAGAGACAGACCTATCTGTCCTGCCATTATGTTACCAACTGCATCTGTTGACCCTGGCACACCTACCTGCAAGTGACTGAGGAGCCTCCGTAGGTTCTGGGTCGGCACAAAGTTAGTTGTACAGCTGTACCATCTACTGCAAGGACACCTGCAGCCGATTGAGAACATAGGAATAACACTGCCAGTGGCAGGCAAAGATCACCACTGCCCTCAACTTTTCTGCCTTCACCTCCCATCCAGCTAGTATAGAAATCAATACCGTCAATGTGTGCTGCCCATAGATTTAATAAACAGATGACTGGTGCATTGATCAGCATGGCCAGCATTTTCATCTCTTTTCCCACTAAATAGTCACAGCTGGGTGGGGAGGATTAAAATCGACCCCACAGTCTTTTAGGCTCTAACATTTCAAAAGACCCACCTCAGACAAGTACCACTGTTTTACTTATCCTTGCGTTTCAAAGTTCTTGTTAATGTTTTTTTAGTTTAGGGGTTTAAAAGCTGTTTAAACAGATTTAGGAAAGGTTTTACTTTAGAATGCTTACACATCATGAATTAGCACACACAAAGTATTAACGTGCTCACATACTGATGCATTTTTGAAGGTAGCTATTGATGGCAGCTATATTGCCATCTGCCCCCACCACTTGCTCCTCTTCATGTGTGCACTCATGCTTGCAAATGTTAGTGAGACAGGCACAGGATGCTGTTAGGTGCTGTCTTGTTCTAGACCACTGACAATGCTGCCAACTGCTCTTCCAGCACTGCAATGATATAAAAGGGACAAATGTTAAAAGGCTGGCTCACCTTCAAATAGTAAGTGAGAAGGGGAACCAGAAATAAGAAATGGATGGCACTAGCCCTTGGGGAATGCCTTAGGCTTCACTTTCCCATAGTCCCTCCATGTTCTTATTTCCAAAGATGTCCACGATCAACTCCTCCAAGAGAATGTAAGACTAGTAATTTCCGAGCCCTCTTCCAGCTCAGGTCCGTTCCCTTGTATTTTCTGCCAGTTTGTCATGATGCATAAAAGTAGCGGGGAAAATACACATCCAAAGTTACAAACATGTACCCAAGCTCCAACTCACCCTGTGTTTCAGTAAGTGACCGTGCATCATTAAACTAGGTTGTGGTAGAGTGAATTATGTATGAAGCCTTTGAAGATCTCTGCAGCAAGGCTTTCAATGGTCAGTTGCAGCTTGTATGTGTGCCCATCTGGAGTATGGAAAAGAGCTGTAAGATTGTGTGAGGACCTGGGACAGCAGTAAATGGGCAACAAGTTCCTCAGGTTACACATCTTCTTTTGCATCTGTTTCCAAGTCATGTCGGTGGTGCACACAGCGTTGACGCTGTGCGCCTTCTGCCAGGTATGTTGCACTGCTGTCCTGTAGGGAGAACGCCCTAGAGTGCCAAACAGGGAAACCCTTTTCCCACCCACCTCATGCAGTAGCATGTCCCCTTTGCCAACTATCAGAAAGGGTGTTTAGATGCTGCACTCTGATTCCTGATTCCGTATCTATTTTGGCTGTCACTGGTTTTTGATCAGCAACTTTTTTGCACCGTAAAGTATTTGAAAAAGCAAAAAATAAATTGACAGATTTCCAGCTTTTTTGCTTCTTTGCCCGATGTACCTTTAAGTGGCTACATCCCTTTCATGAGCTGCTGATGTACTACCCTCTTCCTCCTTCCCTCCATCTCTCTCTCTTTCTTCCTCTCTCTCATTCACACACACGCAGGCACACAGACAGACACATGCACACACACACACATACACACAGACATACACACAGACAGACACGCACACATACAGACACAGACATACACACACAGACAGACACACACACACAGACACACACATACACAGACAGACACACAGACACACACACACAGACACGCACACAGAAAGACACACAGACAGACACATGCACACAGACACACACACACACAGACAGACACACACAGACACGCACACAGAAAGACACACAGACACACATACACACAGACAGACAGACACATACACACACACACACAGACAGGCACACATACACACAGACAGACACACAACAGACACACACACACACAGACATGCACAGACACACACATACACACACACACACATACACACACATACACACAGACAGACACACACACACACAGACATACACATACACACAGACACACACACACACACACACAGACAGACACACACACATATATAAAGTCAGATTTTAGATTGGCGTCTGATTTGTACGATAATGGTTTTAACTCTCTCTCTCTTTCTCTTAAGGTATTTGCGCACTATATACCTTGGCATCCGAAGCCGTCGGAGTGGGGAGCTTGACCGCTGGCGCTTTTACTGGAACATGGTGTATGAGTATGCGGATGTAAGTATGTTACATCTGCTGGCGACGTTTTTGGAAAGTGCTCCACAGCTTGTGCTGCAGCTTTGCATCGTGATTCAGAGCCATCGCTTTGAGGCGCTCCAAGGTAAGGAATGATCCATTAACAGAAGACTATTGGTTAAAACCTGAGTTTTGTCATGACTGTGGTACATAACATTATGTAGTAATTACAATAGGGAAATAGGCCATTCGGCCCAATCAGTCGGTATTGGTGTTTATCCCACGTGCTCACTCTGTTCCCATATCGCTTTATTCCCCGTTCCTTCAGCCACCTATCGAACGCATTCTTAAGTGTTAACATGTACCTGGAATTTCCTCAGAGCTGCGCCCACTCCTCCTGCAGGGACGGTGGAAACCCCGTTTGTGTTCGTAATTGGGGTTTCCGACGCACTCCCGTTAAAGGTACGACGGCAACTGTGTGGAAATTTCCTGCCATGATCTCTGCTTCAGTCACTCGCTCTGGCAGTGCCTTCCACGTCCTCACGTAAATGACATGTTTGAATCATAGAATCATAGAAATTTACAGCACATTCGGCCCATCTTGTCCGTGCCGGCCGACAAAGAGCTATCCACCCTAATCCCACTTTCCAGCACTTGGTCCGTAGCCTTGTAGGTTATGGCATTTCAAGTGCATATCCAAGTACTTTTTAAATGTGATGAGGGTCTCTGCCTCTACCACCCTTTCAGGCAGTGAGTTCCAGACCCCCACCACCCTCTGGGTGAAAAGATTTCTCCTCAACTCCCCTCTAAACTTCCGACCAATTACTTTAAATCTATGACCCCTGGTTATTGACCTCTCTGCTAAGGGAAATAGCTCCTTCCTATCCACTCTATCTAGGCCCCTCATAATTTTATACACCTCAATTAGGTCTCCCCTCAGCCTCCTCTGTTCCAAAGCGAACAACCCCAGCCTATCCAATCTTTCCTCATAGCTAAAATTCTCCAGTCCAGGCAACATCCTCGTAAATCTCCTCTGCACCCCCTCTAGTACAATCACATCCTTCCTGCAATGTGGTGACCAGAACTGCATGCAGTATTCTAGCTGTGGCCTGACTAGTGTTTTATACAGTTCAAGCATAACCTCCCTGCTCTTATATTCTATGTCTTGGCTAATAAAGGCAAGTATCCTGTATGCCTTCTTAACCACCTTATCTACCTGTCCTGCTACCTTCAGGGATCTGTGGACATGCACTCCAAGGTCCCTCTGTTCCTCTACACTTCTCAGTGTCCTACCATTTATTGTGTATTCCCTTGCCTTGTTATCCCTCCCCAAGTGCATTACCTCACACTTCACTGGATTGAATTCCATTTGCCATTGTTCTGCCCACCTGACCAGTCCATTGATATCTTCCTGTAGTCTACAGCTTCTTTCTTCATTATCAACCGCACAGCCAATTTTTGTATCATCTGCAAACTTCTTAATCATACCCCCTACATTCAAGTCTAAATCATTGATATATACCACAAAAAGCAAGGGACCTAGTACTGAGCCCTGCGGAACCCCACTGGAAACAGCCTTCCAGTCACAAAAACACCCTTCGACCATTACCCTTTGCTTCCTACTTCTGAGCCAATTTTGGATCCAACTTGCCACTATGCCTTGGATCCCATGGGCTTTTACTTTCATGACCAGTCTGCCATGTGGGACCTTATCAAAAGCCTTGCTAAAATCCATATAGACTACATCAAACGCACAACCCTCATCGACCCTCCTTGTTACCTCCTCAAAAAATTCAATCAAGTTAGTCAGACACGACCTCCCCTTAACAAATCCATGCTGACTGTCCTTGATTAATCCGTGTCTTTCTAAATTAAGATTTATCCTGTCCCTCAGAATTTTTTCCAATAATTTTCCTACCACCGAGGTTCGGCTGACTGGCCTGTAATTACTCAGTATATCCCTTTCTCCCTTTTTAAACAACGGTACCACGTTAGCAGTCCTCCAGTCCTCTGGCACCACACCTGTAGCCAGAGAGGATTGGAAAATGATGGTCAGAGCCTCTGCTATTTCCTCTCTTACTTCTCTGAACAGTCTGGGATACATTTCATCCAGACCTGGGGATTTATCCACTTTCAAAGATGCTAAACCCCTTAATACTTCCTCTCTCACTATGTTTATTTCATCTAATATTTCACACTCCTCCTCCCTGATTGCAATGTCTGCATCGTCTCTCTCTTTTGGGGTTCTCAAGTGTATCAATGGGAGGCTTTTTGTCTTACTCTCGTGCTTGTCGGTAGAAGTGTGAGAACCGTGAAAATGAGAAAAGCCACCCTTACAGTTCTGGGAATTTTAGGTGTCAATCACCTTTCTCAGAAATACTACTGACCTCTTTACAAAGTCCCGATCATGTCCGACAGAGTTTTCCGCTCTACGTCAAAATAAGTGCCTGTTTTTCACACTCTCAGTGTAGTGTAACCGAGCAGAAACAATTCATTTTGTGGGGTGAATCAAGGATATTTGCAGTGCTGTACGTTGATTATTCTCCAGCCGGGCTGAAGTCGCCAAAATTACTTTTGGACTCTTAACCATGCTTTGATCTGGGTGATTGAGACCCAGCATTGAAAGTCCCCAAGGGCTGTGTTCTCCTGTTCCTCACCTTGCCCTGTCTGTAACCAGTCAGACTCCCCTCTGGGGAGAGCACCAGCACTTTTGCTGCAAAAGCGAAAATGTAACAAGATGTTGCAGTTTATTTGGAATATATTAGCAACGTTCTATGGTTGCACATAGCTTCAGAATTCTGCACGTGTAACCTGGGGGAAGATTTTTTTAGCCAGTATGTGTAACAAAACCATAATCTCGTTCTTTATGGAATAGCTTTATATTTTGCCATGCTACTATAGCGTACAGCATAATAATCTAACACCCACCCTCTCCCCAAGCACATCTACAGCTGGACAATGCAGCCAATCTCTCTCATTCTTTGTGCTGTTTCTGTATTGTGACTGCAGTGTGCTGCTAGTGGTGATGTAATCATCAGGAAGGAGCTGAGCTGCTAAAAATAGCACAGTACCACCACATTTCAGCTTCAAGTGCCAGCGATCAGCTTTGAAAGCAAGCGCTTGGTTTTGATCCAGCCCAAGCAAACCAATGCAGTTGGGGTCACCTCGGATTTCTGGCCGAGATCTGTAGTCGTACCTACTGTGTGATTGCAGATGATTGTTTCCTCAATCCTAAGAGTTTATAAATATTGATGTTAGAGCCACACACTTGGTCCTTTTGCCTGAAAAGCTGCTAATGAAAGCAGTTTAAATTCAATAGTGAGTCATTTTAAAATCATAAAGCACAAACTACAAGCATATGGGTTGAATGAGAAATTAGACTGGAACACGTATTATTATAGCAGATCAATGTGATGTCTATTTCAAAAGACATCAAAATCATGGTTAAGGGCCATTAAGAATGAGAGCAGTTTTGACCTTGCCTAGATGTCATTTCAGAACCTTTCTGTATTCCTTATGAACAATAGGAGCGACTGACTGATGGGTTTCCATAGCAGGGAACTTGCCAAAAAAGATTATTATGCCATGAGGAGGGAGATGGCACCGGCACTAAGTGACAACTTGTTCACCACAATTACATACTAAAACTACACTGGAAATAGTGTGGTAATTCAAGGCCATTGCTTTTTATTCTTTTACCTAGTATGTTCGTAACAATTGATTGCAGTTACTCCGTGCACTCTCAGATTTCATTGTTCTGCATGAGAAATAGGGATACTATTGTTATGTCCCTGGGTTACACTAGCGTACAAGTAAATATAGGGCAGTGTGAGTTAAGTCCTATAGCACTCAGACTGCTAATGGAAGTGACTGATATCACTGAACCCGAGAAGGTATCTACAGCAGTCCTGAATTTGTAACAAACACTTTACAAAGAGGTGAGGATGGGTATTCCTTTGGTAGTTCTGAGTGCAACGCACAAGTGAAATGAGGCAGAGGAGTTCTTCAGGGGCGACTAAATGTGGAGGCAATGAGCCCTTCAGTGCTCTGGCCACACCTGTCACTTCACCCGACGAAGGAGTTGTAACTCCGAAAGCTTGTGATTTAAAATAAAACTGTTGGACTATAACCTGGTGTTGTGCGACCTCTCAATTTTGTCCACCCCAGTCCAACACCGGCATCTCCGTATCATGACACCTGTCACTACCATGGGAGCTGCACATATCAGAAGAGTCCTGTCATCACCTCATGGGCTTCTCAGGACAGGCTGCCGCAGAGCTGTGCTATCTGCTACTCAATGATCTGTGCACAACATCGGAATCAGGGACAGCTCTCTCCATAGATGTGAAGCTCACCACAGGACAAAACATTCAGCCACCATATCCTCCCAAGCCACCGCAGACAATATCAGTCACATGTATAACAGGAGCAGCAACTGCTTTGTTTGCAAGTGATAACACTGTCATCACTTTTCCTGGGGAAATGAGACATCAGCTGGACTGGACACGCAATATTCACCAGATGCAAGATTCCTTGAAGTGCACATGGTACCCTTGTGGGGATCAGAGCTCTTCACATCAACCCTTTGGCCTTCATGAAAGGAAGGATTTATACTGAATATATGTTCATGTGCTATCTGACCACAGAAACACCATAATGTAGATCAGTGGCCATTTTCCAAGATGCCTTCATTGTGCAGCAGTCCACAGTGCCTGCATTATTTGAAAGAGAGGAATTGTTGACCAGATGGCTCTTAGGAGAACCAGGCTATCCTCTGCATCGATGACTGCTGATCCCACTGAGAAAGCCCCAAATAGTAGAGGAGCACCTCAGCCTGGAAGCCATAGCATCTGCTTACTGTTCCTTGGCTGCCATCTTCACCTTTAAGAAAGGTGTGCCTTGCAACTTAGGCACAATGCAAGAGTGTGAAAAAGGGCAATTGTTGTGTACAATATGTTAATTTAAATGGCCAGAGCCCCCAGATTTCCAATATGCGCTCCTGATGGGCAAGGCTCCCCACGGGGAAAAGTCGGTAAATTACCCTTGTAATGTCAGCAAACTATTTGAGCATGGGGTTCCTCACAGCTGAGACAAATGAGTCATTCCCTGACTTCCATGCATGTCCCCTTTCCAGCCTGTGTCACTGACTAATCATAGGGTGCAGGCGGATTTTTTTTTATTCCACTCCTCAGACCAGGGATGTTGACACCAGTTGTGGCAGCCCCACTACTGTCCCAGCTGGCATCAACTAACTCAGTGAAGATCGGTAATTAAATTTGGAATCTTCCTGGTCTTTATGCCCTAACATCTTTACCTATTTGGATTATTTTAAAATGGAGTCTAAAAACTTTTACATTTGGGAGATTCAACAATTAAGAGAATTCCCAGTTGTGTTTGAACAGTGATGTTATGCATACGTTGTGTTCGTCTTTCATACAAAGAAAGTAATTTCCTCCCCACATGCAAATATAGTTGTCAGTTTAAAAGATATTTTCCTTAATTTACTTGAACCAAAGAATACTAAGTGCCATTTTTGTGGAAAACGTTGTAACATTTGAAGTCATTCTTATTGTGTTTCTCTAAGAAACTCCATCAGATATGAAGTGTTACTTCACTGCAGTGAGTTGTCATTTAAAATGTCAGTGCTTTATAAAATAACAGAAAAAACCTCAGGCTATTAAATGATTTGAGGATCCAGAGTGAAATGAGTTTGGACAGTCCCAATCCAAGCCTCAAACACAAAACTGCTATTGATTTTGTTCCTGAGTAATTTTTTCACTCAGAGAGTTGTCGGGACCTGGAATGCTTTACCTGAAAAGGTGGTGGAAGCTGATTCCATAAATAATTTTAAAAGGGAGTTGAGGATGAGGAACTTACAGGGTTATGGACAAAAAGCGGGGATGTGGGACTAAGCACGACTGCTCATCCAAAGAGCCAGCACAGACACTACCGGCCGAATGGCCTCCTTCAGTGCTGTAATTTTCTATGATCTAACATGAAAGCTAATCTAATTCCCTATTGTGTGAATAGGAAATGTCATTCTAGTGTACTAGGGAGGGTGCTTCCTGGAGTTCAGTTCATGTCAAAATCGATTTTCATTCAGGAATAGTATAGAAAGATTTTACCATTGGCAGTAACTAGAGTTCATGCTTGGTAATTTCAGCTTTACAAAATCATAAACTGTAAGCAACTAATATTCTATTTTAGATGTGGACAGTAAATTGCTACCATTGAATCGAGGAGATGTGACGGTGTACAGACCTGCAATCTAGTTTTCACCATAATCAGCCAATGCAAACCGCAATGGCGTTGGTACCAGTTACAGACTGATCTTAACTTAGCTGTGGTACTTTCAATGTATATTGTACAGTGCCTTTCTCAGTTTAGTTAGTAATAGAATTCTGTCATGGGTGGGACATTATTACAGACAGCAGTGTATGAAGTTAAAGCAAATAGCACACAAATAAAGTGGTCTGCTGATTTCACACAAACGGGCAGAAAAGTGTATACCATGGGGCAGAGGCAGCTTGATAAAGTTTGATAAATCATTGTCTGTGAGGAGAATGGACCTGGGTGTGGCAGATGACCTTTAATGTAGATAATTTGGGTCACTAATTCCAGGCATACGAATAGCATACAAGGTTATCATCTTAAGGCTGTGAAGCAGGAAAGGGATCTGGGGGTTGTAGTTCGTGAAGCACAGAAGGTTCATGACCAATGCTGCAAGGCTATAGAAAAAATGAATAGCGTGTAAGGAAGTAAACCTAGAACAGTAACATAAAAAAACCAAAAATACAATCCTTACCCAGTACAAGACCTTGTTACAGCCGCATCTAGAATACTGCACTCAGGCTTGATCCCCTCACGTGCTGGGGAATATTGGGGCCCTGGAGAAGGTCCAGAGGAGGGCTACCAGAATGATACCAAGTCTTAGTTATCAGTATAGGTTCGGGAACTGGGTCTCTTCCTTCATTGGAGAAATGTGACTGAGATCTTTAAATTGAAGAAGGAAATATATTCTATTCCAGTGAATAGGTTAATTTAGCTGGATAAGGAGGGGAGCACTCGGGGGCATATTTACTAAATACAAAATCATAGGGGGTACTTTTAACCTAACGCGCTGGTGGGAACCCCACGGGATTTGGTTGGAATGCAGGTTTTACACCCCGCCCAATATTACTCTCCATTGACTTTAATCGGGTGGGGTGTAAATCCAACGTTGTACCCGATTCCGTCAGTTCCTAGACGGATGGGTTAAGTTAAAATTAGAATTACTTAGTTTCCCACCTGCCCGTGGCAGTATGAGGCCACAGGGATTTTAACTGCCTCGCCTCATTACTATGTCACCACCTGGAAAGTGTTTTTATTCAGATAGTTGATTTTGAATTTGAGGAAAATTATCTCACGGTGGAGTCAAACTTGGTTATTATCATCACATTGTGACTGTCAGAGTGCAAGTGACAAAACAGAAATCCACTATAATATGTGGGCACTAATAAATACTGACAGCCAAATGAACTATTTTGAACTGATATTGTTCTAGAATACCATTTTGCTGTACAGAAAATCATAACCTGATACACTTGTGCCTATTTTAATCCAACATCAACTTGTCAGCCAAAAATGTACATACAAGCAGGCTAAGCAGAGTTGCCGAGTGGATCTGTCAAGTATTTTTAAATATCAGTAGCGGCTAACTGTGCTCCTTAATGTAGTGAAATCCATCGATTCAACAGAGCAACTTCAGTTAGGTCACAGGCAGCAGAGTTTTGGATGAGTTGAAATTCATGGAGGGTGGGAGGCCGGCCAGGAGCGCGTTAGAATAGTTAAGTCTAGGGAGGAATGAGGTTTTAGAAAATATATGTTCTAGAAGATGCCTCCCCCCCCACCCCCAGGCTTGAGAAGAATATCAAATCAGAGGGGATGAAGTGGCTGATTGCCCAGAGAGGTAGCAGAAGGATACATGAGGATTCAGTATAAAACCTTTTGGGTTCAAACTTATTTAATAGGTATATAGTTCCTGAGGATAAGCACAAAGTGATGTGGCCGGGTAATCAAGAGCAACAGCTTAACACTGTGATGCAAGAAGTTAGCCATGGAGAGGACAATGCAACTATCTGAGAATTAGAGGAATAGACAGCCTGACATGCAGCCATGATGGAGGAATCAGGAATGATGTGTTGCCTTCCAGTTGCCAGGGTAAGGGACATTAAAGAGTGGGTGGCAAAATGTCCAGAAAGTTTAGAAAAACAGGCTGAAGTCATAATTCATTTGGAAGCCAGTGACATAGGAAATAGAAGGGTGGAGTTCTGGAAGTGGGGGGTGGCGGGTTGAGGTTTTAGATTAAAGAGCAAGACCTCAAAGATAGAAATCTCAGGATTATTCCTGGTGTCATATGCTGGGCTACTGAGGGATAAACAGTCTAGACATGTGGTGAGAAAGATAGAAAGTGGCTGGAAGGGAGGGTTTCAAGTTCCTAGGACATTGGGACAAGTTCTGGGACAGGGAAGATGCTAAGATGGGATGGTCTTCATCTAAAGCAATCTGGCATCATTGTTCTTGCAGAGAGAGTAAATAGGACAGTGGGAGAGAATGTAAACTAATATGAAGAGGGATGTGAAAATAAAACAGACAAACAGTGTAATGACACCAATAGGAGAATGATCAAATAATAAAGGAATGTTTAGAAGGATATCTTTTTACACAGAATCATCATGAATAGACTACTGGAGTTAGAGGTAGTTACAACTATGACAACAATAACTACAGCTTGTATTTATATGCCACCTTTAACACAGAAAAATATACCAAGGCACTTTCTAGCAGGAAAAAAGGAACTTACACTGAGTCAGGGTGGGAGAGTTAGGAGAGGTGACTGAAAACTTGGACGAAGGTGGATTTTAATAGGCTTTTAAATGTGCAGAGAGGTGTAAAGAATTCCAATGGGTAGGGCTGAGAAAGCTGAAGGTTGTAACACCAGTTTTGGATGGAGAGACAAAAGGGATGCAAGAGGGAACTGAAGGACACTAGTTGGGAAGTAGGGCTGAATGAGGTTGCAGAGGTAAGAACAAACATAAAAGTTAGGAGCAGGAGTAGGCCATACGGC
Source organism: Squalus acanthias (assembly GCA_030390025.1). Classification (NCBI taxonomy): domain Eukaryota; kingdom Metazoa; phylum Chordata; class Chondrichthyes; order Squaliformes; family Squalidae; genus Squalus; species Squalus acanthias. The sequence goes on from CM059432.1 coordinate 70,215,037, forward strand.
CCCTCGAGCCTGCTCCGCCATTCAATAAGATCATGGCTGATCTTCGACCTGAACTCCACTTTCCCGCCCGATCCCTATCTCTCTTGATTCCCCTAGAGTCCAAAAATCTATCTATCTCAGCCTGGAATATATTCAACAACTGAGCATCCACAACCCTTTAGGGCAGAGAATTCCAAAGATTCACAACCCTCTGAGTGAAGAAATTCCTCCTCATCTCAGTCTTAAATAGCCGACCCCTTATCCTGAGACTATGCCCCCAGTTCTAAACTCACCAGCCAGGAGAAACAACCTCTCAGCATCTACCCTGTCAATCCCCCTCAGAATCGTATATGTTTCAATGAGATCACCTCTCATTCTTCTAAACTCCAGAGAATATAGGCCCAATATACTCAATCTCTCCTCATAGGACAATCCTCTCATCCCAGTGATTAATCTAGTGAACCTTCGTTGCACCGCCTCTAAGGCATGTATGTCCTTTCTCAGATAAGGAGACCAAAACTGTGCACAGTACTCCAGGTGTGGCCTCACCAAAGCCCTGTACAATTGTGGTAAGACTTCCTTACTCTAGTACTCCACCCCCCTTGCAATAAAGGCCAACATGCCATTTGCCTTCCTAATTGCTTGCTGTATCTGCATGCTAACTTTCTGTGTTTCCTGTACAATGACACCTAAATCTCTCTGAACAGCAACATTTAATAGTTTCTCACCATTTAAAAAATATTCTGTTTTTCTATTCTTCCTACCAAAGTGAATAACCTCACATTTCCCCACACTATACTCCATCTGCCACCTTATTGCCCACTCACTTAACCTGGCTATATCCCTTTGCAGGCTCTTTGTGTCCTCCTCACAGCTTACTTTCCCAAAGGTGGGAGGCAGACAGCCAATGGAAGCTGCAAAGAGAGCTGATGGACAAGCAGGACTTATGTGTGACAGGATGCAGGCAGTGCAAATTTAGACAAATCGAAATTTGGGCATTGTGGCGCTTAGCCCACTATTATTAAAGTGCATTTAAAGAGCCCCATAGCAAGATTTGCAGCAACATTTTGAAGTTGTTCCTGAATTGTTTCTTGCTTTTATTAGTATCTTTCCTGTTTCCACATAGTTGGTCCAATAGATTTGTGTCAAATGTTCTGACACTGCCTTTTAATGGTATGTTCAAAATATTAGGATAATGGGTTTCCCAATGGGTATTCCCTTTTACTTTTTGGAGGAAGAGGAGGAGGAGCAATGGAGGAATGCCAGGCCATCAGGATGCTGCAGAGCAGACTGTAACCTCTCACCCACATTTACAGGAGGTGCACATCAACCGAACAATGAGCATGCAGAAATGGCTACACAGGGTCTGGATTAGCAAATAGGCAGATGCACAGCTGTGCCATCTGCTGCAAGGACACCTGTAGCTAACATGTCCCATAGGGCTGGCATTGACAGGGGCAATAATGGTCAGGTATACCCTCAACTCGTATTCCTCTGTCTTCTTCCAGACATGCTGCAATGCTGTTCTCCTCACTAATACCTATGCTGCGTCACCTCCACTCTACCAAACAAGTTGTGCCACTCCATCATTTAGCCGTAGGCACGCCACATTTATTATTCCAGCCTTTGGGTTTTGCCAGGCATCTTAGTTAGCCAAACTACTTTTGCAAAGGCACAAACAAACAATAAAAATATTAGTAGCCTTTGTAAAGACTACCAACATTTTTGTTCCCCTACACAGCCATTTACCTTTGAGGGGCCACATTCCTTCACGTTATGTAAATGGCATTGTCCAACAAAATCAGGTGGGATCAGCATGTTGAGTGCCAAGAAGTTACTAATAATGCATTGCCCAACTACCACCCAATTGGAAATCTGATGGAAAAATATAGCCTATAAGCTCAGGCTTGGATTTAAATGTAGGTTCTGCTGTGTTACAGATACCAGTCTGAGATCAGTATCTCTACAGTGTGATGCTCAGCCTGAAATGCATATTATACTGCTGGCTGCATCATGCGGCACATCACACTTTCCTCAACAGGTGAGAACTTGGTGCATCCATATTTGCACAGAGCTCCTCTCCCAGAGAATTAACTTCTAATGTTAGGAAAGCACAGGGAGGAGTGCCTAATTTTTGCTAACTTTTAAAAGATTCCATACCGAGTTCAAGAAGTTCCAGGTGGCCCACCAGGGCTAATGGCATATCTTAAACCCGACAGGAAACTGACGATCTCGGATGGTACGCCGGTTTTATACCCCGCCCAATATGACTTCAATGGAGAGTAAAATCGGGTGGGGGTGTAAAACCAGCGTTGCACCTGATCTCATCAGTTTCCCGATGGGCGAGTTGGGTTAAAATTGTCCCCCAAGGTTTCAATTAGCAGAAATTGCACTGCACCCATTGCAAATTCCACATGAGCAGCTACTTCCAGCAGTGGTGCAGAAACCTGTGTTTTCATGTGCTCAGATGTCAGATGACAGGTCTAACCTCCAAGACACGTCGGCAGTTTTGCTTCGGTGTACACTAAAAGCCATTTTGAACTGATGCAAAAGTTTTGGTATAGTGGCAGTCATAGAATACTGCAGTACCCAAGTCTATCACTAAAGTGTACTGTAATATTTACATAACTCAGTAGGACCCTCTACTGGTGAATACTTGGTACTACAATAACAGTTGTACAACTTGTCCACTTGGACATGAATCTTTGGGCCAACACTCACTAAAAACATAGAACCACCATTCCACTGTTGTTGATCTCAAAGTACGATAGATCTTTGTAATAAAGATGGTTGCTAAAAACAATGTATTTTCTTGATACCAAAACTGTATGGTCTTATAGAATTTTCAAACATAGGAAAATGTTAAACTGTGTTTTTAATTTACATTAATACATTGTCCCTGTTTCTTATTATTCAGTGCTCAATATGCAATAGTTTTCTGCATTATATAATGTACTCTGAAAGAGGTAATTTTTCAACTTTGTATTCACAGATGGGAGAGTTGTGTCTGCATATTGGAAAACCAGGTGTGCTCTGTGAATGATTTTCTAATAGTTTGAATTAAAGAAAGGAAAGTTGTGCACCCTGGGCAGGGGAGGCTCCCATCAGGAGCACAAAGTCAGAAAATAAATGTAGTAATAAATTACATGATGAAACACTATTACCATTAGAAAATGGACTTTAATGTTACATTTTATCAGATGGGCCTTAGAAATAGCTTAACAATTAAGCATTGTAAACGTTTAATATAATTACTCTTTTCACCTAATGGTTTAATGGATAAATACTATGATATAGACTAGGAAGGATGTAGGTTCAATCCCTGCTCTGTATTGAATTAGCTAATCTCAGCTGAGGCAAAACTGGGGCTTCAACGTCCCCGCTAGAGAAGACAAACATTCTTTGGCCCCTACTGATGTCTGACAAGGGCAGGATCAGGGAGAGCTGTGATAGCATTTAGAATTGATATGAACACAAGCCTTCTTCAGTAACAACAACAATTTGTATTTATATAGAACCTTCAACGTAGAAAAAACTCCCAAGGCACTTCACAGGAGTATTATAAAACAAAATTTGACACTGAGCCACATAAGGAGGTATCAGGGCAGATGAGCAAAAGCTTCATCAAAGCGTTAGGTTTTAAGGAGCGCCTTAAAGAGGCGGAGAGGCTTAGGGTGGGAATTCCAGAGCTTAGGGCCTTAGCAGCTGAAGGCACAGGCCACCAATGGTTGAGCGATTAAAATTGAGGTGCTCAAGAGGCCAGAATTAGAGGAGCACCGATATCTCGGGGGGTTGTGGGGCTGGAGGAGATTACAGAGATAGGGAGGGGCAAGGCCATGGAGGGATTTGAAAACAAGGATGGGAACTTTAAAATCGAGGTGTTCCTTAACCTGGAGCCAATGTAGGTTAGCGAGCACAGGGGTGATGGGTGAACGAGACTTGGTGCGAGTTAGGACACGGGCAGCAGAGTTTTGGATGACCTCAAGTTTACGCAGGGTAGAACATGGGAGGCCGGCCAGGAGTGCGTTGGAATAGCCAAGTCTAGAAGTAACAAAGGCATGGATGAGAGTTTCAGCAGCAGATGAACTGAGGCAGGGGCAGAGACAGGCAATGTTACGGAGGTGGAAATAGGCGGTCTTAGTAATGCCACGGATATGTAGTCGGAAGCTCATTTTGGGATCAAATATGACCCCAAGGTTGTGAACAGTCTGGATCAGCCTCAGACAGTTGCCGGGAGAGGGATGGAGTTGGTGGCTAGGAAACGGAGTTTGTGACGGGAGGAGAGGAGTAGGGGAGAATTTATTTTCTTTGGAGTTTTAAGGGTAATTTTCCAACTATGCTGCCAGTGGGGACACTTGCCTGCCAGGTGCCAGCATCACTTATTAGAAATTCAGGCGTGCCTTTCACAGAGCAGAAAATCCTGCATAGTGCAAAGTTTTAAAATTAGCCCTATTATGTTCCCATTACTCTCATTTGCATTTATAAAAAAAAATTTAATTAGGATATTTCAGTAATATCTAATGAAACCTAATATCATCACATCGCATAAGACTTCTTTGGACTTACATGACCATACAATTCTAGATAATATGAATGAATTGAGTTAGACATAATTTCACCTTTTCCTGTATGACTATAATCTGTATGAATAGCACAAATTAAGTGCACATTCTCCTTTATTACAAGCAACTTAAAAGTGTACATAAGCCTTGCTACTCTTTCCTGAAACCGTGCTTCCCCTGGGTGTCTAAATGTCTTCCTTATTATTCTGTTCTGCTGCTTCTCCTAGGCTAGTGTCATAAGAGGTGGCTGGCTGCTCCTTATAAAGAAAACTCACGGGACTTAGGTGACCCTCCTCTCTGAGAGGGAGCCACTGCTGGCTGCATCTCTGGAGCCTGTGCTCGGGTAACCTAGTGCCACCCAGTGCAGTCCTGCCACATCCAGTCGTGAATGGTGGTGCCCCATTAAACAACTAACGGGAGGAGGAGGCTCCATGAATATCCCCATCCTCAATGATGGTGGAGCCCAGCACGTGAGTGCAAAAGACAAGGCTGAAGCATTTGCAACCATCTTCAGCCAGAAGTGCTGAGTGGGTGATCCATATCGGCCTCCTCCGGAGGTCCCCACCATCACAGAAGCCAGTCTTCAGCCAATTCGATTCACTCCATGTGATATCAAGAAATGGCTGAGCGCACTGGATACAGCAAAGGCTATGGGCCCTGACAACATCCCGGATATCGTGCTGAAGACTTGTGCTCCAGAACTAGCCGCGCCTCTAGCCAAACTGTTCCAGTACAGCTACAACACTGGCATCTATCCGACAATGTGGAATACTGCCCAGGTATGTCCTGTCCACAAAAAGCAGGACAAATCCAACCCGGCCAATTACTGCCCCATCAGTCTACTCTCAATCATCAGCAAAGTGATGGAAGGTGTTGTCGGCAGTGCTATCAAGCGGCACTTACTCAATAATAACAACAACTTGTATTTATATAGCGCCTTTAACGAAGAAAAACGTCCCAAGGCGCTTCACAGGAGTGTTATAAGACAAACAATTGACACCGAGCCACATAAGAAATTAGGGCAGATGACCAAAAGCTTGGTCAAAGAGGTAGGTATTAAGGAGCGAATTAAAGGAGGAAAGAGAGGTAGAGAGGCGGAGAGGTTTAGGGAGAGAATTCCAGAGCTTAGGGCCCAGGCAGCTGAAGGCACGGCCACCGATGGTTGAGTGATTATAATCAGGGATGCTCAAGAGGGCAGAATTTGAGGAGTGCAGATATCTCAGGGAGGTTGTGGGGCTGAAGGAGATTACAGAGATAGGGAGGGGTGAGGCCATGGAGGGATTTGAAAACACGGATGACAATTTTGAAATTGAGGCGTTGCTTAACCGGGAGCCATTGTAGGTCAGCATGCACAGGGATGATGGTTGAACGGGACTTGGTGCGAATTAGGACACGGGCAGCCGAGTTTTGGATGACCTCAAGTTTACGTAGGGTAGAATGTGGGAGGCCAGCCAGGATTGTGTTGGAGTAGTCAAGTCTAGAGATAACAAAGGCATGGATGAGGGTTTCAGCAGCAGATGAACTGAGGCAAGGGCAGAGACGGGCAATGTTACGGAGGTGGCAATAGGTGGTCTTAGTAATGCCATGGATATGTGGTTGGAAGCTCATTTCAGGGTCAAATATGACATCAAGGTTGCGAACAGTGTGGTTCAGCCTCAGACAGATGCTAGCGAGAGGGATGGAGTCAGTGGCTAAGGAACGGAGTTTGTGGCGGGGCCCTAAGACAATGGTTTTGGTCTTCCCAATATGTAATTGGAGAAAATTTTTGCTCATCCATTACTGGATGTTGGACAAGCAGTTTGATAATTTAGAGACCGTGGAGGGGTCGAGAGAAGTGGTGCTGTGGTATAGTTGGGTGTCGTCAGCATACATGTGGAAACTGACACCATGTTTTCAGATGATGTCACCAAGGGGCAACATATAGATGAGAAATAGGAAGGGGCCAAGGATAGATCCTTGGGGGACCCCAGAGGTAACGATGTGGGAGTGGGAAAAGAAGCCATTGCAGATGATTTTCTAGCTACGATTAGATAGATAAAAATGGAACCAGGCGAGTGCAGTCCCACCTAGCTGAACGATGGTGGAAAGGCGTTGGAGGATGGAGTGGTCAACCATGTCAAAGGCTGCAGACAGGTCGAGAAGGACGAGGAGGGATAGTTTACCTTTGTCACAGTCACAAAGGATGTCATTTGTGACTTTGATGAGAGCCGTTTCGGTACTGTGGCAGGGGCGGAAACCGGATTGGAGGGATTCAAACATGGAGTTGCGAGAAAGATGGGCACGGATTTGGGAGGCAACAACATGTTCAAGAACTTTGGAGAGGAAAGGGAGGTTGGAGATGGGGTGGTAGTTTGTGACGACAGAGAGGTCAAGGGTTGTTTTTTTGAGGAGAGGGGTGATGATGGCAGATTTGAAGGAGAGGGGAACAGTACCTGAGGAGAGCGAACCATTAACAATGTCAGCTAATATGGGAGCCAGAAAAGGAAGTTGGGTGGTCAACAGTTTAGTGGGAATAGAGTTGAGGGAGCAGGAAGTGGGTCTCATGTACAGGATGAGCATGGAGAGATTAAGAGGGGAGGGGTGGGGAATTTTAGCTATGAGGAAAGATTGGATAGGCTGGGGTTGTTTTCTTTGGAACAGCGGAGGCTAAGGGAAGACCTAATTGAGGTGTATAAAATTATGAGGGGCCTAGATAGAGTGGATTGGAAGGACCTATTTCCCTTAGCAGAGGGGTCAATACCCAGGGGGCACAGATTTAAAGTAATTGGTGGGAGGTTTAGAGGGGATTTGAGAAGAAATGTTTTCACCCAGAGGGTGGTGGGGGTCTGGAACTCACTGCTTGAAAGGGTGGTAGAGTCAGAAACCATCATCACATTTAAAAAGTACTTGGATATGCACTTGAAGTGCCATAACCTACAAGGATACGGACCAAGTGCTGGAATGTGGGATTAGGCTGGATAGCTCTTTTTCGGCCGGCACGGACAAGATGGGCCGAATGGCCTCCTAATGTGCTGTAGTTTTCTATGATTCTATGATTCTGTGATTGGAGAGAAACTGGAGAAAGATGGAATTCAGGGCTAGGGCAGGGGTGAAACTTAGAGGAAGTTTGGCATGGGGAAGGAAGGCAAGTGGCAGAGGCAGCTGATCGGATGGTCTCAATCTTAGAGACAAAGAAGTCCATGAGCTCCTCGCACTTGTTGTTGGAGGTGAAGGTGGAGGAGACAGGGGAGAGGGGTTTAAAAAGACGGTTAGCAGTAGAAAATAGTAGCCAGGGGTTATCTTTGCATTCCAGAATGATCTTGGAATAGTGAGCAGTTTTGGCAGACAAGAGTAGGACCCGATAATGCTTTATGTGGTCCAGCCAGATCTGGCGGTGAATGACTAAATCATATCCGTTCAAGTCTGCGTCCCTTGGACTTACGGGAGTGAAGATGTGGGCCATATCAGGGTGAGAGAGAGTAATTGTTTTAATAGGGACTCGGGCATCAAAGGTGGTGGTGAGGGTGTGGTTAGGCAGATCGGTAGCTGCAGAAATGTCATGGTGAATGCAGGGCCAAAGGCTGGACAGTTGGGATTTCGTAAGTGCAATTGTAAGAGAGTTGGGAGAGAGTTTTTTCCAGGGACGGACACAGAAGGAAGTAGGGTTGGGTGGGGGAAGGGGGATGTGGGTGGAAAGCGATACAAGGAAGTAGTCAGAGATGGCCTTATCTTTCATTGACACGGTGGGAGTAGCGAGGCCACGAGAGATGGCAAGGTCAAGGGAGTGGCCGTGAATATGGGTTGGGGAGTTCACATGGAGGGAGAGATTAAGGGAGGATAAGAGGGTAGTGTATTCAGAGGAGAGAGAGCATGATGAATTGAGATGGAGGTTTAAATCACCGAGGATGAGAAGTTGCTGAGGGAGGAAAGCAGTGAGGATAACTTGGTGATAACATTTTTATCGTACTTGGGTGGGCGGTAGAGAATGACAATTTTAAATGAGAGGTGAGAGGGGTGGAACAAGGTGAGATGCTCAAAGGAGGAGAAAGTGCCGGAGGAGTAGGGGGACAGACCCAGGTGTGATTTGGTGATGAGAGCCACACCACCACCACCTGAGCGGGGCAGTGGTGGAAGGTATAGCCAGGTGGGGAGGCTTCATTTAAGGGTAAGGTGTCATCACCCCTCAGCCAAGTTTCTGTCAGAGCCATGATGTTGATGCAATCATCCACGATGAGCTCATGGATGGCAAGGGCCTTGTTCGCAAGTAAACGGACATTCTGGAGTGAGATGCGGAGAGGGTCGGTGATGGCTGATCCACTGCCAGAGTCCACAGGATCAGCGCTTGGAGGGATGAGTTGGATGGGGAGGAGATTGGCAAGATTAGCCTCCCCCCCGCAGGCACGCTGGACGGGAAGGTTGGTGAGAGAGTATGATGGGAAAGTTGGTGTTGCTACTCGTGAGGAGACAGCGATGAGTGCCACGGTGGGCCCTTCGGAGGATGCCAAGAGAGGCACAGGGGAAGCTGTAGGAATCAAGCCTGGGACGGCGGCAGGAGAGTCGGAAGGTCAAAGAGTAATGAAGGGTTGGGGTAGGGATTTCGAAGGACAGAGTATCCAAGAGAGGAGAGATGAAGGGCGGCATGACGACAGGAGAGGAATAGAGAGAAAAGAAAGAGAGGGGAGAAAAAGGTGTAAATAGAAGTGAACGGCTCGGGTCCAGAGTGACAGCCAAAATGCGCATGCGAATGGACACGGAAAAACTCAAGTTACATAGGCCTGGTTATGTTGCAATTATTTCCTGGTAGTAGCAGGGAATAGGTTGGTGACAATAGTGGGGAGTCCAGAGTTAAAGTCGTTGGTCCCATGGTGGGAGAAAGTTGACATAGGTAGAATGGAGTCAGCGTGGAGCATCGACGAACTGTCGTTCAAGATTGAAGAAAGGAGTAGCAGACGAGTGAAGTCCAGAATCGGTAATGAGAATCGGTTACGGTGCAGGAAGATGATGGCGAAGTTGACGCAAAGTTGGAGGTCACCGTAGATCAGAAGCAATAACCAATAACCTGCTCACCGATGCTCAGTTTGGGTTCTGCCAGGATCACTCAGCTCCAGACCTCATTACAGTCTTGGTCCAAACATGGACACAAGAGCTGAATTCCAGAGGTGAGGTGAGAGTGACTGCCCTTGATATTAAGACAGCATTTGACCGAGTGTGGCATCAAGGAGCCCTAGTAAAACTGAAGTCAGTGGGAATCAGGGAGAAAACTCTCCACTGGCTGGAGTCATACCTAACACAAAGGAAGATGGTTGTAGTTGTTGGAGGCCAATCATCTCAGCCCCAGGACTTCACTGCAGGAGTTCCTCAGGGCAGTATCCTAGGCCCAACCATCTTCAGTTGCTTCTTCAATGACCTTCCCTCCATCATAAGGTCAGAAGTGGGGATGTTCGCTGATGACTGCACAGTGTTCAGTGCCATTCGCAACTCCTCAGATAATGAAGCAGTCCATGCCCAAATGCAACAAGACCTGGACAACATTCAGGCTTGGGCTGATAAGTGGCAAGTAACATTCGCGCCAGGCAATGACTATCTCCAACATGCGAGAGTCTAACCACCGCCCCTTGACAGTCAACGGCATAACCATCACCAAAGCCCCCACTATCAACATCCTGGGGGGTCACCATTGACCAGAAACTTAACTGAACCAGCCACATAAATAATATGGCAACAAGAGCAGGTCAGAGGCTGGGTATTCTGCAGCGAGTGTCCCACCTCCTGACTCCCCAAAGACTTTCCACCATCTACAAGGCACAAGTAAGGAGTGTGATGGATTACTCTCCACTTACCTGGATGAGTGCAGCTCCAACAACACTCAAGAAGCTCAACACTATCCAGGACAAAGCAGCCCGCTTGATTGGCACCCCATCCACCATCTTAAACATTCACTCCCTCCACCACTGGCGCACCGTGGCTGCAGTGTGTACCATCTACAAGATGCACTGCAGCAACTCGCCAGCACCTCCCAAACCCACGACCTCTACCACCTAGAAGGACAAGGGCAGCAGGCACATGGGAACACCACCACCTCCAAGTTCCTCTCCAAGTACACACCATCCTAACTTGGAAACATATCACCGTTCCTTCATCATCGCTGGGCTAAAATCATGGAACTCCCTCCCTAAGAACACTGTGGGAGTACCTTCACCACACGGACTGCAACGGTTCAAGAAGGCGGCTCACCTCCACCTTCTCAAGGGCAATTAGGGATGGGCAATAAATGCTGGCCTTGCCAGCAACGCTCACATCCCAGGAACGAATAACAAAAAACCTCCTATGTGCCACTTACATGGTGTTCTGAGGAGCTAATAACTCCAGTACAACTGCAACACTCGCATCTATCTGACAATGTGGTAATTGCTCACGTATGTCCTGCCCACAAAAACAAGGGCCAATCCAACTCGGCAATTACTGTCCTATTAGCCTACCCCCAATCAACAGCCAAATGGCCTTACTCACCAATACTCTGGTTACTGGTGCTCAATTTGGGTTCTGCCAAGACCACTCAGCTCCAGATCTCATTACAGCCTTAGTCCAAACATGGACACAACAGTTGAATTCCAGATGAGATGAAATGATGCACTTGTGAAACAGCCCACGTCCAGAAGCTTTTTCATCATTCTCAGTTTCATTAATCCCAGGAAGGTTATGCTCACCCATTGTCTAAGCATGCACCCACTAACATGCCAGCTGCACTATCCCACCGACCTCGCCATCTCCTATGGCTAAATCTGATTACTTCCCCAGCAGTTTCATGGCCATCTTCTCAGTGAAGGTCAGCTCTCTGATATCCAAAATGTCTTCAATAATGCCCAGCCTTTTATAGGGACATTGTGCAAGTTTCTTCTGTAACAAGGTTGAGGGGAAATAGGTAAAAGCTAGCATTTGCATTTGATGTCTCCCAGGTGGCATCAGACAGCTGATGTAATAAGCCTTTTGGCTTCATCCTGTTAAAGTGGAAGAAGGGGATTTAAGCTACTGCATATAAGTATTTGTGATAGAGGAGTGGGCAACACATATTGTAAGATCCCGAGTTAGTGAATCCCTCATCCACAATGCAGTGTAAAAGCCCATGGTGGAAGAAAAGGCAAAGTGGCCAGTGTATTAGCTTGTCTGCTCCCGTCATGTCTTTGAATTTTTCAAGCATTGGTCTGCAAGTATTGGTCTGGGAGGGAAGGATGTGGTACTCAGTGTCACTGCCACCTCCCTTCATATGGCACATAAGACATTTTTTTGGCATCCAGCAGCCTTTCACTATTGCTGCATGATCTTATTGAATGACGGAGCATGCATACCCCTGCTCCTATTTCTTATGTTGCTGCATCTTATCGATGAGGGTTTGAGTGTCATTCAAGCTTTAGGCTCTTCTTTGCGTGCCTCTTTCTAATGCTCTGCTTCCTTCTTTGCATAGCTCTGCAAAATCTCCTACTTGAAGAAATGCTTTTAAAGTGCCACAAATACTCACATCATCCATCTACTACACATGCATGACTGTTACTCAGTCTTGCTAGCTCGCCCAGCCTGCTGCTGCACTCTTCAGCCTTTCTAAGCTCTTTAAAGGCCTGCACCTGCAATTTCCATTCCTGCAGTACAATACAGTACATGGCAATTGCAATCAACCAAGGCCACTGCATATTCAACTGAGCTTACCTTGAGTCTTGTGCTGATCCCATTTCTGTGTCATTACTGATAGATCTGTCTAATATTTCTCTTATGATTGTATTCTGTAGCAATTGTTTACAGCTGAGTGGTGTGCTAGGCCACTTCAGAAGGCATTATACATCAACCACATATTGTAGGACTGGAGTCATATGTAGGCCGGACCAGGTATGTATTATCTGCAGGATGTAATAATGGTCCTAAAGCTTACTTTGACAGCATCTTCCAGTCCTGCGACCTCTACCACCAAGAAGTAAAACAGGAGCAAAGTCATGAGAGCACCATCACCTCTAGGTTATGCACCATCCTGACTTGGAGAAAAAGCAAGTTCCTTCATAATTTCTGGTCAATATCCTGGAACCTAACACCATTATGGGAGCACAATCAGCATGAGGACTGCAGCGGTTTAAGAAGGTGGCCCACCAGCACCACCACCTCAGAGAATCTAGGGATGGGGAGTGAATGTGGCCTTGCCAGTGGCACCTGCATACTGAGAACAAATAGAAGAAGTCAGCAAATGACAGTGGCTGATTGGTTATACTGGTCAGGTTCACAGGTATGTGAATATATCGGAACTGTCAAATCATTGTTTCTGTTTATACCATGGTTCATTTTTATTGTGCTTTTGAGGGCAAAAACAAATACAATTCCTTTTTGGTATAGGATTTTTTACATCACAGATCAGGACCAAGGTATAAATAGGGTTCGTTTCCACTTGGTTAAACTGTGTGACAGTGCTCTTGTTTATAGTAGCTACTGGTAAACCAATGGCACACAGGAATTACCCCTGTATATGTAGAATAATTTAAAAAAAGACTTTGTATGACCAGAAGCATTACAATTTTCACAGGAAAGGAATGTAAACCCTTTGACTTATGCTCCTGCAATATTACACACCTCAACAAATTCTTCTTTTGATAACACAATAAATATATGGTTTACGATTTGGTTTCATATGTGCATTTTTTTCATTGGCTAGTAGCATGATTTGTTTTCCCTGAAAATAAATGCCTAAACAATGTTGTCTCTGGTCTTTGAGTTTTTATACCATTGCATAACACCGTGTACTTTAATATTCTTAAAATAGGAATTAATCAATTATTTTCATGCAAGGTAGCAGTGCTGTGATGGTAAGAGCACATTTTGCTTGTGAGAAAATCTTTGAAGATTTCCTACCTATTGATTGATGTTTCTTACTGAGCCAGTAGGTGTAGATATTGAAGGTGAAGAGCTGTTGTTTTTGAGTAATATCCATCCAGTATTTTCATCTTCACATTTTGAGGAGTTTGCAAGGGATCCTATAAAATGTGTTATTGTATGTATGTATGAGTGTTTGTTTAAATGAGTCCCTATATAATTTCCCAGCAGTTGGTTTGCAAAAATAATTGAAATTGCACAGAGGCATGAAGATTTTGGATTGATTAGACACTCTGATACCTCTAAGCACAGTGAAGTGTTACAGTCTCTAATTCATGCAGAAGATTTCAATCTTAACCTAAAATTTATTTAGCTTTCTTACTTTCAAGTAGCAATCACACTTCTATCGTGCTTTGTACCATGACATACTTTTCTTACAATGTCTTTAACACATACCAAGCAAAAGAGATGCCTTTAATACACAATAGTGTAAGTATCTTACACTCGAGAGCCTATGATGTTTGCTTCTTTGACTATAAAATAAGTGCACTATAGGATCTACAGGAAATCTATGGCAAATGCCGATCACCACTTCAGATACAAATTTGGTGTCATTCCACCAATCATTTTTGGATAGCAACCTGAAGTCTGAAAGTGCCTGGAATGGCCTAGTTCGTATACCGTAGCAACAGCGTTCAAATGGAATCATGTTCAGTACAAGGGCACCACACAAACATGTACAGAAGCAGTCTTAGTGAGGTTGATACTCAGTGATGATGTGCCCACACCGGTCTGTTTAACAGTCACAATTTTTTGTTGCTAGCATATAAGATGAAGACATGGAGGCTTTTTAATTGAGTGAATAAATTGCTGCTAGAATCATGTCCTTTTCATTCACCGGAGATGTAGGATAAAGGGAGTTAATCATTGTTTTGTAAAGTACATTAATTATCAGCTCATATTGTACTGCAGCAGGGTGTTAGATGTGTATGGTCTGCACTTGGACTATTTATCTTTGTTCTGTGCATGGTGCATTCAGCAGGGGTTTGGAAAACCGAATGCAGATAAATTTGGTGTACAGTCAGCTGTGAAATCAAGCAGTGATGTAATGCATTCTCCTGTCCTCGGTATGTGCCTTGATTGATTTAAGCATTTAACCAGAAAGCAAAAGGTTTAACCGCTGTCAAGGAGTGGAATACTGTACAGTGGTGACTTTGTTGGTACAGCATTGTTTGTCAAATATACATTTTGATTGATTAATGAGGCCACGTGTATTAAATAAACTGGACATACTGACTGCTGAACGTTTACTTTTCATTCCAATTTTCTTCCCTCGTTTCCTGAGGGCGATGGTGCATGCTGAAGTATATTCCTGTGATTCCTGGCAGTCTTCTCGTACCTCACCTATGTGGCTATTCTTTATGTGTAAATGTAGACAGTTTTGGCAGGAAATTTAACCATGATAGAAACCACAAGTGAGCATGTGTTCACCCAGTTTGATATATGTCAACCGAGAAATCTAGCAAAGTTGACACAGCCACCCCAAAAAGTTGACAACTCAAGAATGGAACAAAAGTGGAAAATGCTGGAAACACTCAGCAAGTCAGGAAGAATCTGTGGAGAAAGGGAAAAAAGTTAACATTTCAGATATAACCCTTGGTCCTAACTGACACAAAACACAAGGATGCCCCTGATTATAAGCCTACGGCAAAGTAGCTACACAGGCTTCGAAGCTTAGGCTCAACAGGGGTGAATTTACAATGGGGTCTCACACTTGTCCACTGCAACTTTGGTAGAAGAGCTGCGGAAACCCCGGATAAATGGCATAAATGCAACACCAAGTAACTTTCCTGGAAAACGATATTACTAGTAACATTAGTTTCACCCCACAGAATTAGTAAATTATAGGCTCATGCTATAGATTAATTCTAACTTATTTGCTACCCAAACTGGATAGTTCTCTCAATCTATCCTAAACTCCTACTGATGGTTGCTTCTTTCGTTTAGGACAGGAAATTGTTATACCAACATTTTACCAGCCTCCTGAGAAATCCAATCAGGAGCAATAACTTTATTACCTTGATGCCTGTAGGGCCCACAGTTTTATATTAACTATAGCAATTCTGAACAAGTCATGATAATTGTTCGTTCCTATAGCCCCGAGTCCCTGGAAAAACTCATTAACTAAGCAGTACATAGCTAAGAGGATGGTTGAATGTATAATGTACTGCTATTACCTTCTGCACAAAAATAAAACTGAATTAAAGACGATTTTACAAATTCCAAAGTTGCATCATGGATATTGCTCAAGTATCTATTGATGCCATCTCTACTGCTGCAAAATGGAGCAATTTCCACACATTAATGAAGCACAGTTCACTGGAATTAGCAGCTTTCCAAAACCTAACTACTTTAGTGTGCTCTCATGGTGTGTGGAGAATGCTGAATGAAAAAGATGGATTTCTGACATTGGTAGCATCTTCTTCATTCTTCACATGTGCATTCTCTACATATTGCGCTCCATCTCATCTATCCCCACAGGCTCCAATAGTGGATTCTTTCTCCAAGTCAGGTGCATGGCCAAATTAGAATATGTAGATATAGGTCAAAATGAAGTAACAATTAGGTTTGCTGACTGCCAATCACATCTCAACAAGCATCCTTGTGACATCACTTTCTGCAATGTCAAATATGACTCCCCAAGACCAATTGGACAAAGAACAGATTTTGTGGTGTTTGGATAATGCATCTATTCAAAGAAAGAAGAAGAGTCTACCAAGGTAGGTAATTTATCTTTACTGGCTATCGTATATAATGCCAATACCATTACTGGATACTGTAGGTAAAGCACATAGCATTAGTGATTCCAGTATGTAATAGCTAAACCAATAATATGTAATGCCTACATTATTACTGACTGCAGTATGTAATATGTAAAACATTACTGACTGTGATATTTAAACACTATGGCCTGGAGCTTCCGCTCGATTGCGCAATTCCTCCGATATCGGGGTAACTGGTGCAAAAGATCGTGGAATTTTAAGCGCAAATTGCGTTCATTGCAACTCAAGTTTAAAAATGATCATCCTAGAAGCAGGCCCCGCCCACAAAACTGTCCACGCACCCAGGGTGAATTAGTCACCATTGAGAATTTCCACTAATTATTCTCATTTACAGGCCTTCAAGAAGGCTCCAAAAATTAAGCTGAAACTTTTGGGTTTTGAAAGTTTTTTTTTAATTTCCTAAGGAACTGACTACTGTACCCCAATCTAATTAGAAAATAGTTTTGTATATTTTTTAAAAGTCATTTTCAGTCATTTAAAATTGGGTTACTCACAGGTGCAGGATTGACACTGTGATTTAAAACGCTTATATTTTTGTGATAAACCCATTTTCAGCTGTATTAATCAAACTTTACCAAGTTACCATTCTTAACTATGTAAAGGAATATTTTTTAACGCAAATTTTTTTAAATACGTTTTAAAACACAGCTCGATTGCGCTGGTTATTGGCAGATTTTGCGTTCGGCGACATGCAAATTAGTTTTAGCAAAACGCGGGGGGGAAACACTTTTCAAAACGGGTGTCATTTTGGGTACAAATTGCAGCGGAATCAACGATTGTGCCCAAAGTGGAAACTCTGCCCCTATATCATTACTACTTGTGATTTGTAATGCCTATATCTTGATATATTATGTAAAGAATTACTGACTGGAAAATATATAATCAAAGCATAATAGTGCACAAACATAGCCTCAAAATAGAGCAATAAAGGAAAGTAAAATTCAAATTAAAAGCATTGTGTTTTAACTTTAATTAAGGCCATTATAAAGTAATAGTTAATTATAGATAACTTGTCTTCTCAACTTTTAATAAGCACCATCTAGTCAGCAGTTAATAATGTATCACCAGTAAAAATGAAAGGAAAATCGTAATTTTATTACTCAGATTCTAAAAACCAGCACAAGCTCATGCTGTTACTTTGCATTTTGATTCAAGAACAAGAACAATCTTGAGATTAGCAGGATCTAATTGGGTGTACAAACCGGAGAAATAGAAACACAACGAGACACTACCACGATACTTCAGTAGATTTTGTCATTTATAGCTGCATTTAGTGTTACAAAATTTTATGTGAACAAGCATATAAATTTTAAAATTACATTGGCAGCTCCAGCCTGTGCCTGCTGGAAGCCTCCATGTCACTGTACCCACTGATCTGTGGGTGAGCTGACCCCATCGCACCAATTATGTTGCCGAAGCCCATACCCATTCTTTGCCTCAGTTGGCCAAGTTCACCTGCTGTCCTGTCTAATGAGGAGGTCTATATGGCAGATGTCTGAGCAGTCATAGCATCTTCTGCCATTAGGGGCTGCATTTTGGATGGCCCTGGGATTCCCACTCGCTCCAAAGGTGACTATATGCTTTTGATGCCGTGCCTGAGAACCCCACACAGAATGCTTCACACTTGCCACCATGCCTTAAAACCTCCCAGGCATATCCTTCAATGACACCAACAATGTATTTTGCTTTGGAAGCATCCTTTTAAAAGCTGGGCCCCAGAGATTAATATCCTTGACTCCACCAGTTGTGGAAGGAGTAGACCTCACCTTCCAGCAAAATGCTTCCTGCTCCTCTTCCACTCCTCTGTCTATTTCTGCTCACTGTGCTCTATGCATCACCCACTGTGCTGCCCTCTATTTTATCAAATTCCCTGGGAGGGATGGCTCTATTGTGGTGCTCACCAGAGTGAGATGCAATGGAATAGTGCCATGTGAGGTGCTGGGTGACTGATCCGGGGAGGGTCCCATTACAGCTTCTTTTGACATACCTGCAAAGACAGAAAGCGGTGACTGTTAGAAGAAAGAACTCAGAGCAACTTAGTGTGGAACTGCTCTCAGCATGGCAACTGGTCTGGCACTGCAGATGTATGTCAGCTTGTGTGTCAGTGCTTGTGGATGGACCAAGGATGGCAAGTGAAGGAAGGATTGTTGTTGTACGAGCCTTGTCCTTGGTCAGGGCCTCCTGCTTCCCCATCTCCGACCTAATTCTGGAACTCCTGGCCCTGAATTTTCAAATAGGGAGAGTTCATGAAAGGAAGCTGAATCCCCTCCAGTTGTGGGCAGCTCCTTTCTGTTGTGCGCTGCCTTCTATAAAAGAAGAAGCAGGGATAGAGAAAGTAACAAAGTGTGCATGGAATCTGCCTATCGCAGGTGTGAAGATGGACTCCATAAGGATTGTGATAACATATGTGCATCATAGGGGAGCAGGCCATGGAATGCAAATCAGCAACTTGTCCTGGGCATGCATGCGCTGAAGGGATGATGGGCAAGGATGATGGTAGAGAATATACAGCGGAGGACATGACAGCCATGGGAAGGAAGATAGATTCTGAAGGAATGCATGGGCAGGAGGTGAGAGAACAAGCTAATAGTTAATACAGTGCATGAAGAAGAGGGGGCCACAAAGCTACCTACCTTGAGGTCATTGAATTTTCCAGCACTGCAGCCAAGTCTTTGGCATAGTGCTGAAAGCATTCATTCTGTTCACTACCTCCTGCCTTGCTCTTTCGCCTACAGACTTGATAACTTTACAGCCATGGCAGATAAATAGCACTGCTCTCCTTTCCTGGATTTCCAGCAGCAACATCTCAATGGTGTCCTTTTTAAAGCAGAATGCCTTACTTCTTCGTGCAGTGCTGCGAGACTTACGAGGTTCTTTGCCAAGGAACAATATAGTACCAAATGGAAACCAGTAGCAGGTAACATCCGTACCACATAAGTGTCAGGTAATGACCATCTCAAACAAGAGAAATCCCAACCATCAACCCTTGACCTTCAATGATGTGACCATTGCTGAGTCCCTCCACTATCAACATCTTAGGAGTCACCATTGACCAGAAGGTTAACTGGACTGGCCATATCAACAATAAGACTACAAGAGCATGGAAGAGGATGGGTATTCTACAATGAGTGGCTTACTTCCTAACCTTCAAAGCCTCACAACCATCTACAAGGCTGAAGTCAGGCTTAATCATAGACTCATAGAAATTTACGGCACAGAAGGAGGCCATTCGGCTCATCATGTCTGTGCTGGCCGAAAGAGCTATCCAGCCTAATCCCACTTTCCAGCTCTTGGTCCGTAGCCTTGTAGGTTACGGCACTTCAAGTGCTTACCCAAGTACTTTTTAAATACGATGAGGGTTTCTGCCTCTACCACCCTTTCAGGCAGTGAGTTCCAGACCCCCACCACCCTCTGGATGAAAAAAGTTCCCCTCAACTCCCCTCTAATCCTTCTACCAGTTACTTTAAATCTATGCCCCTGGTTATTGACCTCTCTACTAAGGGAAATGGGTCCTTCCTATCCATTCTATCTAGGCCCCTTATAATTTTATACACCTCAATTAAGTTTCCTCTCAGCCTCCTCTGTTCCAAAGAAAACAACCCCAGCCTATCCAATCTTTCCTCATAGCTAAAATTCTCCAATCCTGGCAACATCCTCGTAAATCTCCTCTGTACCCTCTCTAGTGCAGCCACATCTTTCCTGTAATGTCATGACCAGAACTGTATGCAGTACTCTAGCTGTGGCCTAACTAGTATGTTATACAGTTCAAGCATAACCTCTCTGCTCTTATAGTCTGTGCCTCAGCTAATAAAGGCAAGTATCCCGTAAGCCTTCTCAACCACCTTTTCTACCTATCTTGCTACCTTCAGGGATCTGCACTCCAAGGTCCCTCTGTTCCTCTACACTTCTCAGTATCCTACCAATTATTGTGTATTCCCTTGCCTTGTTAGCCCTCCCCAAAATGCATTACCTCACACTTCTCTGGATTGAATTCCATTTGCCACTTTTCTGCCCACCTGACCAGTCCATTGATATCTTTCTGCAGTCTGCAGCTTTCTTCCTCACTATCAACCACATGGCCAATTTTTGTATCATCTGCAAACTTCTTAATCATGCCCCCTACATTGAAGTCTAAATCATTAATATATACCACAAAAAGCAAGGGACCTAGTACTGAGTCCTGCAGAACCCCACTGGAAACAGCCTTCCAGTCACAAAAACATCCGTCGACCATTACCCTTTGATTCCTGCCACTGAGCCAATTTTGGATCCAACTTTCCACTTTCCCTTGGATTCCATGGGCTTTTACTTACTGACCAGTCTGTCAGGTGGGACCTTGTCAAAAGCCTTACTAAAATCCATGTAGACAACATCAAACATGCTACCCTCATCGACCCTCCTTCCTACCTCCCCAAAAAATTCAGTCAAGTTAGTCAGACACGACCTTCCCTTAACAAATCCATGTTGACTGTCCTTGATTAATCCGTGCCTTTCTAAATGATGATTAATACTGTCCCTCAGAATTTTTTCCAATAATTTGCCCACCTCCAAGGTTAGGCTGACTGGCCTGTAATTACTTGGTCTATCCCTTTCTCCCATTTAAAACAACAGTACAACTTTAGCAGTCCTCCAGTCCTCCGGCACCACACCTGTAGGCAGAGAGGATTGGAAAATGATGGTCAGAGCCTCCATTATTTCCCTTGCTTCTCTTAACAGTCTGGGATACATTTCATCTAGGCTTGGCGCTTTATCTGCTATCAAAGATGCTAAACGCCTTAATACTTCCTCTCTCACTATGTTTATCTCATCTAATATTTCACACTCCTCCTTAACTACAATGTCTGCATCATCCCTCCAAGGCGGTCGGGAAACCCGGGAGAACGGGTTTCCCGCAGGCCCTGCCGAATTTAACGGCAGGGCCTGATTTAAATAAGAAACCTCTTTCCCATCCGCAGCCAGTCAGATTGAGAGGCTGGCTGGCACCAGGCGGGTCGGCCTGTGGCACTAGGCTGCACAGAGGAGGGAGGGAGGGATCGCGTGGGGGCCGGGGGGCCGGTCGGAGGAGCCGGGGGGGGGGGCTGAAAACGTCAAAATTGTGTGAGGCCTACCCAAGAGAAACAGCACCCCACCTGAGAGGGACAGTAACCTGTGCTTTCTAACCTATATTGGCTCCCGGTACACCTAAGCCTCCAATTTAAAATTCTCATAATCACATTTAAAATTCTTCATGGCCATGCCTCTCCTTGTCTCTGTATATACCTCCAGATCTACAACCTTCCCCCAAGAAGAGTCTGTTCCTCCAATTCGGGCTCCTTCTGCTTTCTCACCTTCCTTTGCACCACCATTAGTGGCCATGCCTTCAGCTCAGTCCCACACTCCAAAATCTCCTCCATAAATCCCTACAGGAGAGGCGAGGTGAGAGGTGGGGAAAAGAGGAGTGGAAAGAATGTTTGAATAATTAAATACATTTATTGCCTATTTATATTGTTTATCATTGCTTCGAAATTTAATTCAGTTTTAAAATGAGAATAAAATGAGAGAAGATCATAGAGGAAGGTTGGAGAGGGCAGGAAGATTACAGGAGGGTAGGGACAAGAGGAGAGGAAAGGAGTGAAGAGTAGAGTAGAGTAGAGTTGAGAAGAGGAGAGGAGATGAGAAAGGAGAAGATATTTGAAGAATTGAATAAGTTTTGGAAAAAGGTGACAAATTTATCAGTATTTCTGAATTAAATTCTGTTTTTAATTGGGAATATGGATTACCTTTTGCAATAAGACCATAACAATCAGTGAATCTGATAAAATAGAGTTCTTATAAGATGCATGAAAAGATCGCAATTGCGGGCCGGGATCAGCACGGGTGGGTCCAGATCATCGCGATTGCGGGTTGACCGGGACCACCATGGGGTGGGGGGGGGCGGTGAGGATCGAGGGCCGGGAGCAACATAGGGTGAGGGCCGGAGGAGCAGAGTGGGATGCCTGGAGCAGGGGAGGGAAGGAATCGGAGGCCTGGCGGGGGAGGGCATCGGAGGCCTGGCCCAGGGGGCAGGGGGGAATGTAACCGGTTTCTGCTGTGGCCAATTTCCTATAGGCCCTGCTGCAATCACCAATTATTGTAAGTGGTTTCGCCCCACCCGTAGCGAGCACGCAAACCCCCTTACTACAAGTTCTGGACGATAGGGATTACTGAGGACAGATTGGAACACGGGCAGCGTTATCGGGCTCACCCGTACAGTGTTTATTAAGGTTGACAGAACCACTCCACTCGCATACAGTACGAGCGGTGTGAACACAACAGTACAGTTTAAAACAGTACAACCCTGACTTGTCCAACAAGCCCCTGCCGTGCTGACTTACCATGGCCTAAAAACACCCTCCCGTGAACTAAACTATCACAGGACCCTTCCAACGGTAAACGCCCTCTGGTTTGGTAGGAACATACAGGCACCCCCTCACACAGCTAAGTGATCTTGTGGGTGTGTAGGCTTGGCAATGCTCACCTAGATTGCCCTTGATCTTGCTTGCAGCTTCCTCCCGTACGTCTCGGCTACCTGGTTCCGTACCAGCCTTGTGGCATGCGAGTCCCAGTCTGAGTCGAAGTCCATCTCGGTTGGAAGAGCAAGGCTCAGCTCCTCTTGACGTTCCGTTGTGGGGAGAGCAGGAGAGGGAGAGAGAGCTATCCAAAGCGGCTCTCTGATATACCCCCCTATCTGTGGTTTTAATGGACACATGGCCTCAGGGAAATGGTTTCCAGGCCTCCTCCCAGGTTTGGATGGTTTAGATCTCGTTTCGATCTCCCAGCCGATTTAACTTAACGAGCTCATCTTCAGAAACAATGAGTCGCCAGCCTCATTATTCATGACTTGGGAGTGGGCCTCTCGGGCCATTGTTCCCAAGGACAGTCCGTTACCATACGAATGCAACCTGGTTACGTCAGCCACCTTCAGCTTGAGTGTTTTTCCACAGCTTCCCCCCCAAAAGGCCTGTCCAGTTTTTAATAAGGGTATATGTTCATAATCTAAAAATCCATGGAGTCTGCGCCGACTGCTACAGGAATCAGAAGCCTCATGGGAGCTCTCCAATTGTGGGCTGTGGGTTAGGTAGGGACCCTGGATTCAGGAGGTAAGTGTAAAAGCACTTACCTTGTGGATGCAGCAGTCCTCGTCTTGCTGTAGCTGGCAGGTTTAACGAGGTGTGCAAAACCCGACCAGCTACAGTTAAACACAAAATGGAGGTTAAAGCAGACGCTTCCAGCCTCATTATAATATTTAAATAGACAGCCTGCATCTTGACAGTGGGTTGGCTGACCGCCGCCCTCCCCCTCCCCCCAGTCCCGCCCCCGTTAAAACCAGAAGTGGGCGGGTTCAGGTCGGGATTCACATTTTTAACATTTTAACTGTCCCCTTGCTCCCAACCCACCTGTTTTTTTAGGTTAAAATTCCCCCCAAAGTATTCATTAAGAACCATACCCACGTCTTCCGCCTCAACAAGCAGGTTACCCTTTTGGTCTCAACAGGCCCTACTCTTTCTTTAGTTATCCTCTTGCTCTTTATGTATTTATAAAACATCTAAAACATCTTTGGGTTTTCCTTGATTTTACCTGCCAATGTTTGTTCATGCTCTCTCTTTGCTTTCCTAACTTCCTTTTTAATTTCACCCCACACTTTCTATACTCCTCTAGGCTTTCTGCAGTATTTAGCTCTCAGTATCTGACATAAGCTTCCCTTTTTCGCCATATCCTACCCTGTATGCCCCTTGACAACCAGGGGGCGCTAGATTTGGGAGTCCCACCCTTTTTGTCTGTGGTAACATATTTTCTCTGAACCCTCACTATCTCCTCCTTGAATGCTGCCACTGCTCTGACACTGATTTACCTTCAAGTAGCTGTTTCCAGTTTTTTTGCTAAAACACATCTCAGCTTAGTAAAATTGGCTTTTCCCTAATTGAGGACTTTTACTCCTGATCTATCTTGGTCCTTTTTCATAATGGAATACTCTTCATGTGCTTGGATGGGCGAAGCCGCAACAATCCTGAAGATGCTCAACAGTATTCAGGACAGACTAGTTCACTTGATTGGCACCCCTGTCACTAGGCTCAATATTCACCCTTACCATCACCAGTGCACTATGGCTGCAGCATGTACGATCTACAAGATGAACTGCAGTAACTCAACAAGATTACTTTAATAGCATCTCTCTCCCCTGTGACTTCTACCACCAAAAAGGACAAGAGCAGCAATGTTGAGGGAACACCATCATACAGTGTCCTACCTTGAACATATATTGACGTCCCTTCATCGTCACTGGGTCAATATCCTGGAATTCCCTACCTAACACCATCATGAGAACACTGTCACCATAGAGACTGCAATGATTCAAGGAGAAGGCCCACCATCACTTTCTCAGAGCAATTAGGGATGGACAATAAATGTGCCACATCTCGAGGACAAATAAGGAAAAAAAAGAACTGCTCCTTTTCAACATGTTAAATGTTACTTTCTTCAGAGCTGAATAAGGGAACCTGTGATAACTATTGCTTAAGAAATGTTGTTCTGCTGATTCATGTATGTTATTTTTTTAAGTATAAAATTGTGGAAAGATAAATTTTTTAATTGTCCAGGTCGGAGAGGACTCAAATTTTTTACACAAAAAGAGAGTCGCAAATGTGTTCTGCATAGTTTTTGCTGTATGTGATGAAGTTATTTGTCCTTTAAGATATCCGAAGGGAATAAAATATATTTCCAAGAATGGTCAATGTAGCTATGGCTAGGAAACAATTAAACGCACTGATACTCTCAGCCACATGTTTGACGCTGGTAACAATGTAATTGACTGTAACAACCCCAACTGTATGATAAATAGAACTGAGACACTAGGCAGTCCCTCGGAACCGAAGATGACTTGCTTCCACATTAAAAATGAGTTCTCAGGTGACTGATGAGTCCAATGCAGGACCTACAGTCTCTGTCACAGATGGGGCAGACGGTGGTTGAAGGGGCGGGTGGGTGGGGTGCTTGGGTTGACGTGCGCTCCTTCCGCTCTTTGCGCTTGGCTTCCGCTTGCTCCCGACAAAGAGACTCGAGGTATTCGGCGCCTTCCCGGATGCTTCTCCTCCACTTTGTGCGGTCTTGGGCCAGGGATTCCCAGGTGTCGGTGGGGATGTTGCACTTTTTCAAGGAGGCTTTGAGGGTGTCCTTGAAGCGTTTCCTCTGCCCACTTGGGGCTCTCTTGCCGTGTCAGAGCTCCGAGTAGAGCGCTTGTTTTGGGAGTCTCGTATCGGGCATGCGGACAATGTGACCCGTCCATCGGAGCTGATCGAGCGTGGTCAAAACTTCGATGCTTGGGATGTTGGCCTGAGCGAGAACACTGACGTTGGTGCGCCTATCCTGCCAGTGCCTGCTGTACATGGTCCATGTCTCTGAGGCACCCTACTAAAGGAATGTATGCTTTCATAGTACAGGAAACTCTCTTTTAACCGGCACCCAAATAACCGGAAATCTCTCTTAACCGGCAAAATTCTTGAGTAGGTAACCGGGGTTTTCCTTCATCTCTCCTTTAAAAATAACTTTAAAAAAAACCCTGAGGCGTTTGCCTTGTATCGGAGCATGTAGATTGGGAGGGGAATGTGCAGCCTGGGTAGGCAGCGGACACGACAGATGGTCAGCTGGCGGTCCCCGGGGAGACGGAGCTCCGAATGCAGGCGCATGTCAGTGTGTACGGGGCTCTCATACGTTGGGAGATATAACTCTCCGTTATCCGGACTTTTTGATTAACCGGCACCACGCCGGTCCCGTCGGTGCCGGTTAATAAAGAGTTTCCTGTATTATATAATGTATAAAAGCTATGAACGGAGAAGAGAAACAGCCACTTTGAGAGCTATCATCATCAGGGAAATGTTAAGAGTGAGATTAATGATGAAAAATCAGAGTAAGATAGGCCAAAAACCCATGTAAACACATGGATCTGTGTTTAATTTTCAGAGGAGAAATATCAAAATAGATCACTTTTTAAACCAGTGAATCTGGCTGCAAATCAGTGAAGTTAGCATCATGAAAGGTTCAAAGTTCAATTTTAGCTCAGGTTGAAGGTTGTGCCTCAGTTCATCTGCTGCTGAAACCCTCATCCATGTCTTTTTTACCTCTAGTCTCGACTATTCCAATGCTCTGCTGGCTAGCCTCCCACCTTGGACCCTCAGTAAACTTGAGCTCATCCAAAACTCTGCTACCTGTCTCCTAACTCACACCAAATCCCGTTTACCCATCACCCTAGTACTTGCTGACCTACATTGGCTCCCGGTCTGGTAAAGCCTCGATTTTAAAATTCTTATCCTTGTTTTCAAATCCCTCTATGGCCTCACCCCTACCTATCTCTAACCTCCTCCAGCACAACAACCCTCCTCCAACTCTGTGCTCCTTCAACTTTGGTCTCTTATGCATCTCTGATTTTAATCACTCCACCATTGGCAGTCGTGCCTTCAGCTGCCTGGACCCTAAGCTCTGGCATTCCCTCCCTAAACCTCTCCGCCTCTACCTCTCTCTCTCCTTCTTTAGGCACTCCTTAAAGCCTACCTCTTTGACCAAGCTTTTGGTCACTTGTCCTAATATCTCCCTCTGTGGCTCGGTGTCAAATTTTGTTTTATGACACTCCTGTGAAGCGTCTTGGGATGTTTACTATGTTAAAAGTGCTATATAAATACAAGTTGTTGTTTTTGTTGTAATATGGGCCAACATATTAGGAGTTATTTAATTGTTACACTATGCAAAATATATAATGTATCTAGTTAGCTCTAGTCTGGGAATAAGCAAATGTGTAATTTCACATGTAAATGTTTGAGGTATGTGTTGGTCACAATGCTATTGTTAAAATATTGAGCAAATTGTTAAAGGTAATGTCTAATGAAGCAGTGATTGGGTTATCTCACTTTGTAACTCAAGTCTCAGGCCACACAAAGTTCACCCTGCTTTCACTAGTTTGACAATAATCATGTGTGTACAGAAAAATGGGCAGCTGCATCATCATAACTTCTAGAATTTATTTTTCCCTTCATTGCTCATATTCCGCACAGTACAAACATATCTCCCTAATTTTAAAATAAGAACATTAAAGAATCTGTGAACATGTTGGTTCAATATTTGTTCTATGAGTGAAGTCAATTTAATAATGTCATTCGTTTAATTTTTGAGTAAACTAGTTGATCACTGGGGAGTTAAGACTAAGTGTGGTCTTCAGGTAAAGCAGGGCTAATGGTGGGGATAATTTGAATAAGATTTAGATAGATATATAAAATAAAATATATACATATTCAGTCCCCATTTTGAAGTCATACATTCTGTGCTTATATATAATAGCAAAAGTTGCCAGAATTTGGGAAGCAGAGAATTAGTCAGTTGGAGCATAGGAGTTTCTCTCCAATACAGGCTGTGGAGCTCAGACACAAAACTGAGGCTCCACCTCTGGTGAGAAAGTGTAATTGCAGCGAGACGCATTTACATAGGCAGTTTCAATTTTAAATTTTCTAATGCTTTGCCATTACATAGTGGGTAGGAGTTTCTGCTAAGTTGCGCCTGTTTTTTTCAGTGCAGTTTGCCCGAAATCGGTCAAACCAGCGCAAAAGATTGAGGAATTTCAAGCGTGAATTGCATCCAGTGCAAATCGAGGTTCCGCGATCTTTTGTGCTGTTTTAAAAAGCATTGCGCTAGAAACCGGCCCCGCCCAGGAAACTGGCCACGCCCCCAGATCGAATTAATCACCATTGCAAGCTTTTAAATGACATTCTAAAACTCTGCCTGATTGCGCTGGTTCATGGAAGATTTTACGTTCGACGATATGCAAATGAGTTTGAGCAGAAACTTAAGCAAAAAAAGCACTTCTTAAAACTAGCGAGTGCAATTTGCGCCCGCTTCACCAATTGCACTCAAAGTGGAAATTCTTGGCCAGTGTCAGATATTTTTAAATGAATTATAATGTTGACCCCAAAATACTATGGAGCCAATTGCTCTGAATTTGCTCTGCAAAAGACACAGGGGGAAATGTTCATTATCGCCCTGTTTGGGGACGGTAACCTTTGAAAGCTGGGAAACTTAGCGCCAAGCACTAATGATTCCCAGCTTTCACAAAATTGGGTTTAGCGCTCCAGGACGGAAGTGGAGCGCTAAAGGACGCAGGCGGGGCGTTGGTTGTGCAGCGCTGCACAATGTCCCGTGCAGCGCTGCCGCGTTCCGGGGCTCCTTCCCTCCCTTAAAGGGAAGGGCCATCGCTGCAGGCTCTGCATTGGGACCAGTCAGCTGGTCCCCGACGGCAGCCGCCAATCGGCTCGATCAGCCCCATGCACTCCAGCAGAGTGCAGGACTGATCGATCACGGCCCAGGAGAAGGAAACCTGCCCTTTAACTTTCGCCGCTGAAGCGCCCGGCCTCCCCGAACAACGCCTCCTGCAGCTGCCGGTGTTGTCGCCCGGCGATGCTGCAGGGGGCGAAACCGAAGTTCGGGTCCGCGGTGCAACTGGGGCGATGCGCACGGTCTCCGGGCGAAGGAGATTGGTGCACGACGCCATACCGCCGCTGCAAACCTCCCACTGAATTTAGCGGGAGGCGATATTCTCGCTGCGCCCGGGCGGTAAGTGGTTAGCGCCCCGTTATCACCCCCCAGAGGCGATAATGGGAGGCGCAAAGGCACCCAATTTCTCCCCCAGGATTTCCACCGCTGACCCCGCTGTAAACCACGGAGTCAACTAATTGAAATATCAATTGCCGTTGCTTGAGCACAGCTCCTTTTTAGCACTGTGCTAGGGTGAGTTGGAAATTTGAGGAGCAATCTTTAAACTGCAGCATTTACTGACGACAGCAGCAGCAGCAAATTAATGGAACACCAGGTAAGTTCTGAAACTTCTACTGGAATGCAGTGAATGTCAGCTTCTGTTCATAGATGCCTCACCAAAGATTTTCTGCAATTTTATAAGCATGCCTTCCAAAAAAAGCTCAGGTTTCTCCAGTCTTTCCTCGTAACTCAGACCCCCAATCAGCCTCATATCTCTTCTCTGCACTGCGTCCAAAACTTGACTATCCCTCTTGTTTGTTGGCAACCAGATCTAGACACAGTACTCAAGGTGTGGTCTGACCAGAGTACTGTTATGTTTGATTGCAAATTGGCTGCCATGTTTCCCTATATTACAGCAGTACTTCATTGGTTGTGAAGTGCTTTGGAACACTCTGAGGCACATGAAAGGTACTTAATAAAGGCAACTTCATTTGTTCTTGTTCATCAGCTCCTCTGACTCATTTTTTACTGTTCTGGCTATGTAGTTCAGCATCCTATTTGCTTTGTTGGTTGATGCTAAGCATTGGTTGGACATGTTTAGTATTAAATCTACAAGAATGCTAGGTGTCTTTCAGCTTCATCCTTAACTATTTCAAAACCATTCATGGAGTATGTGTGTCCAGTCGTATCCATCCAGCAGAATCTACAACCCCACCATTCCTTCCTGCACCTCTCTCAGGTGCAGGTCATAAGCAGGCTCCACTTCCAAAGGGTAGCCATCAATGAATTGTGCCACATGCGGTAACCTGACCTGTAGACCACCTCCCTGTAGCCCATGGCACTGCTAGTGGCTGTCCAAGTAACTACCACACTGAATATCTTTGCCACCTAATTTGTGACCACCAATCCCACATCATGCACACCAATGCTCATTTCATGATGGCTACCATAATTCCTTTAGTTCAAGACAGATCATTGTGCCAGCACTCTTTCAAGACAAAAGGCAAATGTCTGACTGGATCCTGGGTGATACAAGGTACTCTCTGCAGCTTTGGCTGATGATACCTGTGCACTTCTCCAGATCAGAAGCAGAGCATGAATACAACTAAGACCAGGCTGCCATCTGGGTTATAATAGAGATCACGACTGGAATGTTAAAGGCACACAAAAGTTGCCTGAATTGTTCTGGTGGGCTAAGGCAGTACAGCCTGGCACAAGTTCCAAGGATAGTGGTGATGTGGTACATGGTACACAACTTCACATCGGAAAGAGGGCTGGTCATGGAAGCCACAGTGGAGGAAGGCAACCAAAGGCATCAGGAGGATGAAGGTGACCATCAGCAGCTGGAAGAGGCTGCCCAGGAGAACCCAGAAATATTCGGTATCAGTTGATTCAGGATACCTTCTCCTGAAAACTACAGTCCTGTCAACACTGTCTTCCAGAAATTCCATCATGCCAAGAATTGCCTTTGTGTGCAGTAAGTTACACTGCTCCCATTACTCACATATAATTCCAGCCACTTCCAAGCCATAGCAAAAATTTTGCAACCAAACACAAGGGGGTTAAATTTTATGGCCTTTTTAACATCATAATGCCATATTCAGGGCAGAAGTTGGTGGTGTCGGGTCCTTGCCCCTTTTTCTGCCCCTCTTAAATTCTTGCCCATTTGGGGGCAGTCACATACTAGATCCACCCACTAATGTGTGGGTGCATGAAAATGTATAAATGAGGTCATATGATGTCATTTCCACATTTGTGCCCTTAGTTACGCTAGTTGCGGGGGTCATCCAGTGTTGCTATGGCAGTCGAGCCATTAAATATTAAAAGGCTGGGGTTTACCATGCTTCCAGTGTCTTCAGGCCAGTGCTGTTTCACTGTGGCCAAGCCGCCTGGTGAGGTTCGAGAGGTAGGTGCCCCAGTTGCATTGTTAACCACATGTTCAATGCATGCAAATGCCCCTAAGCCAGGAAACTACGATGGGTCAGGGGAATAATTAATGGGTGGATGGACGTTCTGCCCCATCCCAGATCCATCCCCAAAATGTGTAATGTTCTACTGTGCCTAATCCAGTGATTTTCTTAAATTCAATCTGAGAGAACAGAGCATGTGAGATTACTGGCTGCTGACTGTCTGTCTATATGACCCTCTTGGGATTGTGGTCCATCATCTCCTAGCACCTATGACCCAAGAAGCACTGGCTGCTGGCTGTATTCCCAGTGTTGATGATTGGGCAGCCTGACATTGGCACCTTACTGCCTCATGTGCAGACATCTGAGGGGCCTGGCTGTCCACAGTGCCTACACATGGGCATGATGCTCTACAACGTGTCAGCCATGGCTCATTGGTAGCACTCTCACTTCTGAGTCAGCAGGTTGTGGGTTCAAGCCCTACTTCAGGTACCTGAGCACTAGGCTGAGATTTCAGTGCTGCACTGTCAAAAGTGCTATCTTTCAGATGAGACATTAAACCAAGATCTGCGCTCATGATCCCATGGCACTATTCAAAAAAGACTGAAGAGTTCTCCAGAAGTCCTGGCCAAAATTTATCTCTTAACCAACACCACCAAAAGAGATTATCTGGTCATCTCTCTCATTGCTATTTGTGGGGCCTAACTGTACATAAATTGGCTGCCATGTTTTCTTACATAACAACAGAGACTACGGGGGCGATTTTCTGACGTCGGAGGAGGCGGGTTTGGAGGCGGGAAAATTAGATTCAAAGAGGTTGGGTTCGGTACCCGCCTCCGTGGGATTTTGCCGGTGCCGGTTTTGGAGGTCGGGAAACGCTCCTGCCTCCAGCTGGCCATTGCGCTAATTAACTTCCTTAAATACTTGTTAAGGGCCTCTCTAAGCCTATTTTGAGAGGCCTTCGTGAATTTCCCAGCATTTCGGCGTGCTCCACGCAACTCCTGAACCACGCCAGGTAAACCTGGTGGGTTGACTCGTAGGTGGCCTCCTCACTGCTGCAGGTCTAACAAGACATCGTTTACTGCAGCAAGGATTACTTGCAGGTGCCAGACCTTGGCTTTAAAAGGTCTCTGAGCACTTTTAGAAGGCCTTCCGAAGTCAGAGGTGCTGCAGCTTGACTCCATCAACTGTGGGACCTCCTTGGAAGACCCTCTCTCCACTTGCAGTGAGCGCTTCCTCAAAGGAGGCATCTACAAGCAGCATGGGAACCATTCATTTTCTTGCAACATGGACCTCAGATGAGGATGAGGACCATCCAGGGCAGCAGCAGAACCAGGCAGCTCAGCAGCAACAGCAGCAGGAGCCCCAACCTGCTGCTCAGCCACCTGATGCTGCACAGGGCAGAAGGCACCAGCGCATCGAGGCACCTCCCCACAGGAGATACCCCCCACAGAGGGTTTACAGACAAAGGATGAGCTACCTCAACATGAGTGAGCAGCAGTGCCAAAGGAGGTTGAGACTTTCGCGAGAGGTTGTCCAAGAGATCTGCGGCCTGCTGCAGCAAGACCTGGTGCCCAGAGGAACGGGTGGACACCCCTTACCAGTGGCTGTCAAAGTCACCACCGCACTCAACTTCTTTGCCTCAGGCTCCTTCCAGAGATCATCAGCAGACATCAGCGGCATCTCCCAGTCAGCCGCCCACAGTTGCATTTGCCAGGTTACCGATGCCCTTTTTGCTAAGGCCCACAATTACATCCAGTTCACAAGGGATCAAGCAAGTATAACCGCCCGTTCGGTTGGATTCGCAAATATGGCCGGCATGCCAATGGTGCAGGGCGTCATAGACTGCACACATGTGGCCCTTAGGGCGCCCCATCACAACCCAGCTATCTTTGTCAACCAAAAGGGCTTCCACTCCCTCAACGTACAGCTAGTGTGTAACCACAAGAAGTAGTTCTTGCATGTTTGCGCCAAGTTCTGTGGAAGTTGCCATGACTCTTTCATCCTGCGGCACTCTAACGTTCCTCCGCTTTTCAATCCACCAAACCAACTTAATGGATGGCTCCTTGGTGACAAAGGCTATCCCCTGAAGAAGTGGCTAATGACGCCAATCAGGAGGCCAGCTAACGAGGCTCAAGAGCGCTACAACGCCAGCCACACTTCGACCAGGTCCATCATAGAGCAGACCATTGGGTTGCTAAAGATGCGCTTCCGTTGCCTTGACCGATCAGGTGGAGCCCTGCAGTATACACCATACAGGGTCTCCAGAATGGTCGTGGTCTGCTGTACACTGCACAACATCGCACAGCGTCATGGCTCGCAGCTTCCTGATGAGCAAGCAGCTCAGTTCCAGCCCTCCTCAGATGAAGATGAGGAGGAGGAGGAGGCTGAGGAGGAGGAGGAGGATCTGGAGGAGCAGGAGGAGGTCAGAGCGCTGGTGTATCGACCAGCGGCAGTGGCAGCACGCGAGCACATGGCTGCCCGGGATGCAAGGGATGAACTTATCATGGCCAGATTTGCATAGGTTGCCCAAGTTGGCACATGTCCTTGGCTCCATCCTAGGACTTCATTGACAATGGACATGACTCTCTGGCCTCCTTTCACTCAGGCCACCAACCAGACAACGCAAGTGTGGTGGAGCCCGCAATGTGGAGCTTCCTAAGGCGAAAGAACAGATGGTATAACGCCAACATTTTGGCTTCAAATCATTTTAATGCTTTCCAACAGGGATGGCATTTCATCAATACACAGAAACAGTCTCCCAATCTGCACACAGATCTGGAGGCTATATCCCTTGCCAGCTGTACCCTCACAGCCTTGGTTTCTTTGGCAGACCTCTTCCTCCGAGATGAGTGGAAGAGCACCTCCAAGCTCTCACCCCCTCAAACAACATTTGCAGCACCACATCTGAGAGCCTCGGGTAGGCCCTTGCCTTGGAATTGGATATTCGTATCTCAAAAGATGTTGGAGGTGTGCAGGAGAAGCAGGAATGCTGTGGAGTGAGCCAAGAGAGCAAGAAGCCATAAAATCAGACTGGAAAAGTGCTGCCAACAGAGGCGAGTTTCAGTCCCAAAACACTAATTGAGGAAGGCATCCCACACCTCTGAAATCAAGTGGATAATCATGAGAAAATCGCAAAATTTTGAAACCTATCAGTGGAGGCGAGTTTCAAACCCACCCAAACTGAAACCCGCCTCCATCTCGCCTCCAGTGGGAAAATCGCCCCCTACACTTCAAAATGCGGTATGTAAATACAAGTTCTTTCTTTCTATAAGCATCCTTTAAAAGCAGGACTGAAGAGATCATGGACCACAGGCTCTTCAGGATGCCCTGAGAATGTCAGAGTCTTCGGGCTGGATTTTCATTGACCCGTGGAGGTGGGTTTGGAGGCGTGTGGGGGGTTCAAATTGAGAAAACTGGCAGGAGGGCACAAGCCTACTCCCATCCCGCCTCCACGCAATTTTCATTAAATTGTGTCTGCTGGTCCCGACTCCGTCCCGCCTCTAAGAGGTGGGATAGGCTGTTAATGCCCTTAACAAGCACTAAATTGCCTATATAATGCCATTTTGAAAAGCCTTTGTGATTTTAACCCTTTTTCTACGTGAAGCATGCCTGTTCTGAACCACGAATGTGAAACCTGGCGGGAGCACATTTGGATAGCTGACTATGGCTGGCTGGCTGGGAGTGGTGGAGGAGACATATCTGGGAGTGGTGGTGCACAAATATCTGGGAGTGGTGGTGCAAAAATATCTGGGAGCAGACTTAGGGCTGCTGCTGCTCATTTTGCATACAGGTCCTCTCACAGCAAAGGCCAGGCAGTCTTTGCAGACCTTCAATGCAGCAGCAATGATGACATCATCAGAGGCGACTTTCAGACTGAGAACACTAATTGGGTCATGGGTTCCCACATGCTGGAACTCAATTGCCCAATTAGGTGAAAATCGCATCAATCTCCCACATCCAATTGCAGTCGGGTGGATACACGAAAAGTGGATGACACGACCCCAACCCGCCCCAGTATCAAAATCCAGCCCTTCATCTTCCACACTCTCCCCAACTCCTCTTGCACAATCACACTCAGTACATCACCTTGTGCATCTCCTCATGCTCGTTATTTAACTCCCTGGGCGCTTATCTCTGAGCTGGTGCTTGGCAGGGAAAAGATGAACGTCAGCGTGGATGATGTAGTGCTTGCAGGGCCTGAAGCCAGTCAGCGCTATGGGCCCTTCCTGACATCCTGCCATCCTTTCTTTTCTGGCCTTTAAGCTGCTCCAGGACTTTTACGTCTTATGTCAATACAAGATTACCTGCACCCACCCCCCCTCCCCCCACCCCTCACAAAAAGGCCTAATTGCTTGTGACACTCTGCTGGGAATCGGACAAACAATATTTAAATTATCTGAGCCCAAAGATTTGCTGGAGCAGCAGTGAACATGTGGGCAGGGTGGAAGTCCCATCCTGACGCTTGCTTCATGTCTGAGCAGAGACTCCCTGCCCTTATGTACAATATGAATTAATAAATCACAAAAGCACTTACAACAAAGAGAAGAAATGAAAGTACTGCAAGTTCTGTTACAGCATATTTGTATGTATCTATTTCAACATTTCTAGTCTCAAAAATAGAAAACTAAAATATTTTTAGTCAATGGCTCTGTTGCACACAGTCTTCTGACTGTGATAGACGGTTATCTCCATCTGTTCTACCTCTTGCACTGAATTATCCTCAATC
Source organism: Squalus acanthias (assembly GCA_030390025.1). Taxonomy (NCBI): domain Eukaryota; kingdom Metazoa; phylum Chordata; class Chondrichthyes; order Squaliformes; family Squalidae; genus Squalus; species Squalus acanthias. The sequence goes on from CM059432.1 coordinate 70,250,633, forward strand.
GAGTGATATCATCCTTGGGACATCCTCCATGGGAAATTTAACAGTTCAGCTGGCTAATTTACCAGTAACCCTTTTCTTTCCTGTTTTTATAATATCTCAATCCTCATGTTTTAATGAAATCATGACTACAAGATAATTAGTTACCACCAGCGGTATTTAACAGAAATGGTTGTCGCAGGCGAGAATGCAGTGACAGTTAATTGACTTCTGCATTGTAATATTATTTTCCTATATAAAATATCAGCCAGGTTCTTTAAGTAAAAGGCAACTTAACTACTAGAATCTAATTATAATGGGCCTACAAGTAATGACAGTAACTGATTTTCAAGTAGAAAAATGCTCCATGGGGAATTACTTTCAGTGTAAAGTTAATTCCTCTTTCTATGTGCCAACCATATAATTTTTTAATGGTTATGGACTTATTTAATGACTGACGACTTTGCATCAGCACCCAAAATAGAATTGGCTGACAATCTCCATTGAGTCGATGCAGTCACTCACTCATTCAGCCTATATCTGAACACGAACTGGAACCTCAACCCAGCCGACGATGTCAGGTCTACTCAGGGTTATGGTGCAGAGCTATAAATCACAATGGGGGCAAAATTGGGTCGTGCCCCCTTTGGGGCGCTAACATCGCCGGGGCGCTACTTTTAGCGTCCCGAAAAAGTTAGTGCCCCCGCGCCCAAAATTCACTGGTAGCGCACCAAGAGGGAAGCAGGGTGCTACTGGAAGTGCCCGCCTCCCACTTGGGGCGCTGCGAGTGAATATCGCGGCGCTATGTGCAGCAGCGCCACGGGCTGCGGCACGTTGTGCCGCGGTACTGCAGGCCTACCTCCCCTTATTAAAGGGGAGGGGCCTAGCAAGACGCGACACGGGGCCCATCTGGGCCACCAGGGATCGGAGTACCGGCAAAAGAGCCCGGCACTCAAGAGAAGTGCCGGGCTCACGGAGGGCAGCCGGCACCCCGCGGGGGGCTGCACAGGAGGCTGGGGACAGCAACGGGGTCAGGTGCTGACAGGCGGCCAGCAACAAAAATGGCTGCCCGGTACCTCCCCTTTAATTTGCGCCACCCCAGCCGCAGGTAGGCCCCCTTCACCCTGTCGGACATAGCGTCTGGCAGTAAGTCACGGGGCGCTACCGAAGGTCACGGCCAGAGCGCTGCGCACGGTGATGACGTCATCGCTGGAGGCGCAGCGCTGTGGGGCGCTAACGGTTACCGCCGGCGCTAACCTCCCGCTGAATTTCGCGGGAGGCGTTAGCGGCGCCACACCCAGGCGCTAGTTTCTTTGCGCCCCGTTAGTGCCCTAAATGGGAGGCACAAATCAACCGAATTTTCCCCCCAATATCTCCTAATAGGCAAAGGGTTTTTGATAAAAGGATACAGCTGAGTGAGACATAAAGGAGAAGTTGCATTAAAAGTACCTCCCTATAAATATTGGAATTCTATTTTGTTAGCATAATTATTGTTGTGACAGTCCTTTTAAGTATTATTATGCTGCACAATTTGGTTTGGACTTATTGCTCTTCTTATGCTGAGGAAAAAGTGGAGCGGGAAGGTGCACAGATCAGCACAGGATCATGCAGCACCATAGAAAGGTCCCCAGAAAGGGCTTGTGTTGTTTTTATGGCCTCTGTTCCACTATGCTGGAGAAGCACCCACCCACCGAAGAACACAGAGAGATCCCTGCGTCCTAATGACTCACTGCAACATCCATCCCCCTTCTCACTGTTTTGGGTGCTAAGCGGAAAGTTCGCCTGTATAAACCAGGCATTCCTCACTGCCTGGATGTAGTGAATGGCCCAAAAATTGCTGTCACAATAACAGCAAGGTTAATAGCACTACCGTTATTTAAGTGCAAATGCCACAGCAGCTTCAGGCGAGGGTAGATGCGCGATTAAACGCAGAAATCGAGAAGCTGCTATCGGAGATGCGCCGCTCTGTCATGAACTTCGTGAAAACGATATCTCGCTGTCTGGCTCCCCATTTAAATGCATTGACCGACATGAAGTTCCTGTACTTGCACAGTAGATACAAAGTGAACTCACCACAGAAAGTTAAGTCAAGTCATTTCAAGTCTAAGTACTCTTTTAATAGCGTGATAAGCGTTAATTACTGCCAGTCAACCTCTTTGGCACTGAAAATTAATTATTACAAGTGTGGAGTCTCATTACTTCAGATTTAAATTGTTGTTGGAGATTTAAAAAACATTTTTTTTTACTTTTTCTTTCTGCTCTTTTTTCTATCTCTCTTAAACCAATATTTCTTTCCCTCTCTTTATTTCTCTTTGAATTCACCATTCTAACTTATACTTCTTTGTTCAGACCTTGCACAGTTCATTTCACAATCCTTCAATCTGATTGGTTCAGGAGATATACAGTTACTTACTCTGTTCACTCAGATCCCAGATGCCCTGTAGAGGACGCCATGCCATTTCCATCTCGCTCTTCCAGCAACTTGCAGGGCAAAATATCATAGAGAGTAAATGGGCAAGGACGAGTCTAACTAACTGCGGGTGATGTTCATTGGCCAGTTACAGGAATCCTTGGGCTATTGGCTATTGTTGATACTTAGGCCTGAAACTGTGCTGTTTTTGTGAGTATCTCTTGTTTCTTTATCATTCTTTTCCTGTTATTAGTGAGTCCAGTTTCGTTATCTTAGGGATATTGTTTTTATCATCTCAACACCTAAGGAAACATAGAAACATAGAAACATAGAATCTAGGAGCAGGAGTAGGCCATTCGGTCCGTCGAGCCTGCTCCGCCATTCAATACGATCATGGCTGATCATCCAAATCCAGTACCCTGTCCCTGCTTTAATCCCCACAGTACACATATCCCACCCTACCCCCGTAACCCCACGTATTTAATTCCCCCTAACATATCCCATCCTATCCCCATAACCCCACATATTTAATCCCCCCTAACACTAAGGGTCAATTTATCATAGCCAAATCAACCTAACCCACACATTTTTGGAACAGTTCTCACTTTTCCTGCCCGTCCCACCCCTATTTACCATCATCTCACGGAAAACTGCCTGAAAACCAGTCAACTATGACTTTCCCAGGGAATCTCATTATTCTTGGTTGCATGGAGAACTAGGAGGAGCAGAATCAGAGGGAGCAGGCAAGGGCGAACGTGCACATGAAGTGTCTGTTGCCCAAATGCCTGTATCTCCCCACTCTGGAAGTACAAAGACAGAAGAAATATTGAAAACCTCACAGATGAGCAACACTTGAAGGCTGAGGTTCCAAAGGAAACCATTCAGGATTTTTGTAGAATGCTTGCTATGGAGACCTATCTCAAGAAATCTAGCTGCCCTCTCAGTTGAAGTGAAGGTCACAGTAGCCCACAACTTCTATGCATCTGAATCCTTTCAAGCTACAAGTGCGGATCTTAGCAATGTGTCCAGATCAGCTGCACAAAGATGTATAAGGAGTGTAACCAATGCATTATGTGAAAGAGCATCAAATTGCATAACAATGTCAATGGACTTAGAATCACAGGGTAAAAGGACTATTAGCTTCTACAGGATGATTGGCTTTTGCAGAGTACAGAGAGCCATTGTTGGAACGTGTTGCTATAAGAGCCCCTTTCATTAATATGGCTATATAAATAGAATGTTCCAATTGTCTGTGACCATTAGCACTGCCAATGCCCTTTAGCCTAATAGCTCCTATGATGCTTTCATTCTAAAGCAGCTCTATTTCAGGGTACTGACTGTACATATGGCTGATTTTTTGGGGACCTAGGATACCCTCTCCGGCCATGCTGACGATCCCCGTGTGTTTTCCAAGGGCACTGTTGAGAAGAGCTACAACGTGTCTCATTCTTCATTCAGAGTCATAATTGAGTACACCATAAGGAATCTGAAACTGTACTTCAGGTGTCTGGATTGGTCAGGAGGAGCTTTGCAGTGCCCCCCCCCCCCCCCCCACCTTCTAGAGTATCCAGGATTGTGTTGTGCTGCATACTCCATAATATGGCACTGACAAGAGCAATACAAAAGCATCAAAAAGAGATACCAGATGAGATAGCCCAGGCAGCTGACAAAGTTGCCTTTGATGATAATCAGGATGATGACCAGCCTCCTCCAGCTATGAGATCATTAGAAATAATCTAATCTGGAATGAGTTCAACTGATAAAAAGCATCTACATGACCCACTGTCCAACCATTCCACCTGGAGATGACAGTCAGAAATTGGCACAATTTAAGTGGACAAATATGAGGTAGAATTTATCAGTGAAGACATATTAATCATGAAACCATTACAGCCTGACGGCTAATATCCACCATGATTCTTTTCCTTTGTGCCTTTAAGTGATCTACTTTCAGCCTCCTAATTTCGTGCTCCTGGGTACCCCCCCGCCTGAATGTCAGGAGTGACAGAGTTGGCAGGCGGCTGTTGATCAAGTAGATTCTTAGGGACCACTCATGGTAAATTTCTCACTGATCCTAAGAAGGACCAGCCTCTGATTGTTGCTCTCCAATTGTAGCTGGACCCCATGAAATTTCTTTGTGGACCAGGAGCAGCATACAGGTGTCCACTGTCCTGAGAGACTGCTGTGTCACCGAGGGGTCTTGGCACCTGCTCTCTGGCTTGTGGCACTGCATCTATTGAACCAAGGAATTGATGATTGGCATTGGCAATGGTACAACAGATATCAGATAAGCTGCAGCCTAGTGCTCTCTAATTGGTCAAAACCTGTAGAGATTGTACTTTCTACACAGTCACCCAAGGTTGCCAATGTAGAGACATAGGATGCCAGACACCAACCCATACCTGACCCAGCACCTTCTCCATCAGAGTGTCCCCTACGGGCTTACTTGTGGCAGTCATTCCCCGCAAAGTGACCTGCAGTGACTGAAAGCCATCCCTAAAAGCACAGTGAGCATCAGTGGTGGACTTCTCCACCTGTTCTGACTTTTCCCATATGTTATAGGAGACTCTCCAGAGAACTTCCACATATTTTCAATGCTCTGAAAGTATCCTCCTTTTAAATGCAAGGCAAGTGAAATCAAGATCCACTCAGCTATAGATGGATGTCGCCAAACTCTCCGATCTTCTGCCACAGTCTCTTCCTGTTGCAGTCCTCACTCACCCTGTGTGATCTTCTAACTAGTATATCTATGGGTCCCCCGTGATTCAATCTGTGCTGTAAGGTTAGAACTGTCAGAGGAGGGTGTCTAGGAATCGAAAGACAGTTGGAGGTTTGAGTGACCAGCTTGTTCTTACTCTTCATCCTCCTCTTTCCTGTAGCAAAGAGCCAGCACAGACATGATGGACTGAATGGTCTCCTTCTGTGCTGTAAACTTCTATGGTTCTTTGGTTCCTCTGACTCTTCACCTGCAGCTTGCTGGGGTGCTGAGGGACCTATGACAGGACAACATGAGATGAAATTAAAGTGTTGCATGGGCACAAGGAATATAAGCATTCACTTAATGAAGATGAATTCTCAGAGTTCAGAGGAATGCATCTTGGATATTGAATTTTCTGATGACCAGGACTGGTAAATTGGAACAGGACGACTGCTGCCACTGCTCTCCCACTTCCCTCTCACCACTTCCCTATGTAGCAAATCTCCCAGGTTATCGATTGCTTCCACCTCATGGGGGGTCAAGGGCCTAGTATAACCCTCCCCTCTCACCCCCAAATTCCCTCGCAACCTTCCTTTCTCTGTGGGTGCTCTTCTCCTAAGATGGGAATAAGGTGAACACTGTGAGAGACAAAACAACTGTACGGTGGAGCAGACATTGGTAGTGACGGGCATGCTGCTATTTGGGGATGAAAATCATTTGGAAGTTCCAAACAGTGATACTAGCAAACTCAATGCACCTACAGTGTGTAGAGATTCCAGTGAGACTAAGGGTATGTATGTTGCTGTGTGGAGGGAATGTGCCAAAGGAAACAGGGCAGAAACTCGTACAGCTTTCTATTGTTCAATGCTAATATGCCAGCTATAATGCCGACAGTGGTGCCCAAATGTCTCCTGGCAGGAGCAGCTGTCGAGGCTTACCTTCTCTAACCATGTCAAGTCATTAGATTTCTGATGACACTGAAGTGCCATGTGGTGGTTGCAGGACATTATACTAGCAACCAGTGCCACTTCCCTCCACTTGCTGCTGCCTCTGAGCAAATGGCCCACTACAAAAACAAACTCTTCCTTCTCCTGACTTCTGGCAGCAATAGCTTCAGCTTATCCTCAGCAAAATTGGCAGACCTTCTCCGTCCCTTTCTCTGGCTGGCCATCTTCACCATCTGCTTCTTTGGGCTGCTTCTGCTCTTGTTCTTCTGCCTACAGGATTTCAAATTGATGCTTGTTATGTAATATTTAAAAAAAATGTCACAAATCAATATTGCAACCCTGATTTTCACAGCCTCCACCCAACATCAACCACCTCTAGCTTGCTCCCGATCCACCCCCACCATTTTAGTTGGAGCTTTCACATGGGTGGCCCTGGCACCCACCTGTTTCACATGAGAACCTACTTGTAATAAGCAAATTGAAGACCTGTGCCTATTGTAGGCTCCCAATCCAATTTTGAGGAACCAATAGGCGGAGCATGCACCACACTCTCCACCTATTGGCACTGAGTGTTAAGCGGCCTAACCAACAGTCCTTAAAGGAACCACTGTAGGCCACTCCTGAAATAGGTCTTTATTTTTTTAAGATTTTTGTGGGGACGGAAGGAGCGATTGCTTCCCCCTCTTAACGTTGAACTTCTGACTTGGCAGATTTTCATCTCCACCGTCCGCCCACCCCCACCCCCACCCAACCCCATTGACCAGCAAGTCACCTGTGAGCACTGATTCAGTGTCTGCAGCATACTTGGCATTATGCAGATGAGGCCATGCCTTCAAAATTACTCAAACTCTTGCCAAGAAAATCGACCCCTACATCTCTAAACCTTTTCCAGGCCCCATACATCTTCCACTCAGCAAAGTTTATGGGCTCAGCAGCACTGGTTGTGAATCAAGGTTCCTTCATCTGCCTCCTTCAAGAGCAGCAGGACTATTTCCTGGATCCTAAGGGACCTCTTGGTAGGTCGGGTCCACATTTTGGGGCCTGATCTCTGACCACAATGCACTGCAGGAACTTGTCCCACATTTCTGTGGATGACTATCCACACAACACTGCCTAGTCATTTAAAGTAAAATAAAATAATAGTTTCCAGAGAGTTGCGAGACACTGCAAAAGAAGCAAGTCTCCCACACCCAGGGTACCTCCTTCCAGTGTTGGGGCAGTTAAATTAGAAGTGGTACAGGTGAGGTTGGGAGACTGGCTGTATCTCTAGCAATATCCTTGACAACAGGCTCCCCTCCAAATCAGCGAGGACCTGCTAGTAAAGTTGAATTGAAGTTCCTGAAGATAGTTCAGTCTTTTTATCAGGGCTACTATTGTGCTAAGTGTGATGCTGCTGATCAACAGTCTAAATGCCTGGTTAAGTTACCAGAGAGACAGATATGAAATGGAATTGAAATGCTGGATGGTCACATTTAAGACAAAACCATTATCAAATGATTAGAAGTTAGTAAGCTGTAGGGCATTATCATAAAGGATTAGGCTCATGTGAAGCATAAAGACTGGCACGGACCTGTTGGGCTGAATGGCCTGTTTCTGTGCTGTAAGTACTTTGTAATTCTTTGATTAACTCTGGGTCTTGACTTCAGATGCTATGTACAGTATGTAACAATTTCAGTAGTTCAAATATCAGAATAACTTATAAGGCATACCTGTTGCTAAAATCCTGCTGATATTGACTAAAGTGGGGAACTTTTGAGCCGGAAGCATGCAGAAACTTTGACTATGGATTATTGGAGCTGAGCGAAAGATCTTAGGACTGTAGTCTCTTCTTCTGTGGAGGTGGAGGTACCAAATGATCCCTGGCCACTTCTGAAATTGGGAACGATTGCAGATTAAAGTGAAGATGTCACACACTATATTGATGCCTGCAATGAGGAAAATGTTTCCCTGATGTTACCACAAAAAAGGGCTGTAGATTCCAGAGTCACACTTCTCAGCTGTTGCATATCATCACGGCTTGACTTCAAAGCCTGCAAATGAATGTACTGTTCCTAGAATATCCTTCTCTTCAGGCGAGTACCCATGACATCTGGGTTGGTCTAGCTACTCGTGGTTGGGCTTGGTCCCCACATCCTCTCCCGCATCGTCATTGTCATTATCATAGTTGACGAGGAAGACTTCTTTTATCTTATGCCTCCTCCCCTTCAAGAGTGTCTTTCTCCTCTTTCTCATTGTCTGCTTTAATGGATCTGCAAGTAAAGGAGGTAATAAACTAAGAATGGGTGAGAATAACCCACTTGGAATTAAGGAAACAGACAAAAATTGAGGCAATTGGTTATTTCCTGCTTCACAAGGATGCTCTGGCAACCGTGTAGTCTGCATCCACTAACCTGTGCTTGCACTGTCCCACCAATCTAGCCATCTCCCATGGCATGAGCAGAGTGCCTTCCCAGCAGCTCCATGGCCTGCTTGTTGTCGGAGGTGAGCTCCCTGATGTCAGGAATGACCCTTCTGGTCTCTTGCCTCTCATGAACATTCCGCACAGGCGTCTTCTGTAACAAGAATGAGGGAAATAAGTGAAGGCAAGCAATTGGCATTGGACAGCTGATGTAAGAAATCTGGTGCCATCATCCTGTTAAAGTGGAGGAAAGCATTTTAAAGTCCTGCATGCAAGTAGTTATTGTTAGGGGAGGTCGCAACATTTATTGTAAGATCCCGAGTTAATGTTCCCCTTTTCGCCACAATGCAGTGTGAAGGGTTATTTGTACAGCTATTAATTTTAGAGGGTGAAGAGTACATTGGTGCCCAGGGAAGAAAAGGGACAATGGTCGGTGTACCTTGCATGCCCTTCTCAGGTCATTGAACTTTTTCATGCACTGGTCTGCTGGGGTGAGAGATTTGGCACACTGTATCACTGCTATCTTCATTCAAGATGTGGAGATGCCGGTGTTGGACTGGGGTGGACAAATGTGAGAAGTTGCACAACACCAGGTTATAGTCCAACAGCTTTATTTGAAATCACAAGCTTTCAGAGCGCTGCTCCTTCGTCAGGTGAAGTGAAGAGATGCATATAGGCACAGCATATATAGTCAGAGAACACTGCCAGATGATTACAGTTAATCTTTCTAACTGCCCTTTATCACACCTCGGCAGAGAGATAATCACGGCAATCAAAGGTGTGGATGGTGTCCAAACAGGTCAGTCAGGAAAACATTACTTTGCTGGAAATCACAGCAGGTCCGGCCGCATCTGTGTAGAGAGAACAAGCCAACGACGACTCGAGTCTGGATGACTCTACATCAGGTGGGGTTACATGTAGCGTGACATGAACCCAAGATCCCGGTTGAGGCCGTCCTCATGGGTGCGGAACTTGGCTATCAGTTTCTGCTTGACGATTATGCGTTGTCGTGTGTCTCGAAGGCCGCCTTGGAGAACGCTTACCCGAAGATCGGAGGCTGAATGTCCTGGCTGAAGGACATTCAGCCTCCGATCTTCGGGTAAGCGTTCTCCTAGGCGGCCTTCGAGACACACGACAACGCAAAATCGTCAAGCAGAAACTGATAGCCAAGTTCCGCACCCATGAGGACGGCCTCAACCGGGATCTTGGGTTTATGTCACGCTACATGTAACCCCACCTGACGTAGAGTCATCCAGACTCGAGTTGTCGTTGGCTTGTTCTCTCTACACAGATGCGGCCGGACCTGCTGTGATTTCCAGCAAAAAAAGTTTTTTGTTTCTCATTCTCTTTGATGTAATGTTTTCCTGACTGACCTGTTTGGACACCATCCACACCTTTGATTGCCATGATTATCTCTCTGCCGAGGTGTGATAAAGGGCAGTTAGAAAGATTAACTGTAATCATCTGGCAGTGTTCTCTGACTATATATGCTGTGCCTATATGCATCTCTTCACTTCACCTGACGAAGGAGCAGTGCTCCGAAAGCTTGTGATTTCAAATAAAGCTGTTGGACTATAACCTGGTGTTGTGCGACTTCTCACATCTTCATTCAAATTTCAGGAGATAATGGCCCAGAAATTGATCTCGCTCTGTTCCCGCGGGGGTAAGCCTTCCCCGCGATGTCTCACCTCGCTTATGCTTTTTCTGATCCAGCTCGCACGAACTTGATGTTCCAGACATCAGCTGTGCTGGGCTTGCGTATCCCAGCGGCGTAGTGAATTCGTGCGAGCTGTGGGATCACGTGACTCAGTTAGAGCCAATGGCAGCACACCATCTTCCATTCATAAGTCTCATGAATCTTACACCCCCCCAAAATAACAGCTAAACCTCAATTAAATTTTTTTTAAAAACCATCACATTAATAAAATAAGTATAGTTAATTAAATTAACCATTTTAAATAAAAAATTAAATTTTTGAAAAAATTTAAAATCTTTTAAAAAGTTATAAAAATAAACTTACCTGTCTTTAAAGTCTATAAAAAAGATATACCTGTAAAAAAAAATTCAAAAAAATACTTAATTCACTACTTACCTTCTTAAAAGCGGGTCTTACTCCTCCTTTTTACATTTCCAAAATCTTCCCTACTTACCTGCGCGTCCAAAGCATGAAGTGCACAGCGTGCGCGCAGCCTGTAGCGCGCACGCGATGCACCCAGGCCCCGCCCCCTTTTCGGAAGAGCAATTGCCGGTTTTCAGCGCATGCGCAGGGCATGCAGAAAACCGGCAATTGGAGTGGGAATACGCGAGAGTATGCAGTGCGTACTCTCGCGTCCCGGGATCAATTTTCGGCCCATACTTTTTTGTTGCTTCTTTTGCTGAATCTCATCCAGGCGGGTTTGTAAGTCAGCCTCATTGAAATTGTGAGCTATTCTCTGTTGCTTACCTGCAATGCCCTTCTCTGGCTAGATCTTCCAGTGGAAGACATTCTTTAAAAGTGGCACAAATTCATACATAAGCCATCCAGTACAGTTAGCTGACAGTCAACTCACTGAGCCAAGCACTTCCCTACTTACATACTTTCCTACTGGCTGTTCTCCCAGCCGACTGCTGCCCTCTCCAGTCAGACTTATACTTATTTCCAAGCACCCCCAGCATAGTACTCCCATTTTGTATAAGGAATACGCTAGAGAAATGACCAATGGATATTTAAATGAGCTGAACCTGCCAATCATCGCAGGGCCAGCGCTGCAGATGATCAGCAGGCTCAAGTCCCAGCTCAGGGACCCAAAGCCAGAATTTAAGGGCTTACCTGCCTTTCATCAGGATCTAACAAGCTCATTTACATCATAATCAAGGGTAGCCATGTACAATTAGCATATCCCCTTATAAGTTACTGTTCAGTGTCGCCCACTGACTTTCACACTTTCACACTATGCACCGAAAACTCCAGCATCATCAGCATAATACATTTATGCTGCACATCTGACAAAGTTCAACCCCAACAAAAATTCATGAAGTGTAATGGTTATATACATCACAGATGCTGATCTCAGTATGCAAAAGTAGCTCCTGAGCTCGTAAGCAGCAAGACTGCAGGTTTCACTTTATATTCAGAGCACCAGAACCATTTATTGGCTTGTAAACAAGGCAGCTCCTGCATATATCATTTAAACGTCCTTTTGTCTACTTTTTCTCATAAATTGCTTCTGCTTTGAAAGTTTCTTCCTGTTTAATTTGCAGTCGATGGCTCATTTCACCAAGTGATATAATTCTTAGTTGAAACATTTTAGAGTGCATCAAACTTAATTATTTAATTATTTAAACATTTTGCAGTATGTAAACCAGACAGCTACCTATATTTATTACGTGAATTGTCCACATTTTCTCACTAAAATCTTATATTTGTAGCTGAGGGGCCCAATAAATGGGAAGCCAGCAGGAAAATAGTCAACAAAGTCCAATAAAAATGTAAATCTAGCTGCTTTCCGGTCCATGGAGGCAGTGTTGATTATTGATTTATTTTCTGTGGCCCAGTCAAACAGTGCACAATACAACATTCAAAAGTTAATTGTTAATTGTATTTTTAATACTGTCTATAATCTCCCTTTGTACTCAATTTGAAACACTGCTCATTAAACAAATGTTTCTGATGTAACCCCTTTACCACTTCATAATTAATCCAAATTGCATTAAATCACTACAGTATTTGATTTGTAAAAACCTTAATTTCTATTTTTCAACTCTACTGTGCAAGTATTATGTGAATGGGTGTTCCAAGAAGCTTAAGGGGGCAATTGTCTTCTTGAAAAAGTTTTTGACATGCCTTTTCCAGGGAGTGAGCCTATGGCAGTACAGTAGTAGCATTCCCACCTCTGAGTCTGAAGGTAAAGGGGTTCAAGCCTCAGTCCAGACAGCCCCAGTGAGTGGAGACAGGCTATATTGGACTGGGTACTGTGCAATGAGAAGGGACACCAGTCACTGAAGGCGAGCATGCAGGTGCAACAGGCGATCAAGAAGGCAAACGGTATGCTGGCCTTCATAGCAAAAGGGTTGGAATACAGGAACAGGGATACCTTGCTGCAGCTGTACAGGGCACTGGTGAGACCACACCTCGAGTACTGTGTACAGTTTTGGTCGCCTCATCTGAGGAAAGATGTTCTTGCCATGGAGGGGGTGCAGCGGCGATTCACCAGGCTGATACCAGGAATGGCGGGATTGACCTATGAGGAGAGACTATGTAGTTTAGGGATGTACACACTGGAGTTTAGAAGATTGAGAGGGGACCTCATAGAAGTGTATAAAATTCTGACAGGTCTAGACAGACTAGATGCAGAAGGAATGTTTCCCTTGGCGGGTGAGAACAGAACTAGAGGACATAATTTAAGGATAAGGGCTAAACCATTTAGGACAGAAATGAGGGGGAATTTCTTCACTCAGAGGGTGGTGAACCTGTGGAACTCATTGCCACAGAGGGCAGTGTACGCCAGCTCATTAAATATATTTAAGAGGGAATTAGATGTATTTCTACAGGCAAAAGGGGTTAAGGGTTACGGAGAGAAGGCGGGGACGGGATACTGAATTGGAGGATCAGCCATGATCTCATTAAATGGCGGAGCAGGCTCGAAGGGCCGGATGGCCTACTCCTGCTCCTATCTTCTATGTATCTATGTATCTATGTATATGGCTCTAAATACTGGGGTGACATCCAGCAGGGTAATGACATCCAAACAGAGCGACCACTGGCTCAGTGGTAGTATTCCTGCCTGTGAGCCAGAAGAATTGAGTTCGGGTCCCACTTCAGTCCTGTCGAGTGGAGACTAAACTGCTGGTTCTGAATACTGGGTTGACATCCAGCTAGGGTACTTGTATCCAGTTATGTGTGGGTGCTCCCCCACCCTTACGCCCCATCGTAAAGGCTTTAGCATTGGTTGCCGCCCACTTAGGAGAAGGTCCTCTGAAGATAAAAACCGTGAGGAAAGCAACGGAAACCACTTCAGTTACCCCTCCCTAGTAAGTTGCTCTAGAATCTCCTGTGTGAGACTTGAATTAGGACCTACCCTAGGGCAGAACACAATGGACAGATGGGCAAATACATACATTTTGGATAAGAAGTAGGAAACAGCGGCTACTGCCTAGAGGAGCGATATCAAAGTAGAGTGAAATACTGAGTTGAGTGCCCAGGACTTTTTCTAACTTACCTTTAACATAGTAAAACATCCCAAGGTGCTTCACAGGAGCGTTATCAAACAAAATTTGACACTGAGCCACATAAGGAGATATTAGGGCAGATGACCAAAAGCTTGATCAAAGAGGTAGGTTTTAAGGAGTGTCTTAAAGGAGGAGAGGTAAAGAGGTGGAAAGAAAGAAGAAAGAAAGTAAGACTTGCATTTATATAGTGCCTTTCATGACCTGAGAACGTCCCAAAGCGCTTTACAGCCAATGAAGTACTTTTGAAGTGCAGTCACTGTTGTAATGTAGGAAACGCAGCAGCCAATTTGCACACAGCAAGGTCCCACAAACAGGAATGTGATAATGACCAGATAATCTGTTTTTGTGATATTGATTGAGGGATAAATGATGGCCAGGACCACAGGGATAACTCCCCTGCTCTTCTTCAAAATAGTGCCATGGGATCTTTTACATCCACCTGAGAGGACAGACGAGGCCTCGGTTTAACGTCTCATCTGAAATCTGAGAGTAATAGGGCAGTGTGCAATTACACAATCAGTAATATAATAACAGAGCACCAATTACATGCGTTGAAGCACAGAGCTTCTATCGGAAACCAGATTGTACTGACCAATATGGTGGCATTAAATCAGAGTAGAGCAGCTTCTGTTATTGAAATAAAGAGGAGAACCTTCATGCTCTCTCTCTAGGTTGCTGAGCCATGTCTTCAACCTGACTGACAATGAGGTGCTGCTGCAACAAAGCACCTCCCCTTTAAGTAGTGCAAAGAGCCGAGGCCAAACATTACAGGCCATTAGACTGCACCTGATATTGGCCCACCTGTTGAGCGCTAAGCCAATCAGCAGTGATTTTAGCACTGCAATCATTCTAATAAGCAGGCAGCACGAAATTTGGACGGGCACAAGCATTTTCGGGCCTAATCCCATTTCTAGGCCTAGTGTCAGATGACTGAGTTATTAGGACAGATTGGAGAAGCTTGGGCTTTTCAGCCTTGAAAAGAGGTCACTAAATAGGGACTTCGTTGAGGTAAATAAGATAGTAAACAATGTAGAAAAGGGAAATCTGGGACATTGGCCCCGAATTTGCAGTCCTGATGACGACAAACTGGCAGCATTCGCCGTCATTTCACCTTTGAAACTGACCGCAACTTCAGGATTTAGTGCATGTGCAGCCTAATGCGGAAATCCTGAAGTTACGGTCTGTCATTCACTGCTCCTCCACAGGCTGTGCTATGCCGGCAATCAGTGAAATCTCTCAAATCAGGGAAACTGCAGTAATTACGCTGTTAAATAGCCCACTAAAAGTTAGACCCAAAATGAATAGGTGTAACTGGGGTTTTAACAGCATATTGACTGCTAAACAAAGGTTATGGCCCTGAAAAAACTAATTTTAATTTTGTGCAGTGTCGAATTTATCCATTTTAATAAAAATTAAAATTTTTAAGAAGCTTTTAAAAAGTTTGTTCATCTTTATTTCAGGTTTGCCTTTTCCCCATGTGAGAGCACCAATCTTTGTTTTGCTCACTCTAACATTTTTAAAAAGTTAGAATTTTAAGAGCCTACTCACTTCCTTGTTCGCTGTCTGTGAGAATTCTGATTGGCTGCTTAGACAGCCCGTTGACATCACAGCAGCTCTCACTATGGGATTCCCACTATACTATGTTGATTTGAATTACATGTCCTAAACTTCTCGACACAGAGTTCGCGAGATCTTTGTGCAAAGCTTACTTTGGGGCCAGCGGCGAATGCCTTTGCTTCGCAGCTGACTGCAAATTCTGGGCTATTATTTCAACTTAAACTGTGATGGTTGGATTAGGAGGCACAGCTTCAAACTAGTGAAAGAAAAATTAAAGCTGATGTCACAAAATTCCACTTCGCTTAAGAAGTGATCAACATGGGGATGGATTTCACGATAAAACCACCTTCCAAATGTCCACAGGACTACTGGCGCTGTCTGTGCAGTTCCAGCACTGATCGACAGCTCATTGATTGGGGTGCAGGGCCGAGCAGGAAGGAAACCCTTAAAGAGATGGGCCATGCCAATGGGGGGGTGGGGGGGTGCAGGGAGGGGCAACAGCAGAAGGTTAGACAGAGGCTGGAAGGATTATGCTCATCCTTCGCTGCAAAGATCCTACACAAACCTGAATTTTGGCCTTTTCTCAGCAGCCTCCAGCAATGCCTTTAAGGGATGCTGTTATGGCTGCTTAACACTCGGTGTCATTGTGTGGGGCTTGTGCAATGTTGGCACCGCAATTTTTCAGTTCAAAATAGCATTGGGATCCTCTGTACGTTTTATATATATAGTACACATAGTAACGGGAGCTCTGGCCGTTTATTTTGCAGGCCGTTCCAAAATTTGCTGTAAGCACGAAGCCGGCGGTAGGTTTCTCATTGCGATTCTGATCTTACTACCACCGAAAACATGGCAGTAGAGAGACTGAAATCACCCCCAGGGAGGCTTGGCTGTGTTGTTTGGAGTGGGAGTGCATAGTTTAAAGTATATTGAAGTTGGGAAAAGTTCAATACCAGGGCCATATTGTGTATATATTAGCCCACAGCCTTAGGTTCCACCAGTAAAATAATTTCTCTTTCAGAATTTCCATTAAGCAGGGAAATAAATGAAGGATATACCCAATCTTCCGCCTTTTTTATTTGTTTTTCTCTAGAAACTATTGGAGCAGAAAATCCAGTGGGACCTATTACAGATGTTATCACTGGTGAATGGCACCATATAAGTCTTTCTACACCCACGTGTATGGCATTGATCCTCTCAGCATGTGAATTATAAACCATCTGAGAATTATTGCCACACTCTGAGGTTGGGATCTGCTTGAGTTCTAGCCATGGTGGATGATTACCATATATGTGTGCATATAAGGCAACCCACCTTAAGAAAACATGTAGAAAAACTTACAGCTCTCGTATAAGGCGAGGAGCAAAACTATATCTTCCAAAATTCTCACCTTTACGTCTGCTGGCATTCACAAATTGCTGTTCTTTGACATTTCAACCAACACAATCCTATCATGCGTTCCTCCACTCCTCCCAGTACTGTCATATTTAAATAGGAGCTCTTCCTCCAAATTTCAGTACTGGCTCCTGCTGCTGATTTTAAATATCTCATAGTTGCCCAATGTCTGCGTGTTGTACAAACTGTAGACGTTTCTGGCCTTCATTTGTGCTATTTGCCCTGGGCCTCAAAAGCTCACTGATCCTCGGACATTTTAAATCTTGCTGAAACTGCCTCGTTGTCCATTGTGCATGTGTGATATTTTAGCACATGCTCAGAAAAGACAATGCACAAAGGATAATGAGGCAATTTCATCAATCTCCAGGGTCATTTCATTGTAACAGGAGTTGGAAGTATGAGAGTTCGTATACCTGCTTCTGTTACAGGAGGTGTTGAAAGATTTATGGAAAGACACTGACACATATTTAGGCCGCTCACCCATCTACTCTGTGTTTAAGAAGCATTATTCAGACTGGTCAGTGCAATCTGCCACCCAAATTCTTCAGTCTATAACTGGGAGAGAGTTATGCTATTGTAATCTAATTGAGGTACATAAGACATCATGAACCACATATGTTTTTTATATTGGCTCTTTTTTTGCTACTGGCAATCACCATGGTGAATGTTAGCAGCAAGTGTCAATACAAATAACATCAGCGAGCACCATTCCAAATATCACAACAAATATCAGTAAAATGTCATGTGGATCAAACAATGAAGAATGATTGAGAGTACTGGAGAGCACAATGAGCTAAAACACTGCTCCAAAACTGCCCTGACAGTTTGTTTGACTTGAAACCAGCACATACTGTACCACTTATTGCACTCCAGTAGCTTCATTAACATCCAGTTACTATGTAATGTTTTTGCATCACGCCGATTTATCTTTTGATCACTGTTAAACCATTAACCCAAATTAATAAGAAAATTGAGCAGAATTTCAAATCTAATGTCTTTGTTATGAAGGCAAGCTGTCAGTCACCTCTACGGTTACAGCAGGTCTCATTCAGCTAGTTTAATTTTGAAACATAGAGAAAAATCTCAGCAGTTCATAACAGACCCTGAGTAAAAAGCGAACACGTGTGAGTCCTGTGCACACTATGGGCTAACGGAAGAAGCTGGTAGGAAACTTATGAACATGTTTTGCAGTTAGTAAATGTCTGAAGTATGGACATCACTTTGGAGAAGTGAACTAGTAGAATTTATTATACAGTCTGACATGTATCAATATATAATTTCTAATATATATTTATTAATATATATATATTATATTTACTTTTAAACATATTGAAGTCATAGAGATAAAAATCAGGAGTGATGTAAAACGGGCTGCTGATTCACTATCACCCGATTTACACTATCACACAAAGTCAAGATCTACCCCCAGTAGTGTAATACATTGGTTGGTCTAAAGCACTGTGCTAAGGCATTGTGGGACGTGGCTTTGTTTAGACTGGACTTGTCTTGATTTTTACAATTAAACTTTGTTTTGTCCCAGACAGATCACGAATTTCAAATCTGAAAGGCCTGTTCTTAGGCCTCTCGTGCCATCCAGTCATTGCAATGACAACAATTTGCACCCTCCAGACTTGTATTTAAGGTGCATTTGGGTTTTGATTTGTACAGTTGGAAGGAGAGGGCATTTTTTGCACAGGGCACAGCCCTGAAATGGGAGCAAAGAGCTTGCATCCTGGTAGAGCTGAGGGTGTGATTGGAATCAAGGTTTGGCTTCATCTGGGAGTGGAGGTCGTTTGGACTAAGTTCCATGACATTGTTCATGGGCCAACAAGCACAAGCTGGTAAAAATGTATGATTCGGCTGAATTTCAACAACAGGACAAAAAAAATCGGCAATGTATACTGAAAAGATAAAGCACAGCAAAAGAACAGGAAAAGCAGGCAAGGAAAGAAACACAGAACATTTCAGATTGCTTCAAAAAGTGTCAAAAATCTAATTTAATGGAGGAGGTATGTCCCAAAAGCCCTAGAAAATAAGTTTCACACCACCAGAGCTCATTTTCCCTTTAAACATTTCTAACTCTGCCACTGCCAAAATTGTACTTTTGCGTATTTCAGGTTTTTCACTCTAAAATGCAACCGATGGAATATTGGGTATCGCTGTAGCTTCAGTCATGACAAGCTAACGCTCCACTGTATTTTTTTTTGTATCTCATACATAAGGGTTTCAGGTTTCACAGAAAAACAAACTGAATTGTGGAATGTGATCCTAAAACACTAATAAAAATCCTGAAATCCAAAGTAATAAAAACGGAATGTAACTTACTTGGTAGCCTTGAAGCAGTGGCCTCAGTCAGGGGCCTTTATTTGGGGCTGTTTTTCATTTTTATGAGTTTTCAGCTTTTTTGAAGGTTTATTGATTGGCATGTATGTATGTATGGTTTGCTCTCTCTGTATCTTATTTTGCTGAATTTTCTCCAATTTTAAATCAGCACTGAGAGCCTGGGCTGAAGTCAGGAGGGAAAGCTACCACCTATATACTCACAGCCCTGAAGGAGCAAAGTGGAACAAACAACAACAACAACTTGTATTTATATAGCGCCTTTAACGTAGTAAAATGTCTCAAGGCGCTTCACAGGAGTATTATAAGACAAAAAATTTGACACTGAGAAGCACAAGGATAAATTTGGGGAGATGACCAAAAGCTTGGTCAAAGAGGTAGGTTTTAAGGAGCGTCTTAAAGGAGGAAAGTGAGGTGGAGAGGTTTAGGCTGGGAATTCCAGAGCTTAGGGCCTAGGCAACAGAAGGCACGGCCACCAATGGTTGAGCGATTATAATCAGGGATGCTCAAGAGGGCAGAATTAGAGGAGCGCAGATATCTCCGGGGGTTGTGGGGCTGGAGGAGATTACAGAGATAGGGAGGGGTGAGGCCATGGAGGGATTTGGAGCGGACTGCAGAGGCCATAAAGCACGAGAGGAACGGTCTCTCTGTGACGCAGGGAAGAACCTGAAAAAAAAATTGTAAATCTGAAAAAGTGACGTTGGAGGAGTGGTGGAGCCCGAGGAACTGCAGCTAAGTGATTCATTTATTTTATAACCAAGTCAGGTGTATAATTTATTATATAATTAATTTAGTGTTTAATTAATTAATCAGATATAGGGGATAACATTTAAATTAACTAAATAGCAGATACTAACATTAAAAGGTTCTGAATTTTCATTAAATTAAAATCTGACATATATAAATAATGGCCCGTATTTTCCGATCGCAGGCCTCCCATGGGCGGAGGCCTGCGACCTGGAAAAATCTGCGCCCTGACCTGAGGGCTCCCGGGAGGCGCACAATTCCGCTCCTGGGCCTCTCCAAACTGCCGGTGCGCGGGGCCCACGTATCCCAGAGGCGCAGGTAGTTCGCAGCGTCCCTGGGATCACGTGGGCCATGGGGAGCCAATCAAAGAAGGGAATCTCCCTTCATACATTTGACAGGAAGACCTGTCAAATATATGAATGGAGATCACCCCCAAAACATAGTAAAACTTTAAATAATTTTTTTTTTTTAAATCACATTTTTAAAATGACTTGAAAGTACAATAAATTAACTATTTTAAACAAAACTTTAAATTTTTCAAAAAAAAATTAAAGTTTTTTATGGGGCTAAAAATAAACTTACCTTTTTTTAAAGTATTTTTAAATGATAAATCAGTGGAAATTTTTTTAAAAAACTTTTTTCAACTCTTATCCTGGTAAAAGCAGGCCTTACGCCTGCTTTTACCAGGCGCTAGAATTGCAAGAGTTTTCTGCGGGCGGAGGGTCTCCAAAAAGCGGAACTATCCACCTGCAGAGGCCCTTCTCCAGGGCAGCCGGAGGATCTGTCAAGAGCTTTCTTGACAGATCGTAAGTGCCGGTTTCCAGCGCATGCGCAGTGCATGCCTGAAACCGGCATTTCCGATGGACCAATAAATAAGAGTTAAGCAAATAAAAAAAATAAAGGAGCTAATAAACAAATAAACAAGGAGCAGAGCAGAGTAAAAGAGCGGGAACTGGAGCAGTTTAAAAAGGAGACCCTAATTTTAATGTAACTTTTAATTAATTTTAATTAATTAAATAAATAATTAAAACAAGGTTATAAAGGAATGGCAGTGCAGGAGGTGTGCCTCGACTGCAGCATGTGGGAGTTTGTAGAGTGCATCGCGCTCCCGGACGACTACATCTGCAGTATCTGCATCTCGAGAAACTTCAGCTCAGAGTTTGTGAGCTGGAGTCCAAGGTGCAGACACTGCGGGGCATTAGGGAGGGGGAGAGTTATCTGAACACTTTTATCCAGGAGGCAGTCACAGACCTTAGGTTAGGTAGTGGTATAGGTTTGGTTAATGGTCAGGGACAGGACAGGCAGGTAAGGGGACCCCAAATGCTGGAGGAGCCTTGGCCTTTGCCTTTATCCAACAGGTACAAGGTTCTTGCTGCAAGTGTAAAAGAGGGCAAAGTCTTCAGGGTGGATGAGCAAACTGACTATGGCACTGTGGTACAGGAGGCCATCCAAGTGGTGGGAGTGAAAAGGAATGTGGTAGTGGTGGGGACAGTATAGTCAGGGGTATAGAATAAATGCTGTACTCTGTAGCCACGACCAGGTGTTCGAAGGTTGTGTTGCCTGCCTGGGGCCAGGGCTAAGGACATCTCCTCACAACTGGAGAAGAACTTGGAGTGGGAGGGGGAGGATCCAGTTGTCAAGGTCCACGTAGGAACCAACAACATAGGTAGAACTAGTAATGAGGTTTTGCTGAGAGTTTGATGAGCTAGGGTCAAAATTAAAAAGCAGAATGTTACCTGAGCCATGCGCAAATTGGCATTGGGTCAAACAGATTAGAGGTTTAAATATGTGGCTCAAAGAGCGGTGTGGGAGGAGGGGGTTTCAGTTCATGGGCACTGGCACCAGTACTGGGGAAAGAGGGAGTTGTTTCGTTGGGACGGGCTCCACTTAAACCGGGCTGGGACCAGTGTCCTGGTGAATCGAATGACTAGGGCAGTGGATAGGGCTTAAACTAATGAAAGGGGCGGGTGCGATGATTCAGGAAAGGGTAAATTCAAAAGCAGTAAGAGAAAAGTCAAGGCTGTAGAGTAGAGTAGCGATTTGGGTAAAAATAAGCAGAGTAGTCAGAAAGGGACAGAGAGCTTAACAAACGTAATAGAGCATTAGAGACTCAGGTGACGTCATGGAAAATAGAAAAAAGTTAAAGCACTGTATATGAATGCGTGAAGCATTCACAACAAAATAGATGAATTAATAGCACAAATAGAAATAAATGGGTTTGATCTAATAGACATTATAGAGACGTGGTTGCAGAGTGACCAAGGTTGGGAACTAAATATTCCAGGATACTTGACTTTTAGAAGAGATAGGCAAAATGGAAAAGGTGGGCGGGGGGGGGGGGTATAGCTTGGAAAATCAAGATGTAGAATCAGTTTGGGTGGTGCTAAGAAACAACAAGTAGCAGAAAATATTGGTGGGAACAGTTTATAGGCCCCCTAACAGTAGTTGTTGGGTCACGCAGTGTATAAATCAAGAAATTAGAGGTACATGTAACAAGAGTAATACAGTAATCATGGGGGATTTTAATCTTCATATAGACTGGGCAAACCAAATTTGCAGTAATAGTGAGGAGGACGAGTTCATTGAATGTATTTAAGATAGTTTTCTAGATCATTATTTCGAGGAGCCAACTAAGGAACAGGTTATTTTAGATCTAGTATTGTGCAATGAGAAACAGTTAATTAATAACCTTGTAGTAAAGCAGCCTCTGGGGAAGAGTGATCATAATATGATAGAATTTTATATTGAGTTTGAGAGTGATTTAGTTAAATCTGAAATTCGGGTCTTAAATCTGAACAAAGCAAACTAAGTAAGTATGAGGGGCGAGTTGGCTCAGGTAAATTGGGAAGCTAGATTAAAAGATATGATGGTAGATAAGCAATGGCAAACATTCAAAGAACTAATTTATAATTCGCAATGAATATACATTCCCCTAAGGAATAAAAAGCCTACAGGATTAGTAGTCCAACTGTGGCGAACAAGAGGAATTAAAGATAGTATTAGATTAAAGGAAGAGGCTTATAATGTTGCCAAAAAAAGTAGTAAGCCTGATGATTGGGAGGATTTTAGAATTAAGCAAAGGATGACCAAGAAATTGATTTTAAAAAAGAGAAAAGAGAATATGAGAGTGTGAAAGCTTCTATAGATATGTAAAAAGGAAGAGAATAGCAAAAATAAATGTGGGTCCCTTAGAGGCAGAGACAGGAGATATTATGATGGGGAATAAGAAAATGGCAGAGACATTAAACAAATACTTTGGGGGGAATTTTTTGGGGGGTCAGCGTGCACGTTCGGTGGTGGGTCAGGTGGGGTAAAAACATTTTTTGACAGCGGGTCGGGACCCCACTGTCAACTCACCGCCACGCGACTTTCCCAGATGTCGTGTCTGTCAAGGCTGAACAGACCCAACACACAGTGGCGGGGGAGGCAACTCAGGTCATTATGATCTTGTTAACAACCCATTAAAAAGTATTTTGAGCTTACCTTACCATTTTACGAGGTTGCCCATGGGGTTCACACTGCTCGGGGATCATGTCAGGGAAGGAGGTCAGGAGTTGTATGACCATGGGATCATCTCATTACTTGACAGCTGCAAATGTGCTATAAAAGCTCCCATCTCATAGCTGTTCACTTTCCAAGCTCATAAGCTGTTGCTTACCGCATTTGGAAGACAGATTGAGCTTTATGCAGGTTGCAAGTGTTTGGAGCAAACTCTCTATCCAGTGTCACCTCATTGGAACAACCTCTCTCACCATTGACAGATCACTTCTGTCATCTCAAGTTCACCTGCCATCTATTACATCAGCATGGGTGCCCTTGAAACTATCTCACCTTGGTTCTCACAATCCCACCATGATCAGCCCCAACACCAGCAGCACTAACAACAACACCAATCTTCTCTGCAATCAACTGATGCTGCACAGGACAGAGGGTATCAGCACCCGACCACATTGCTGCCCGGGAGGCCAGGGATGACCTCACCATGAACAGATTTACTTCACTTGAAGCTGTACACTCTGGCAACCACATGATGTGCCAGGTTAGTACTACCCCACACCAACACCATAAAGCATCCCCACAATGCCCAAGCCATTCCTTTCACACTCATCACCATTGCGGGGAGTACCGTTATGTCTCACCATTCACTGCAACTCACTAAGCCACTTCCAAAGGTGTACACAGATCTGTCCAAGAAGGCAAAGTATTGAAAATAAAGGTTTCAATGTTTGACACTACATTAACAGAAACTTTGCATGAACATTGGCTAAAACACCCAAGTGCCTACCCTTGTGTGTTGTTAGTTGGTATGATTGGACTAAGATGAGGGTAAGTGTGAGGGGTGGCTAGTGAGATGGGGAAGTGATAATGTAGATAGAGAGGGATGGGTGGAGGTGCAAGGTAAGTTGGTGTGAGTAAAGATGTGCAGGAGTAGGGTAGGGTAGGGTAGTGGCACAGCAGGTTGAGGTTGAGTGTGGCTTTGCAGTAACGTTTCGTGATTTACTGAGATCATTGAAAGGTTTGCGCCACTGCAGCCTGGTCCTCCTGACAACATCCCTGCTTGTGTCCTCCTGTGCAATGTGCAACCAGGCTGAGTTGATCTCCTGGGGAGGTCTCTTCCACCCATGGGAAGGGAAGAGAACCTCCCTGCATGGGAGAGCCTGGGTGCAGCCGTGCACCTCTGTGCAGTGCTTGTCAGTGTTTGCAGGACCTCAATGCTGTAGAACACTAACAGCACAACTGTCAAAATCAATTTGCGCATGGTCCCTTTAAGGAAACCGACTGATGACACGTCATCAAATGACGTCACAGTTCCGCTTCCTTCAATTGGCTGGCAAACGCACTGGGCGGGCTTAACAAGCCCAATCAATGTAAAATCATTCTACACAGCGGGCTGGAGCCAGCAGTGGGGTCGGCACCCACCACCGACATCGCCCGCCACGGACCCGCCGAGGTAGGGGAAATCGCGACCTTTGTATCTATCTTCATGGTAGAAGACAAAAAATAACATTCCATCAATAGTGGGGAACCAAGGGTCTAACGAGAATGAGGAACTTAAAGAAATTAGTATTGGTAAAGAAATTATACTGGAGAAATTAATGGGACTAAAAGTCGACAAATCCCCCAGACCTGAGGTAGCTACATGGATAGTGGAAGCATTGGTTTTGATCTTCCAGAATTCTATAGATTCTAGAACGGTCCCCATGGATTGGAAGGTAGCAAATGTAACCCCGCTATTCAAGAAAGGAGGGAGAGAGAAAACAGGGAACTATAGACCAGTTAGCTTGACATCAGTAGTAGGGAAAATGCTAGAATCTCTTTTTAGGGATGTGGTAACAGGGCACTTAGAAAATCATTATATGATAAGGCAGAGTCAGCATGGAGTTATGAAAGGGAAATCGTGTTTGACAAATCTATTAGAGTTTTTTAAGGTTGTAAGTAGCAGGGTAGGTAAGGGGGATTCAGTGGATGTGGTGTATTTGCATTTTCAAAAAGCATTCGATAAGGTGCCACACAAGAGGTTATTACACAAAATTAGGACGCATGGGATTGGGGTAATATATTAGCATGGATTGAGGATTGGTTAATGGACAGAAAACAGAGAGTAGGAATAAACAAGTCATTTTCGGGTTGGCAGGCTGTAACTAGTGGGGTACCTCAAGGATCAGTGCTTTGTCCTCAGCTATTTACAATCTATATCAATGACTTAGATGAGGGGACCAAGTGTAATGTATCCAAGTTTGCTGACAATACAAAGTTAGGTTGGAAAATAAGCTGTGAGGAGGACACAAAGAGGCTGCAAAGGGATATAGACAAGTTAAGTAAGTGGGCAAGAGCATGGCAGATGGAATATAATGTGGAGAAAAATGAAGTTATCCACTTTGGTACGAAAAAAAGAAAAGCAAAATATTTTTTAAATGGTGAGAGACTGTTAGTATTTAGAGGGGCCTGGGTGTCCTTGTACATGAATCACAGAAAGTTAACATGCAGGTACAGCAAGTAATTAGGAAAGCAAATGGTATGTTAGCCTTTATTATAAAGGGATTGGAGTATAAGAGTAAAGTCTGACTACAATTATATAGGGCCTTGGTGAGACCACATCTGGAGTACTGTGTACAGTTTTGGCCTCCTTACCTAAGGAAGGATATACTTGCCTTAGATGGAGTACAATGAAGATTCACTAGATTGATCCCTAGGATGAGAGGGTTGTCCTATGAGGAGAGATTGAATAGACTAGGCCTATATTCCCTGGAGTTTAGAATAATGAAAGTTGATTTTAATGAACATATAAAATTCTTAAAGGGCTTGACAGGGTAGATACAGGGAGGATGTTTTCCCTGGCTGGGGATTCTAGAACTAGAGGGTCACAGTCTCAGAATAAGGGGTCGGCCATTTAGGACTGAGATGAGGAGAATTTTTTTCACTCAAAGGCTTATGAATCTTTGGAATTCTCTACCCTCGAGAGCTGTGGATGCTCAGTCATTAAGTATATTCAAGGCTGAGATAGATAGATTTTTGGACTCTAGAGGAATCAAGGGATATAGAGATCGGGCGGGAAAGTGGAGTTGAGGTCGAAGATCAGCCATGATCTTATTGAATAGTGAAGCAGGCTCGAGGGGCCATATGGCCTACTCCTGCTACTAATTCTTATGTTCTTACTTATGTTCTTATGTTGAGTATATTTAAGACAGAAATCAATAGATTTTTGGATACTAAGGGGGAAAAATTCAGTTGGTTGCGCCTCCCGTTAGCGCCTTAAGAGGGCGCTAATGGGGCGCAAAGCATCTAGCGCCCAGGCACGGCGAAGTTTGCGCCGCTCGTGAAATTAACGAGACATTTTGCGGCAGCGCTAAACACTACCGCCACGATCTCCTGTGCCGGCAGATCATGACGTCACTCGAGTGCACAACGCCCCGGTATCGCCCCGGAGCGGATATTGAGTGGCGCCCCCTGCCTTACCGCCTGACGCTAGCAATGACAGGTTGAGGGGAGCGTTCTGCAGTCATGAAGGGAAAGGGGGAGCGCTATTTAAAGGTGTCCGCTTCCTGCCTTTTATTGTTGGTGCCATTTTTGAACTACGCATTCTGAGAGAGAGAGGGAGAGACTTCTGGAGAGATTCAACGTTGTGTGAAGGAGTTTTGGGTACTGAGCAGCACTTTGCAGGTTCATTTTGATTTGCCATTCCTTGTATCGATTTAGCAGAGACTGTGGGGGCTGCACTCTGAGCTCTTTGCTTGGTACTCTCCATTGTTCTTTCCAGCACATTTGATGTGCAGGTCTCTCCAGGCCGAGATTCAAGGCTGCAATGAGCAGGATGTGGATGGAAAGCAAGATTAACCATCCCCTTTAAGAACTGGCCCGTGCCATTGTGTGTGTGTTCCATTGCTGACTGACATTACATGAGCTTCGCCAGCGCTCTGAGGTAGCGCCTCGCTCCTCGGCATTTGCGCCTTAAGACAGGTGTGAAGCGCCTGATATAGCGCTGCAATCACCTCCAGGGGCGATAAAAGTCAAGTTTGCAGTCGGTGGCGATAATTAGCGCCAGGCACTAATCTTTGCGCCCGGCCGATAATTGCTGCCCAAATGGGGCGATACTGAATTTCTCCCCCTAAGGGAATTAAGGGATATGGGGATAGTGTGGGAAGGTGGAGTTGAGGTAAAAGATCAGCCATGATCTTATTGAATGGCAGAGCAGGCTCGAAGGGCCGAATTGCCTACTCCTGCTCCTATTTCTTATGTTCTTACTTATGTTCCTATGTTAGCTTATGTTGTTGGGCCTGTTAGAGGCCCTTTAGGATGACTTACCTGTATTGGGTTCTCAGACTAATGAGTCTATAGATTGTTTAAAATAACTTTTTGGGGGCTTTCCTGATGGCCCAGTTAGTAAGAGCACTGTCTAGTGTGGAACTAAGTCGTGCAGATCTCAGTTCTATGTTGAGTAGCAGATCTTATGCTGGGTGGCAGTAGTGCTTCACTTGGCCTCAGCACCTAAGGCTGAGGTGAGATAAATGAACTAGGGTTCCACCTCCCGATCATTATCCAGTGACACCTATTAGAAAGTGTGTTTGTGGATGTCAGACGAGGACAGGATTGGGTTTAGCTGTGCTCAATGCTCATCATCCACCACCTTCCCCCCCCCCCCCCCCACCCACACACCCCACCAAGGACAATCAAACAGCTTATTAAGGTCCACACTGTGGTGAGATATTGGAGAGCAATTGGTGTCCATGAAACCATAACCCAGCACAAACAAGCACCGTTAGGAGAGATAGAAAATTAGAGTGACAGATTTTTTTTAAGGCTTCATTGTGGTAGCTTCCTTTTCCTTCTTTACTTATCTATTCACTTTCTGGAACAATAATCACAGCTACAATATGTACAGTAATATCATAGAAATAACTTAATATGTATTTAAAAAGAATTGAACTGAAACTTAAAAAGGAGCTATATAAATTACATAGCTGGCAAATTGAACCAAATGTCCAGTTCAGGTTGCCAGTGGCCACAGTACTGTGCTGGTTATGAATTCTTTGCAGTTGGTAAAACCCAGTTCAGAACACTGTCAGTAATGCTTCAGCAGAATAACGAACAATAAAGCACTTTTTAGTACAGTATTTAGTTCATTAACTGGATAACTGGTTAGCATTGGTTGAACACTAAAATGTAAATAAGCTGGTGCCCATTCGGCGTGACTTTAAACAATTTTTGTCACAGTGTAATGTGTCCAGATATTCATTGTAATTACCACTGGAACATCTTAGTTTATAAATTCAGTTCCCATAACCCCAGTTGAAGTTATACCATCCGATCGCAAAAACCCCTGAGGAATTTCCCAATGAAAGAATAATGGCCGGGAAATTCCCTACCTTAGCACCAACCGTTAACGCCGTATTTCTTCAAAAAATGGCAGCCGCCTCATTTCCACCCGCTTCCGGCGCGGAACACGGCCGCCGCCATTTTGGAGAAGTCAATAGCGCTGCCGTTGCCAGTGCTCACCTCTCAAATGTAAATGTGCAGATTGTGATGTCAATCGGCATGCAATGCCGGAAGAATGTGCATGCAGCAGTACTGCAGAGATGCAGTTAGTGCTTCTTAAAGGGACACACACATCTTTCAGGTAAGTTTTGATTTCCGCTTGTGGAGTTTTTTTAATATTTTGTTGAAGTAGTGGCTTGGTACAATACATATTAAAAGTTGTTAAAGTGCACAGGGAGTGCTGCTAGATGCTTGCAAGGCTTTGGATGTTAAAGAAGGCCTCTAAGAAGACAGAAAATGCTGGAAATACGCAGCAGGTCAGGCAGCATCTGTGGAGAGAGAAACAGAGTTATGTTTCAGGTCGATGACTTGTTTGGAATGATTTTTAATGTTTTCTTTTCAGAAGGCAGTTGAGCTCTAAGGGATAGAGACTACCTATTTTTGAATGATTTTTAATTTTTTTTCAAGCGGCAGTTCCCCTTTAAGGGCTCAAGACTGCTTTTGAATCTGACAGCCTTACTTTAAGAAAAGGCAGCTTCGCTACAGGGACGCTACATTGGGCTTCCTGCTGAGCGTACAGCCTGAAACAGCGCAATGGTCGCTCGGCTGTGTGCTGAAATCATTCAAATCAGCAGGCAACACCAAAATAATGGTGCTGCCTGTGACTTTTTTATGGGCGCGAGCAAATATTGCGCTGCGGTGGCAACGCCCTTTATCAGGCCTTATCGAATTTCTAAGCCAATAACTCTTCTGCCTCTTAGACTTTCTAATCCCCCTGTTTATAGCTTTGCTATATTCTTTATATTTGACCTGGCTTTCAGTTTTATTACCTGCCATGTAAGTGTTACATATGTCAGATCATTGATACAGAAGAAAGCTGGGGCGGGCAGACTGGTGAGCTCACACAAAATAAACAGGTAGCCAATGTCAAACAGACACAATTTTTCTCAGTAATATAGATATCCTACTTAGTTATTTCCAGATTTTCTAGTCATAAGACCAGAGTCACAGAGGTTTACAGCACAGAATGAGGCCATTTGGAAGCAGCCTTTTTGCACCAATCATGTTTTCATAAAGAAGGTGGATATTGGGTTTGCATTCATATAGCAAAGGCAAAAGACTTCCTGTTTGTTTTATAATAATGTTTTAGTACTCACAACCAATTTTACAACTTTTATTTTAAGTTACATATTAAAGTTAAAGTTAACTATGAGCAATTACCATCACAGGGACTTGCCATACAGATCCTCTATGCCAGTGAGGATAAAAAGTCTTACGTTACTGCAGCTCTTCATTTAAAGGGTGCCTCTGGGGAGATCCAATTTTAAAAACTGTCATTTAAAAAAAAAATAGCTGGCATAAAATCGATCTGAATGTGTAGCAGACATTCATGTACAGCAGGGCAAAGATTAATAAGGATTTTTGATTAATAATTCTACAGAGTGTAACTTTAACCGTCAGATCACGAATAAACATTTGAAGCAGAGGAAGTTATGTGGCTATGGGAAGGAATTACTTTTGATTTGCTGTAGTAAAGAGCCAGCATAGGTATCATGGGCCAAATTGCCTCATTCTGTGCTGTAAACCTCTGTGACGCTATGGTCTTATGACTAGAAAATTTGGAAAGAACTAAGTAGGATATCTACAAAAGCAAAATACTGCGGATATCTATATTACTGAGAAAAATTGTGTCTGTTTGACATTGGCTACCTGTCTATTTTGTGTGAGTTCACCAGTCTGCCCGCCCCAGATGTATCAATGATCTGACACTTACATGGCAGATAATAAAACTGAAAGCCAGGTCAAATATAAAGAATATGGGAAAGCTATAAACAGGGGGATTAGAAAGTCTAAGAGGCAGTATTGGAGAAAATGAGCAAAAAACATAAAAGGGCAATAAAAATCATTTTTATGGACACATTAGTATAAAAGGATAGTCAAGTTAGAGGGTAGAGCTACTAAGAGAAGGCAAACTTGTAGTGGAGAGTGATGGGTTGGCAGAGATACTAAATACATATTTTGCCTCTATTTTTATAAAGAAGGTGGATATTGGGGTTCCAGAAGCACCAGAAATCCACTGGCATATTGTGTTTACTTTTGTGCCAAAATGCTACTGAGGTTCTCAAAATCGTTAATGAATGTTTATCTTACCACTGAAATGAACACAACATTTTGGAAAATGTGATCCCCTGATACAACCTATGGTTAAAAATAGAATCACTTTTAAAATGAAGTCTGAACAAACAAATGCCACTCGACAGGTGTGTCATCGTTGTAAATGTTTCAACTCGTTTTAACACCAATTTACCCAATGACTACAGAATGTTGTCCCACTATTTTCTGCATTTCCAAGTTCTACTAAAATTGTTAAAGACCTTTCAGACCCTCAAGGTTTGCAGGTGGGATCAGTATTGCTGGATTTCATTATTTTGCTGTTTTTTTTAATTTTTGTAAATGCAGCTGACTTTTACAAATCGAGAGTAGAAGAGAGTGAGGGAGAATTACTTGGGCACCAGGTTCATAAGAAAGGGCTCGATAACCCAACTTTTCCAGATACTGAATGACCTGCTATAAATTTCTGTTTTCTTTTTTGATGACTTGGCAAACCTTTTTCTGGGGATGAAAAGAACCAAAAGAACGGCAATGAACAATGGAGAGGGATAGGGCCATACGGCAGGGCAGGGTTTATAATTGGGGGAGGGGTAATTATGATGCGATTAGGCAAGAATTAGGGAGTATAAGATGGGAACAGAAACTATCAGGGAAAGGCACAAACGAAAAGTGGAGCTTTTTCATGGAGCAATTACTGCGTGTCCTTGATAGGTATGTCCCTGTCAGGCAGGGAGGAAATGGCCGAGTGAGAGAACCATGGTTCACAAAAGAGGTTGAATGTCTAGTCAAGAGGAAAAAGGAAGCGTATGTAAGGATGAGAAAACAAGGTTCAGTTGGGTCGATTGAGGGGTACAAGGTAGCAAGGAATGAGCTAAAAAAAGAGCTTAGGAGAGCTAGGAGGGGGCATGAGAAGTCCTTGGCGGGTCGGATCAAGAAAAATCCCAAGGCTTTTTACTCTTATGTGAGAAATAAAAGAATGACCAGGGTGAGGGTAGGGCCGGTCAAGGACAGTAGTGGGAACTTGTGCATGGAGTCAGAAGAGATAGGAGAGGTGATGAATGAATACTTTTCGTCAGTGTTCACCGAGGAGAGGGGCCATGTTCTTGAGGATGAGAGTGTGATAAAGGTGGATAGGCTGGAGGTGGTAGATGTTCTGAGGGAAGATGTTTTAGCAATTTTGAAGAACCTGAGGGTCGATAAGTCCCCTGGGCCAGATGGGATATATCCTAGGATTCTTTGGGAGGCAAGGGAGGAGATTGCAGAGCCTCTGGCTTTGATCTTTGGGTCCTCACTGTCCACGGGGATGGTGCCAGAGGACTGGAGAGTGGCGAATGTTGTTCCTCTCTTCAAGAAAGGAAATAGGAATGACCCTGGTAATTATAGGCCGGTTAGTCTTACTTCGGTGGTTGGTAAGATAATGGAAAAGGTCCTGAGGGATAGGATTTATGACCATTTGGAAAGGGGCAACTTAATCAGGGATAGTCAACACGGATTCGTGAAGGGTAAGTCTTGCCTAACAAATTTGATTGAATTCTTTGAGGAGGTAACTAAGTGTGTAGATGAAGGTAGAGCAGTTGATGTCGTATACATGGATTTCAGTAAGGCGTTTGATAAGGTTCCCCATGGTCGTCTCATGAAGAAAGTAAGGAGTTGTGGGATAGAGGGAAATTTGGCCGATTGGATAAGTAACTGGCTAACTCATAGAAGGCAGAGGGTGGTGGTGGATGGAACATTTTTGGACTGGAGACCAGTTACCAGCGGTGTGCCACAGGGGTCGGTGCTGGGTCCTCTGCTGTTTGTGATTTTTATCAATGACTTGGAGGAGGGGACTGAAGGGTGGATCAGTAAATTTGCTGATGACACCAAGATTGGTGGAGTAGTGGATGAGGTGGAGGGCAGTTGTAGGCTGCAAAGAGACATTGATAGGATGCAGAGCTGGGCCGAAAAATGGCAGATGGAATTTAACCCTGATAAGTGCGAGGTGATTCATTTTGGTAGGGCAAATTTGAATAAGGATTACAGGGTCAACGGCAGGGTTCTGAGGAACGTGGAGGAGCAGAGGGATCTGGGGGTTCATATCCACAGATCTCTGAAGGTTGCCACTCAAGTGGATAGAGCA
Organism: Squalus acanthias; assembly: GCA_030390025.1. NCBI lineage: Eukaryota > Metazoa > Chordata > Chondrichthyes > Squaliformes > Squalidae > Squalus > Squalus acanthias. The sequence goes on from CM059432.1 coordinate 70,283,510, forward strand.
GTAAAGAAGGCCTATGGTGTGTTAGCGTTTATTAACAGAGGGTTTGAGTTTAAGAACCGTGAGGTTATGCTGCAACTGTACAGGACCTTGGTGAGACCACATTTGGAATATTGTGTGCAGTTCTGGTCACCTCACTATAGGAAGGACGTAGAAGCATTGGAAAGAGTGCAAAGGAGATTTACCAGGATGCTGCCTAGTTTGGGGGGGAGGTCTTATGAGGAAAGATTGAGGGAGTTGGGGCTTTTCTCTTTAGAGCGGAGGAGGATGAGAGGCGACTTAATAGAGGTTTATAAGATGATGAGGGGGATAGATAGAGTGGATGTTCAGAGACTATTTCCTCGGGTAGAGGCAGCTGTTACAAGGGGGCATAACTATAAGGTGCATGGGGGGAGATATAGAAGGGATGTCCGAGGTAGATTCTTTACTCAGAGAGTGGTTGGGGTGTGGAATGGACTGCCTGCTGTGATAGTGGAGTCGGACACTTTAGGAACTTTCAAGCGGTTATTGGATAAGCACATGGAGCACACCAGAGTGATAGGGAGTGTGATAGCTTGATCTTGGTCTCGGACAATGCTCGGCACAACATCGAGGGCCGAAGGGCCTGTACTGTGCTGTACTGTTCTATGTTAACAACATAACTTATATTATTGCAAATTTCACCTTGCCAGTTTCTTTTATCTGGAGTGTAAAGTTGCTGCTGGTTCATCTCTGTGCCCATGTACGTAAAGTTGGTTTTAACTTTTGCTGAGTCTCTGTTTTTAAACTTCCTAGGCCTGGAAGATCAAAAAAGACTGCTCCTGAATGGTGCATTTAGACCAATCAGGAAGCAGCCTTTTTGCACCAATCAGGATTTACTATATATGGGGGGAGGGGTCTAACATTTTTGTGTTTGCAGGCTCAGATTTTTTGTATGTGAGGATTTGGATTTCTGTGCAACATATGACCTACTCCCTGACTGTGACACATTGGGCTGGATATTAGCTCGAAGGCGGGGAGGAAACTGTTTTGAGGTCGGAAAATCCGGAAGTATGGATTCCCTGAACGTCCTGCAGTTCTTAATTGCAGGACATCTTTAAATGTTTTTCTGTAGGTTTCCTGCCCTCAGCCAGCCTGATTGACGGGGGGAAATCCTGCAGCACAAGGCCGCAGCTGAGCTGGGCTGAGAGCAGGTATGTCTAGTGGGGAGAAGTGGGAGAGATCGAGGGGTGGGGCGGTCTGATCACGGAGGGAGGGGTCTGATCACGGGGGATGTCCGATCACGAGGAGGGGCAGATGGTTGTTGGGGGGGAGCAGATGGTGGTCGGGGGGAGGGGTCCGATCGTGGTGGGGGGAGCAGACAGATCGCAGCTGGGGTGGGGGGGGGTAGGGTTACTGCGTAGCTCCTCCTAGGCCACAAGCAGTGCTTATGGATTTCGCCTCCTTTCATCTGCCGGGTTTCCCGAGGCCAGGGAAATGCTGCCACCTATGGTTAAAAATAGAATCACTTTTAAAATGAAGGCACGCAGCCTCATTAAAATATTTAAATAACCTACTTCATGCGAGTGGCTTGGTCGACTGCCCCTCGTCCTGTCTCCATTAAAATCGGAAGTAGGCGTGTTCGAGGCGGGTTAGGTTCCTGTTTCAGATTTTTAGCTTTTTAACCTCCCACCTGAAACAAACCCACGTATTTTTGGGTGTTAAAATTCCCCCCATTATCTCAGCCCCAGCTCCAGAAGGTTGGACACCCCTGCTTTAAATAAAAAAATAGAAATTCAGTAAAGCTTTTTGGATGTTATTTCAAAGCCATCTGAAATATTTTATGCAACCTGACATGACCAATTTCCTAGAAAGTAAATAACTTGCATTCATATAGCGCCTTTCATGACCTCAGGACGTCCCAAAGCGCTTTACAGCTAATGAAGTACTTTTGAAGTGTAGTCACTGTTGTAATGTAGGGAAATGTTCAAGGTAGTTTAGTTAACCTGGTCAAGCCTGAGTTTTGATTTCTGCTTCACTTCAGGCCTGCGCCAGGCTTAAAGTTAGATATGGTCACAGAAAAGGGTTCACACGTATAAATGTTTACGCTTAGAAATGATACTGTACCTTTATAAAACTTGTATTTATATTGATTGTCTCAAAGTGCTTCACATTATGAGCTACTTTTGTCATGCAATTCACTGTTATGTAGCAAAGCACAGCAGTCATTCTGCACCAGCAGTGTCTTACAGATAGCAACAAGATGAATGATTGGTAAAGATTTTTTTAGCAAAATTGTTTGAGAGAAGAGAACTCTTTGCTCTTCTTGCAATGGCGCCATGAGATTTTTAACATCCACTTAAACCATCAGAACAGACAGATTTAACATCTCAGCTGAAGGACAGTACTTCCAAAGATAAATCAGTACTACACTGGAGTGTCAGTCTAGATTATGATTTTAAAATCCTGGGGTTCAAACCCACAATCTTCTGACCGAGGGGTGAAAGTGCTACTAACTATGCCAAGCTGATTAAGCAAATTGCCAGTCCATACCAACATCATAAGGTTGATTTTAGAAAAGAGCACTCCTGGCAGGGAGCCTCCCCCTCCAGCAGCAGATCAATGATTTGCCATCCATTACAATGAATGGATAGAAAATCATGAGCAGTGCACCTGTAATTCTTTGAAATGCCCAGCCAACGGGCGAGGCTCCCTGCTGGAGGTACATGTTTGTTAAATCGTTCATACATACATGACTTGCTCCACAATATCTTAGGTTTGTTTCCCATCATTGACAATAGTTACATGCACATAGTGTAGAATGTTAATTTTCATTACTATTGAAGTATCTTATTTTGTAACTTGAGTTGCCACAGCACTAATTTTAGTATGTTGCATGGAACACAATTTTCTCAATATAGAATCTAGCAAAGTAATTATAAACAGTAGCAACTATATGTGGTCTTGAAGAAAGTTTAAATGGTTTATTCAACAGTCAAGTATCTAAGGAGTAGGACTTGAGATCCTGGGTTAACTAGTATAATCACAATTCTTCTTCTGTGCCTTTATGTCTTCAGGTCAAGCATGGGCAAGGAAACCTCCTGCTGATTACCACCTACCATCCTCCCTCAGCTGATGAATCAGTACTCCTCCATGTTGAACACCACTTGGAAGAAGCACTAAGAGTAGCAAGGTCACAGAATGTACTCTGGGTGGGGGACTTCAATGTCCATCACCAAGAGTGGCTCGGTAGCACCACTACTGACCAAGCTGGCCGAGTCCTGATGGACATAGCTGCCAGTCTAGGCCTGCGACAGGTGGTGAGAGAACCAACATGAGGAAAAAACCTACTTGACCTCGTCCTCACCAATCTACCTGTTGCAGATGCATCTGTCCATGACAGTATTGGTAGCAGTGACCACCGCACAGTCTTTGTGGAGACGAAGTCCCATCTTCACACTGAGGAAACCCTCCATCGTGTTGTGCGGCACTACCACCGTGCTAAATGGGATAGATTCAGAACAGATCTAGTAGCTCAAAACTGGGCATTCATGAGGCGCTGTGGGCCATCAGCAGCAGCAGAATTGTATTCCACCACAATCTGTAACCTAATGGCCCGGCATATCCCTCACTCTACCATTACCATCAAGCCAGGGGACCAACCCTGGTTCAATAAGGAGTGTAGAAGACTATGCCAGGAGCAGCACCAGGCGTACCTAAAAATGAGGTGCCAACCTGGGGAAGCTTCAACACAGGACTACATGCATGCTAAAAAGTGGAAGCATCATGCTATAGACAGGGCTAAGCGATTCCACAATCAACAGATCAGATCAAAGCTCTGCAGTCCTGCCACATCTAGTCGTGAATGGTGGTGGACCATTAAACAACTAACGGGAGGAAGAGGCTCCATGAATATCCCAATCCTCAATGATGGTGGAGCCCAGCACGTGAGTGCAAAAGACAAGGCTAAAGCGTTTGCAACCATCTTCAGCCAGAAGTGCCGAGTGGATGATCCATATCGGCCTCCTCCTGAGGTCCCCACCATTACAGAAGCCAATCTTCAGTCAATTTGATTCACTCCACGTGATATCAAAAATGGCTGAGCACACTGGATACAGCAAAGGCTATGGGCCCCGACAACATTCCGGCTATCGTGCTGAAGATTTGTGCTCCAGAACTAGCCGTACCTCTAGCCAAGCTGTTCCAGTACAGCTACAACACTGGCATCTATCCGACAATGTGGAAAACTGCCCAGGTATGTCCTATCCACAAAAAGCAGGACAAATCCAACCCAGCCAATTACCGCCCCATCAGTCTACTCTCAATCATCAGTAAAGTGATGGAAGGTGTCATTGACAGTGCTATCAAGCGGCACTTACTCACCAATAACCTGCTCACTGATGCCCAGTTTGGGTTCCGCCAAGACCACTCGGCTCCCAACCTCATTACAGTCTTGGTTCAAACATGGACAAAGGAGCTGAATTCCAGAGGTGAGGTGAGAGTGACTGCCCTTGACATCAAGGCAGCATTTGACAGAGTGTGGCATCAAGGAGCCCCAGTAAAACTGAAGTCAATGGGAATCGGGGGGAAAACGCTCCACTGGCTGGAGTCATACCTAGCACAAAGGAAGATGGTTGTGGTGGTTGATGGTCAATCATCACAGCCCCAGGACATCACTGCAGGAGTTCCTTAGGGCAGTGTCCTAGGCCCAACCATCTTCAGCTGCTTCATCAATGAACTTCCCTCCAACATAAGGTTACAAATGGGGATGTTCGCTGATGACTGCACAGCGTTCAGCACCATTCACAACTCCTCAGATAATGAAGCAGTCCATGCCCGCATGCAACAAGACCTGGACGATGTTCAGGCTTGGGCTGATAAGTGGCAGGTAACATTTGCGCCTCAGAAGTGCCAGGCAATGACTATCTCCAACAAGCGAGAGTCTAACCACCTCCCCATGACATTCAACAGCATTACCATCGCCGAATCCCCCACCATCAACATCCTGGGGGTCACCATTGACAAGAAACTTAACTGGACCAGCCAGATAAGTACTGTGGCAACAAGAGCAGGTCAGAGGCTAGGTATTCTGTGGCGAGTGTCTCACCTCCTGACTCCCCAAAGCCTTTCCACCATCTACAAGGCACAAGTAAGGAGTGTGATGGAATACTCTCCACTTGCGTGGATGAGTGCAGCTCCAACAACACTCATGAAGCTTGCCACCATCCAGGACAAAGCAGCCCGCTTGATTGGCACCCATCCTCCACCTTAAATATTCACTCCCTCCACCACTGGCATACCGTGGCTGTAGTGTGTACCATCTACAAGATGCACTGCAGCAACTCGCCAAGGCTTCTTCGGCAGCACCTCCCAAACCCACGACCTCTTTCACCTAGAAGAACAAGGGCAGTAGGCGCATGGGAACACCACCACCTCCAAGTTCCCCTCCAAGTCACACACCATCCTGACTTAGAAGTATATCGCCGATCCTTCATCGTCGCTGGGTCAAAATCCTGGAACTCCCTACCTAACAGCACTGTGGGAGTACCTTCACCACACGGACTGCAGCGGTTCAAGGCGGCGGCTCACCACCACCTTCTCAAGGGCAATTAGGGATGGGCAATAAATGCTGGCCTTGCCAGCGATGCCCACATCCCATAAACTAATTTAAAAAAAATTTAAGTCGCAAAACTGAAAGTTGTATTTACAAAGAAACACTTTAGGAAGACCAGATCAAAGAACCAAATTAGTGTTTAATATTTCTTCTTTCAGGCAAGATCCACATTTCAAGGATCATCACTGCCATGTTTATAATATATCGTTTTGTAAAGGTACACCAGCGATTGCTGTCGTTGAGCAGGCCCTTCTCTAAATCCCCAGAGGGAGCCTCTTCCTCTAAGGAGTAGCCCAGATCCAGCTCATCCTGCTGAAACACTGAAGGAAACCATTGTGCGGTGTAATGAATAGGAAGTGTTGCCTTTGAATACTTAGATCTGGATGTGTGCATAAACGAGGCATAAGATAGTCAATAAAAAATTCCATAGCATAGCCCGTCTCTAAATAGAAGATATTTGAAAGGTAAAATTATTGTGTATTGTGAGGTGAAAGTAATACAGTCTGAGAAATCAATTACAATAATAATGCTGTCATAATGATTGACTAGTTTGAGAACTATTAATTTGAAATTCATCTGTGTACTATTTTTAAAACACTGATTGACATGTTTGCTTCAAATTCCCATGTGTGCTCTTCTTATAAAGTTTCTAACCAGAAACAGGTCAACAATTTCATTAAAATAGTAGACACAAGAATTTGACGCAAAACATATTAACCAGTCTCACAATAAGTCAAAATATTGTGGTAAATCAAAAATAATCAGAGCATCTTCACTCTAACGTTGAAAGGTAAGTCCATATTTCGGTTTACGATACAAAAGAGATTTCTGACCAAGTTGACATTTGCGAATATCATGCTGAAGTTAAAGGTCTTGTTATTGATTTGGAATGAGAGGCCACAGCACCAAGGAATTCAGTGGGGTCAATCTTAAACTTACCCGCCTGGGGGTAACTGGGTGGATGGGCAGTTCAAATCCAATAGGTTACCTTAACCCGCTCAGATCCCGACCATTTGCAGTGTTAACCTTCAGGGTTTTGCAGGCAGGTGAGGTGCCTGGATAAGGCAGGTGGGAGCCTCATAAATTTAGACAATTCAAGGTCCTATAATCCCAATGTACACCATGAGTACACCTCTGAAAAATAACATGGAACTGGGAACTAAGAATCTACCCACCCTCCTTCAGGAATTGCTGTGTGGCCCAGGAGAACCAGAGAGGGGGAAGGAACTAAAAGAAATTGTAAAACGGGCTTTACAAGAGGATGTGGATTTTAACCCTTAGAACATTGAATTTCTATGGCACTCTGTAGAATCCAATACCCGAATTTAACTCTCTCCTCCCCCCCACCCCCCGCCGCCCCCCCCCCCCCGGCCCGGCGGAAACCAGGCCATGGGGGGCAGTTAAAATGAGGGCAGTCACTTACCCCCTCTGGTCCTGCTGCCTTCCCGCCTTTTCCTGATGTTAACCTGCTCTTTTGAGCAGGCGAGCAGGACACCTGCAGGAAGGAAGCGGAGCTCGTCTTTAAAAATGCAGATCGGGTCCCGATCATGTCACCGGGACCCAACTGCAATATTCGTTGGAGGCCTGAGCCGGGGAGCAGTGCCGGCTTCTCCGTAAGGTCAAACCTGCCAGGAGGTGGATCGTGGGCCAGACGATGCCTACCCAAGGCAGCTAAGTAATTACATTTAATTTTAGGTTTCCTTGTGGGCTAGGAGGAGCAGGAGTGCTCCTCCCGTCACTCTGCCCGCATCCAGAGCCCCCTCACCACTTAATTGGATCCCCGGCTACGGCCTCCTGCTGCTGAATTCCCGCTCCTGCCTGCCGGGTTTGGGCGGGTCAGCGAGAAAATTTATGGCGATGTGGCCCAGCCGGTAAGATCGGCCAGTCCTTCACGTCCTCGAACTTCCCCTGTTCGCCGCCTGCTTCGGAGCTCACACGCACCCTACCCTTTAAAATTGGGGCCCAAATATTTCATCAGATATTACAACACTGATGGACAGTAGTATTATAATACTCACAGGTTAGCAGGGATTTAAAAAAATCATGTTTTAGGAAAGGTATTTGAATGAACAAATATATGAAAGGAATTATATTTTTGAATTAATGTTATATAATTGAAGTGGTACTTTTTGGAAAGATCTTTTTAGAAAGATTTAAACTCAAATTTGTCATGTTTTACTTTTGTTCAAAAGGTCAGGCCTGACATTGATGATCTAAAATCACTTACTATTTGTGTACTTTTATCTTTTCTACAGGCCTTACAGCTGCAGCATCTTTGGTGTCCTTGGCCTGGGCCTTGGCCTCCTACCAGAAGGCTCTTCGTGACTCCAGAAATGATAAAAAACCCATCAGCTACCTGGCTGTTATCATTCAGTTCTGTTGGCATTTCTTCACTATTGCAGCCAGAGTCATCACATTTGCCTTGTTTGCATCAGTTTTCCAGCTCTATTTTGGGATCTTCATTGTCTTGCATTGGTGCATCATGACTTTCTGGATTGTTCATTGTGAAACAGAGTTCTGCATAACCAAGTGGGAGGAGATTGTATTTGACATGGTTGTTGGAATAATCTACATTTTCAGTTGGTTCAATGTTAAAGAAGGAAGGACTCGGTGTCGGCTGTTCATCTACTACTTTGTAATCCTTTTGGAAAACACTGCCTTGAGTGCTCTGTGGTACTTGTACCGAGCACCTCAAATAACAGATGCTTTCGCCATACCAGCGCTTTGTGTTGTCTTTAGTAGTTTTTTGACTGGAATCGTTTTTATGTTGATGTATTATGCCTTTTTTCATCCAAATGGACCAAGGTTTGGCCAGTCACCAAGCTGTGCTTGCAAGGAGCCTGTGGCCACTTTCAATTTGCCTGCAGAGGCGGCAGCAAATGTTTTGAGGGCTGCGTCCCAAAACAGGGAACAGAAACTCACAGAAAGGGATGGTTGTATGCCTGTTTTTCAGGTCAGACCTACTGCACCCTCCACGCCATCTTCTCGCACTCCACGGATAGAAGAAACTGTGATCAAAATTGACCTTTTGAGAAACAAGTATCCAGCATGGGACAGACATGTTTTGGACAGAAGTCTGAGAAAGGCCATCCTTGCATTTGAATGTGCATCCTCGCCACCTCAACTCCAATACAAGGATGAAGCCCTCATTGAAGAACAGCTGGAGTATGAAACAACTCTGTGATAAGTTAACAAGTTGTTTTGTTAAGAAAACCAGTTGCCAAACCAGAGGTTGAAACTAGGGTTGTGGTGATAACAGTGGGTGGAAGATTTCCTCTGTGTGCTGCATCTAGTGAGATCGTAAACCTATTCTTTATAAATCGGTTTATGATGTTGATGCACACAATACATTAGTGTATATGCCATCATGAACATCAATGTTTATGAACTTGGAGAGGCAGACAAATATTACTATGGTTATCATTTTCTTATAACTTTAATGATATGGTGCTAATTCATCTGCCAGCATAATTTACCAAAATCGGGCTTCTCTAAGCTGTCAAGAATTCAAAATACATTATTTGCTGGCAGTATGAACATGCACATTTTCTAGTATCTAAAAATGAACATCATTTGTCTCTTTGATTTATGTAATCAAGAGTTAAAAAATGTGATTTTGTTGATTTTTTTTATATTGTGAACTCTGCTAGAAAGTAACTTTTTAAATGGATAATCGTGATATTGTGGACTAAATTTTATGCAGACGTTGAAAACAAACTTGGCAGCTTTCCATTCTGGATTGTATCATCGTGAGAACTGAAATGGAATTTTAAGTATCTACATATATGTATAAAGCTTAAGTAAAGGCGTCTGCACCAAAACACAAGCCTGCACTTTGTGGCTGTTTAGTAATTTGATGGAGCATATAGCCCTGGATTTTGGGTATCAAACAGGGTTGTGATGATCTCAGTGTGGAAGCCAAGAAATGGATGTGAATTTACCAAGACAGTCAAGATCCAATTTAGTTTCAACCTCTGCAAATGCAGGCACACACCATTAGTACAGTGGGAGATACATATCTGAATAGAAAGGAAGCACAGACTGCCAAACAGATTGTCAGCTACTGGACAGAGTTCTAGTTGAAGCCAGTTTTACTAACTGACTATGATACCTTCCTCAGTATTGGAAGCTCTGTTTGGGCTAGAATCCCGCACTGTAATCACTATTCGTGCAGTCAAAATGTGCACTCTTCAGAAAGGATAGTGAGGGATGCAGTAAGCTAATTAATTGTGAAACTTTTTGCAAACTGTTGCAAGAGAAGATTGGCAAAATTGTTTCCACTTCGATGGACATTATTGAGAGTGTATAAAGGCACTGCATTCTGTGGTAATGTAATTGTATAAATCAGTGATGAACAATTGGATGCCACTGTGGTAGGGAGTAGTTTTAAAATACATTGCATTAGAAAAGGTTGATTTTGCTTGTCAGTGGCAGCTGTTTTTACTTACTGTACATTATTTACGTTTCAGTTATTAATATTTTACCAGTACAAGTGCTTTTGTCCGAAGAATCTAAATTCAAAGGGAATATGCAAAGAATAGTTTCAGTGAAATTGCTTTGTCTTTTCACAAAAGGATTTTTCCATTGTTATAAAAAAGATGTTTTTAAGAGAAAACTTGTTTCGGGATTTTGCTTTTTTGATTATTCTGATACAATGTATATATTACATGCTAAAAGATGTTTTACATCTGTTAATTTGTGTAAGATACTACAATTTCTCCCATTTTCCATAATTTGCATCAATGTTTCAGTTGTACAGTATGCTATACATGTCAGCCATGGATAACCTAATGTGCAGATATTAAATGAGCTCCATGCCTAATAGGTCATTACTTGCCAATCCTGTATTTCTAGCTCTCTAGTGAATATGGCAGTGTTGAAACTGAAAGGTTGATCAATATTAAAAATACATAGCATACTACAGACAGATTGACAGCTATCATAAATTCGTGGAATATGATTTGCAGTGCAGAAATTTAAGGTTGGGGAATAAATCGGTTCATATTGCGCCATTTGATGATTTGATATTTCTATCTATCTGACTTTTTGACTAATCTGAGCAGTATGGCAATCTTTACACAAAGGTATAAAAAGCAGTAAAAATCCTATGACATTATTTCTTTGTCCATAAATACATTTATAAATAAACAATTTATAAAGTTACTAATTAGCAAATAAATGGTTGTTTGATTTTTTTTATCTAGAAACAATCTATTATGTCATTATCTTGTCTGTAAATATATACAGATGTTCTGCCCAAGATGGCCTTAGGATAGTGAGAGCAAAAGGTCTTTCACTGGACTGTGGCCTCAGTCTCTGATTTAATTAACCAACTCCTCCAAGGAATTTTGCATCAAAGTCATGTCTTAAGGGGGGAACTTTTTAATGTAAATGCCAAATGCCAGTAAAAGCCCAACAAACATGCTTTACAGACTGAGGGCATCACTCTTCCCAGAAATTCTGCACTCGTGTCATAGTAGCTGGAAGTAAAACCTGTCACTTGAATTATTCTCTATACTGAAAGTTTACAGCTGAGCATTTTTATAAACAACTTATTGACTGTCAAAATACTAATGTGGAACTCGCTACCACAGGAAGTGATTGAGGCAAATAACTTAGGTGCTTTCAAAAGGAAACTAGACGAGTACGTGAGGGAAAAGGGAATAGAAAGATACGCTGAAAGGCTGAGATGAGGTAGATGGAATGGGAGGAGACTCGTGTGGAGTATAAACACCAGCACAGACTAGCCTGTTTCTGTGCTGTATATTCTATGTAATTTCTATGTAATGCAATTCAGAATTGAATCATTCAGCACAGAAGGAGGCCATTAAGCCCACCGTACCTGTGCCAGCTCTATGAAAGAGCTATCCAATTAGTCCTACTCCCCTGCTCGTTCCCTATAGCCCTACAAATATTCCCTTTCAATGGTCAATGGTCATTCTACGTTACACACTTCTGGAACTCGGCTCTTGAACACTGTGGTGAAACATTCATCATTGCTTTCAACATCCCCAAAGCAATTTTACTGCGGACTTCTAAACAAGCTACTGTCATATAGCATCCCACCAAAACTAGTTCACGATTATCAGGTTTTCTCTCAAAATCCTCTATATGTGCTGTAGTTGATGGCTTATCCTGAGTTCTTTCTGCATTCTCCTCTTTCCCAGGTCTTCTCCTCTCATTATCCAGCCCTGACCACTCTTTTGCTAATAATTTTCCTCAAGATTCATCGACATCCTTCAGATCACACACCCTCAGTGCTCACAACCTCCAGTTCTCTCGGTGCATAGGCTGAATTATTACACTTAGGTCTTTTTCATGACCTTCAATGGAGCAATGAAAATCTTGTTTCTTTCAGTTCTTCCCCTGTTATCTTTGCTTTATCGAAGAAGGGAACAAACACGGAAGACTGTCAGCTGGTCAAGCTGTGCCAAAAGCACATGGAATCCACCTAAACACCAGTATATACTGGCAAAGGCAGTGCTACCTCAAATCGTAAAAAGCCGCCCACTGAAGTGGCATAAATTGGGTAGCTAGTTGAGGAAAATGGGCAGGAGTTGCACTCTGTTGGAATGCCCAGCAACTTTTGCACCTGCTCTATTTTCTAATGTAATTTCCATTGGCCAGGGAAGCTCCCATATATGGGTGGCTAAATGCAAATGAGACATTAATGATGTGATGATGTCATAAGTCGCATGTTTCTCATTTTTACCCCAATTGCTGCCACTGATGTTCTCGCCCATATGAAATTGATACCCAAGGTCACTGGGCACAAGAGAAAAGGCAGGAGTGAATTTCAAGAGCCAATAGCTAAATTGGTAGGATTTCCAGAAATCTTAAGAGTTGCTTTGCGGTGGAGATTCTCCTGATTGTCCACTGTAACTGTGGTGGAAGATCTGTGGAAACCTTGGGGGAATAGTATAAACCCCCCACCCTATTTCTGACTCAATTTTGTTGGGGGGGTTTTCTGGGATTTTATTGACAGCTACTTTCCCAGCTGTCTTTGTGTCACTTGCCATGTGGCTACCATTTACCCTTGCCCTCCATTATGGAGGCTGCAGAGGAGGGAGGGACCCAGGAAAATTAGCCAGAAGAACAGCAGAAATCTTAAGAGATTGCGGAGGAAAACCTCAAACCGACTACAAAGGAGATTTGTGCTAATTTCGTACAAGAAACCTCTTGACTTCCACATCTGGCCATTATATTAACAGTCCTATCTGCAACAATGTAGCCCAATCTGCTCAACAACTCACTTAGCTCCCATTAAGCTAACAAATAAAAGCAACTTCCACACCTTTCCAAAAACAAACCCTGCACACACAAAAACTTTAGTGCCATCATAAGTTTACTGTCAATCCATACTGTGTGTGTGAATGCCTAGTGCTTTTACGACATTACTTCCCCTTGGTGCTAGTATGTGAAGTATGAATTCTTAACACTAATCTAGTGCTTCTCCTAAGTACTGCTTAAGTGGCAGGAGTGTGTGAGGTGGCTGGCTGCTGTGTGTCAATATTATCAATATTGTCTAAATCCTGAAACAGACCCGCTACATGCTACATCTCTCGAGCTGTTGCATAGGCAACCTGACACTGCCTCCTTTCTGCCACATATGCAGACATAGGTAGGGCTGGCACTGAGGTCCCATGCATGGAGTGGATGAATTGGCACTTACAGCTTTAGTCATCTCCGTGAACTGGCCTGCTGCAGCTATCCTTGAAGCCCTCCTTTTGTTGTTTCCAAAGAGGGCCTCTCTCCTCAGCCTAACCTCCTGAAGCAGCACTTCAACATCAGAATCTGCACAGCTGGGGGGCCCTGTGCCCTGCAAGTGATCTCTCCAACATTTGGATAGCCATCACAAACTTTCCTACAGCCAAAATGATTTTGTGGATGCCCGGTGCTATAAGCTACTATCAGCCTTTAAATCCTGCTGCAACATACTGTTTCATGTACCCTAGTCAGCAATTATAATGTCTGGAGTTCGTCTAAATTATTTTAATTGAGCTGACCTCAGGAATTACAATGCCATCAGTGCCAATGATGTTGGGTGGGTGCCAATCCTGGCCTGCCACACTTCTAGTGGGGATCATGACCCACCACAAAATCTGAGGTATAGTTTCTTCATGTCTCTTACAGGTCTAATCAATGATTACCACCACCTGCCTTTGTTGGCTCCATTTTTATACATTCTTTATCTACCAACAATCGTAGCCTCACTATCTCCACTGACCTCAAATGGAACTCCCACATCTCCATCACTGCTGAAATTATGGGGGTAGTTTTAACCCCTCTCGCCTGGTGGGAAACTGGTGGGTTCAGATCGGCTGCTCGTTTCACACCGCGCCTGATTTTATTTTCTATTTACTTTGGAGGAAAGTAAAATCAGATGGATTGTAAAATGGTGCCTGATCAGATCCTGTCAGTTTCTCATCACGCTGGTCAGGTTAAAATTACCGCCTTTGTCTGAAAAGTTGTTTCTTCTTCTTTGCCAAAAATGTATTTTTCCTTCAACAACTATTAACTCCTCCATGATTTGATTACTGCTCCCATATCTGTGGAGGCCCTTCCACCTGCTCTCCCACACTGCTTCTCAGGGTACAAAACAAACCTTGGCCCAAAATTTCCTAGCAGCCCATTCAACTGACACAAGTATAACGGAGCTGAACCCCTGTTCACCCTAGCCTGAAGCCAGCGATCTCATCCCAAATCCTGGGGATGGGGTCATTTCCATGGCAGGGGTGGGTGCATTAGCAGCACCTGACCCGAACCTCCAGCTAGAATGTCAGTGTGAAGCCATGCTGCTCCGACAGCCGAGACTAGACCCAGTGCGAGCATCCAGGAGGGGTGACCAAAAGCTTAGTCAAAGAGGTGGGTTTTAAGGAGGGTCTTAAAGTGGGTAACTCCCTTTTTGCTCCTTCCAACAATCTTCAGACTTCCAAAACCCAAACTTTCTATCGCCTAATCACTAGGTTCTGATTTACCTTGTCTTCCTTTTGGGTTTTTTCAACTTTGGTTGTGACCTACATCATTGGCCTTGGCCTTTCATTTGGTTTCTCAACAAAAATACTCTTCTCATTGTCTTAAGAGGAAACGAACAAACCAATTTCTACCACTCAGGTGCAACAATACAGATTCACCATTAAGGCCTGTGTACTACAGCTTGTGTTTAATATCACATGTACATAAAGCTAAAACAATAGGAGGCATTCATGAAGATACAGTTTGTATGAAATCAAAAATGAAGAAAAGCGTTATAGACATTATCTACATGGAAGCAAAACACGTAACCTATTTCAATGGCCAAATAACATTCAGTTATCTGGCTGAAGCAAAAGTAAGTTTTTGTACCTGCAGAAGATTACAAAATCCTGGTAGAGATCACAAAGTATTTCTCTGATCACTGCCATAGAGAACAACACTTTTAGATCAGACATGCTGAAGATGCCTTTTTTTCCATGTGGGATGGAACAGTGGAAAATATTGTGAACTCGATGTTAGCTTTGACTTTCACTGTATTTCATTGAAGATTTCTAGAAGCTTCCTACAAGAACAACAAACCCCTTTAGTCAAAAATCATATCAAACAGGTAAAATTTGGTACTTGGAAAAGTAAAAGTCTTGGGCCCAAAATTCCACCTACATCTCCGACGTAGCTGCCAGAGGAGACCAAAAAAAAGGGCGGGACCTCATTCTGTCAGGATTCTTCCCTATGGAAAAGTGGGTAGAAAAATCTGGTGGGTGGGAGAGAGAAGATTTTCTGCTCATTCCCACCACAAAAGGGGGCGTGTCTGGGGAGTTCTTGGGCTTCCCCAGGAAAGTCCTCCCATACACTATCTGATTGGTCCAGTGGATCCCATGCCTGCTGAGAACAGCTGTAGGTTCTGTTATGGGCCTTCCAAATGACCCAAAGTGCCTGAAGAAAAAGGTAATCAATTCTGGAGGGGAGTGGCATGGCGGCACTGTAACATTCCAGATCTGTCCAGATGTGCGCTGCTCATGCACTCACCTCAAACATGCTAATGACCCTGTTCCCACAATTTGTGACAAGGCTGGCATCCCTCAGAATTGATAGACATAGGCCCTATTAATATTTCTATGGATAATTTATGTTTATAATTGCACATATTTTCTGTCCAGCCCCCAAGCTCTGGAATTCCCTCCTTAAATAACTCAAAATCTCCACCTTCCTCTCCTCCTTTAAGACCCTCCTTAAAACCCACCTCTTTGACCAAGTTTTTGGTCACCCCTCCTAATATCTCACTCTTTGGCTCAGCATCAATTTTTTTCCTTGGGAAGTTTTTCCATGTTAAAGGATCTATATAAATGCAAGTTATTATTGTTGCTGTTGTATATGTAACATCAATGAAGAACTCATGTCCCCAATGTAACAAGCTCATTTCCACATTTTTTTTTAGTCTTGTTCAAATATTAAGTCTAAAAATATTGGGCTGTGATGGCCCCCTACTAACCTATTATTTCTACCAAGCTCTCATGAGTAAAATGATGGTTTTGACATATCAGAAGCTGCTTATAATTGTAATATTCAAATCTGTCTCACAACAAATTAGCACAAAAGAATAATATATGGTGTAATTCTCTGACTGCACTCCAGAGAGTGCAAATTGAAAAATAAGGAGGCTGCGCACAATTTTCTGGCCATTAATTGAAATGATCAGAAAGTCATGCGCAGGGCATGCCCAAATTTTAATATGCACTGTTGGCAAGTGAGGTTCCTTGTCGGAAGCACACAGTTGGAAAATTATCCCTCAACCATTTTGTGCTTCCAGCATACAGTGCTGGTATTGATTTGTTTATTGATGACGCTAATTTGACTTTTAAACTTGTTCAATATTCCAAATGTTCTCATAATGTTGTTTGATTTCTTGTTATTCAAACATAGCAAAAAGATGTCTTGATGATAAAGTGCAATAGCAAAACTTGAGCAATTTAACACAACCCATAACTCATTGCAAGATTATAGTTTTTGCCCTCCACATTTTTCCCCCTGAACCATTTCCAAATGTTTCCCTGTAGGTCACTTAAATTGCTTCAGAAAAATAGCAACAGCACAGGAAGAAGTGATACAACAGTCTAGAAACAAAATCCATTATTACATTGCATCAAGTGGAAGGATCAGTTTTACACAACTTGAATAATTAAAATATATTTGCGTGAATATTGACATTTTTATTTATATTCAGTCTTGGGATGCGGACATCGCTGGCAATGCCAGCATTTATTGCCCATCCTTAGTCGCTCTGAGAAGGTGGTGGTGGGCCTTCTTCTTGAACCGCTGCAGTCCGTGTGGTGTAGGTGCTCCCAGAATGCTGTTAAATAAGGAGTTCCAGGATTTTGACTCAGCGACAATGAATAAATAGATATACACTTTGAACATAACCAAACCTACCATAATGCAAAGTGTCCAGTTACAGAATGACTAATGAATGTGAGTTGCCTTGTGCTGTGGAGAGTCAAAACTTGCACATTGACTTTAGTTAACAATTTTATTATTTAATAGCTGCACTTAAAGTCACACAATATGTTAAAACATCAGAGGCTGCTATGAGTTACATTTAATTTGCATTTTAGCACCATTGTACCAGCAGTTTTGGTAACTTGTACTGAAATCATTAATGATTTACTTTGATTCATTTATAGAGTTTTAATAAATCCAGCTTCATTCATTGATTTTGATTGTAAGACTATTGTTACAGTTTTTATGCTTGCTTTTTAGTATGTACCACAAGATTGCTATAGTGGTAACTAAGAAGCACATGACTTCTTGGTCATATGATTTAAGTTACATTTATTTTTACACTCTAATTGTAAATAGTGGTCAGTCTGGTTCTTTGCAATTTTTATTTATAAATTTGCCCTCTGTTCCAGATTAATGTGACCAAATGTAATTAGAATGTTTCCAACATTTTACTCCTCTTACATAGACAAAGGTACTGAATCTGTGAATGTGTTGTATTGTAGTTGCTATTTTCAGTCGTGTGATAATATAATGTGATGACAGTGAAGGATGACAAGTAGAGATATGGAGAAATATTGGGTCTGCAATGCTGACAAGAGCTTCGTCTGCCAGAAGTCCATATTGGAAATTTGGGCACGCAATTGCCCCGGATTCTTCAACCATTTCTACTCCTAAATTTCCAATATGTAGTCCCAGTGGGCGAGGCTCTCCACCAGCAGCACAGACTCATAAAATTATCCCACAGTCTCATCCCACTTTACTTGTTTTACTGTGAAATTACTTATAAAATGCATTTAAAATGAGGTCACAACATGATTGTTTTAAATTACAAACCACTGTTCTTTTTATCCCTGACCTGATTTAAATTATTCCCCTGCTATACATGGTTTTAATAGGAGTCTGAAACATAGCTCAAAAAAAACCCCACAGATAAGCAGCAGGAGTGCTATAATTGACCTCAGTACCTATGGGCATAGAAGAAATAAAATCTCCCAGGATTCCCACTCCTGTTTGCTCTCCCATGACATTTACCAGAAAGTACACATGTATAGACATCAGGTAAGAATAGGATCAGGCTCAGCGGCAATGCTCCCGTAGTTCGAATAGCCTGCCGACACTCACTGTCAAGGCTGACATGTGGAGAAAAATGGCCACTTGAGTGAGGTACCAAAGGGTTGCCGCCACTGGAGAACCATAGTCCAGCATAGGTCAGCAGCTTCAGGAGACAGCGGAGAAAATTTGTAAAAGCAAAATTGAAAAAATATGCACACGCAAACATGAAAGAGCACTATAAAAGTAACAGCTTATGCTGCCCTGCAAAGCATTTGTACAGACATTACATTTTGTTCTTTTAATACATTGTTTTAACGAAAGACAAATCATGATTTGCATCATCATTGCCAACTTCAGCAAAGGAGTGGCAGCCATAAAAACGAAGTAATGAAGGCCTAACTAACAGAAATAATGCTATAATGGGCACAGTCAAAATAAATAATTGTGTGCTGTCATTGTCTTTTGTGTAAAATGTTTTTCATGTAAAAATATTCATAAGGAATTTTGTGATATTCGAGAGTTTTGATATGGTTGTACTAGTAGCTAATTATGTACATGTTTGCACTTCAACTTAACCTTTGTATTGTCTGTTTAAATGGTGGTCCATTTTGTGCTGTGAATGTAAATGTGTGCACCCAAAAATGATGTATGATACATTTAGTAACAGATTGAGTCATGTTGTTTTGTTTCATTTGTGAATCTGTTTTTGTGCTTTTTCGTTTCTCATAATATATTGTATAGTCACTTGTAAATATGCATCTTTGATCATTCAGATTTTTAGTTTTGTTTAAATATGCATTTTTCACCTTGAATAGTTAATTCCACTATCAGCTATGCAAAACAGCAAAACGGTAAAACTGAAGCGTTTCTAGATGTGATTTCCCTTTTTATTGAGCTACATGCTGTTATACAGGTATGCTTTTTTTCTTTTCCCTGTCAAAAATTTTGCCACCGATATTGTAGGACCTTCTTTGGTAAAGTTACAACACAAGAAGTATAAATGTATTGTATAACGTGAGGAAATTAAAGCAGTCATCAAATTTTGTAACTAATTGCGAGTGGGTGGCCTTTTTAATTTGGTGCATCAGAAGTCCCCGTTAGCTATGCATTCTTGCTGAGTAATGTATAATTACTCTGATGTGAAATGTACAGTGTATTTTGTGTTATTCAGGTCAGTTATAGTGGACATTTTACATTGATGCAAAGTGATTCTTGCTTTTATATATATATATATACACATGTATATAAAATGTAGTATAATTGCACTGTGAAGTTGCTTAAGTCAAATTTAGGCAACTTCACACTTGAAGTGGTAGTCTCAAGCCACTTTATACCGGCCATAGTACGACTGCAGTATAAAGCAACATTTCCCAGGGCTAACTGCATGGAAACTTATTTAACATAATTTTTCACCTTTTTAATGTTAGCACAAAGATGACTATCCTATGAGCTCTACACTAGCACTGCAATTTAACTGATAGTTGGATGCCTATGAATGAAGCTCTGCACATGCATATTCACACACATGTGCAGAGTTCTTTTGGCCAGAGATTTTTCTGGGCAGAGAGTGATGCCGAGTCTGTCGTATATAGCTCAGTACTGCTGGTCCTGCATCACTTTTACCATGTACTGCTGTGAAAGCAGAATCTGTAGCAGAGCTGCATCCTCACAAGAATAGTTTCCATTGTTCAAAATCAAAAATTCAAAACTCAATTATTTTGAGTACATCTCCTTGGAATTACAGTCTTCTGAGAAACTTTTATTTTTCTACTGATGCTGCAGTTATCAGATTCTTTTGAAAACCTTTGAGCCTTAAATATATCCTGGTCATGTTGATTACCAGGCCAGACTATGAATAAAAATAACATGGCAGAGACATTGTTATGATTTATATTATATTGTTAGTGACGTTAGGGTTTGTTTTATTATAGTTATCAAATTACACTTAATATTAAATCTCCTTAATATGCATTATTAGAAATCTAATCTAAAATTTAGTATTCATCTAAAATATGAAGTTAAAGACTTGTTTTTCTAATTCTGTAACAAGGTCAGCTGTAAGACACTGTATTGGATAGTTTAATTCCTCAACCATCTTTTTAGATGCCATTATAAGTTCCAGTACTAAGATTCCAAGTCCAATTCTTTTAGATACTTACAAGGGGCAATGTCTATGTGAAAAATGTTTTGTAACCCTTTTTTCATTTGTTTGCAAATACACAATGCATAAAACACTGCCTCATAACAGCATCTGGACAAAATGCAGCATGGCTAGCCTGGCATTTCTCCCACCCGAAACAAAAAAACAAGGTTTACCAAATACTTTTTCATGAAGACAGTGCCTTAAGATAATACAGATTATAGGGTGGAATTGTTTCACTCTAAAATGAAAAATACAAAACCTGGCGGAAAAATCACTCTAAAATAAATATACATTTTGTCATGCTAAAATGGTACCAAAACATTACAGTCATTAAAAGCAAAATTGAAGAAGCATAAAATGAGGAATATACAGTGGAAGGAAGGAAACACAAAGGCCAGAATTTTCCCCTAAAAAAACGGGTGGGTTTGGAGCGTGGGGGCAGTTAAATTGTTAAAAATGGGATTCCCGACCTGATCCCACCTCCAACCCGCCCACTTCCGGTTTTGCCAGAGGCAGGGCGGGACGGGGGTGTGGGGGGCGGGGGGGGGTTGGGGGGGGGGGTGGCAAGAGACCAACCAGCTCCTAGGGTACGGTACCGTAATTTAAATATTGTAATGAGGCTGGAAGCCTCTTTTTCCCCATCCATTTTGTGTTTAACTGCATGTGAAACCCGACAGTTAAACAGATTCGGGGACTGCTGCATCCAGGAGGTAAGTGGCTTTATACCTACCTCCTGGATCCAGGGTCCCAACCTAATCCACCCCCCGCGATCAGAAACCCCCCCCCATGAGGCCTCCAATCACCTTCCCAGGCAAACCCCCACCACCCCCCCCCCCCCCACCCCCGGCATCCCCCCCCCCTGCCCTCCCACCCAATGATGATTATGAGGCCAGCCACAATCCTCTGGTGGCCGACCCCGATCTTCTGGCCCCTCCGGTAAAGTTGGCAGTGCCTGCGGGAAACCTGGCCTCTCGGGTTTCCCGCCCATCTCGGACCCCCCCACCCTGCCTCCAACCCACCCCCCCAAAGAAAATTCCGGCCAAAGTGTACAGAATGTCGTCTGTGAATTCCATTACTTTTCTTTAAAATTGAGAAACCTAGCTGTTGGGCAAGGCTCATAGTGCAGGTTACCGCCAATGATGAAAAGATTAGAAGAGATGTTTAGGTGATTCTAAGCTTGGGTTCTAAAAGCCTATAAATTATAGGACTAAGGGGAGACTGAATACAGCCTTATATATAGTTTTATACACACCCGCACGCATACACACAGACACATTCATATACATACACACTAGTTGATCTCCCAAGAGCTTCCACATGTGAAGTCAAGACCAAGTGTAGTCTTCAGATGAAGCAGGGTTGGGAGGGAATTGTTGGAACGGGACACACAATGTAATTTAGACCCTATTTTAAAGTCATACATTCAGTCCTTATTTTTATATTTCTATTATAAATTCTGATGTCCACATTTATAATAAAAACTGCCTATGTAAACTTGGTACACTGTGAGAAGTTGCACAACACCAGGTTATAGTCCAACAGCTTTATTTGAAATCACAAGCTTTCGGAGCGCTGCTCCTTCGTCAGGTAAAGTGAAGAAATACATATGGGCACAGCATATATAGTCAGAGAACAGTGCCAGACGACTAGTCATAGGAAGTATAAAAATAAGGTTATGTTTGACTTTAAAATGTGGATTGAATTGCATCTGGGGTACCTGGTCCAATTATCCCCCTACTCTCTAACCCCAATTCATCTGAAGACTACACTTGTTCTTAAGTCCCATGCACAGTGCCACGGGAGATAATATACAGATAATATAATAAATACATATAT
Source organism: Squalus acanthias (assembly GCA_030390025.1). Taxonomy (NCBI): domain Eukaryota; kingdom Metazoa; phylum Chordata; class Chondrichthyes; order Squaliformes; family Squalidae; genus Squalus; species Squalus acanthias. The sequence continues at coordinate 70,305,583 of CM059432.1, forward strand.
AAAATATACAGTATTCAGAGGAATATGCCAATCAAAAGGGAACCTGCATTCTTGACTTCAGACTTTACTTGTTATATCTAAAGGCATAGGTTAAGAACAAACTTTGATTCTGAAACAGTAGTTAATAAATCCAAATTAATATGATGTTATTTGCCATGTAAACTAAACTCAAGGTGAATGTGCCATTTATGTACTGTATTTTTTGTGCTGCAGCAGAATGATTTTTTTTGTAATATATTGTACATTATAACTACCTCAACAGTGGTTTACTTTATGCATACAGTTTGGAGATTCATTTTGTGGTAATTCGTTCAAGAATGGACTTTGCATTTTTCAATCACTGATAATATTTTCTTTGTAAGTTTTGTTGAGACTTTTAATGTGAGTATTTTCTTTTAGGCAGCATTGAGTAGTGTGCAGATACATGACAATGGGGTAGATTTTCAACTTGCTACCTGGGCATAAAGCTGACATTGCGGATCAGCCGGCCGTTATAGAAACTTCCCGATTAGAAATGAAAATTGAGTGGTTTCTATGATGGGCAGCTGATCCACAACGCCAGTTTTAGGCCCACCCATAAATTTACCCCATGTGTTCTGTTTCACAATTGTAATTAGGTTTACATAGGAAGTAGAAATCAAGAGATGTAACATTACATACTATATCTGCCATTACATGAACATTTTACCTTTTTATATATTTCAACAAATTTTACATTCCTTACGCTATAAATGTAACTAATGTTTCTTTTTATGTCTGAACATACACCCTTCAAATCCTAATAATGTCAGCTATACAGAAAGGATTTATATTTCAAAATATATTGCCACTTGCCAAATATTAATATTCTGATCTCAGTGAGCTATTTATTGGTCTAAAAGGTGCTTACTATGCTTGATTCTGAAAGTGCTTTTTCATTTCTCGGTAAGTACATCAGCCGATCAACCTTAAACACCTAGTGAGAAGATAGAAAATTATGTTTCTGTTTACACAATAGTATGATGAACACTTAGGTCGGTGCAAGTACCATAGTGAAAGATGCAGTAGAAAAACAAATGTGCTTTTAGTAACCCTCTTATAATACACCTGGAATTGTGTGGGAAGAAAAGATCTTACTGTGAATAATTAAAAACCGATTGAAAATAATATGATCCCTTTCTATCAAACATTCCTTTAATAATACAGACTGCAAAGATTGGTACTGGCTAGTAACTGCTAATGTAATGCTATTCAGCAATAGAACAAGTTGTATTGAACACAAAAGTATCAGAATGTGCATTGTGTATTTATTATTTTGACTGTAGAGTGAGTTGAATCATTATGGTGATGGAAATATAAGGTAGTATTTCAAATAAGTATTAGTTCATACTTGTTTAGTTCTTCTTGTAAAAGTAAAGAATTGGAATACTTGAAATTTTGTATACTGTATCTCAAAATTTTTGTACACTTTTTATTTTACTGCAGCACAAGGTACCAAAATCATTGAATAAATATACTGTGGCCATTTTAGCAGCTGAATTTGGTTGTCTGTGTCCTTTTTGATATCTAATGCTGATGACAATTCTACAGTTTCTAGTGGGCAAGAAAAAAAAGGGTCTGCAGATTGTTTTGATCTGAAATTGACTTTCCACCTGGGACCTGATTTGCCAGAAATTATTCCAGAAATATTAAGGCACAGAAAGTGATTATGCATGGTAAGGGTCACGTACTTGTGCATGACCCCCCCCTTGCTGTGCCAAAGGCTTTTGCCATTAATTTCCACAGGAGTTTTCCTGATTGTCAGTTGTAACTTCGGTGGAAGATCCGCGGAAACCCTGGAGAAACAGCGCATACATTGTTTCGCTGGGGTTTTCATGGATCTTTCACCGAAGCCACGACAGAAATGTGGGGAACCCCCATGGAAATTCTAACCCCTTATGCTTACATTTTTTGGGAGTCTTTCCCCAAGTTACCATAATGTCAACAGGTAAGCTAATGATTGCCTATGTGCTTTGCCTTGCTATAAGCTACTGTCCATTCTTCTGCCTATCCTGCTGCTCATGCATAATGGGTGACAAGCATACCTAGTGCCAATGTTCTACAACACTGGATCTGATTTAAAAAGAGACACTGGTGTTGATTTCTTGAGCACTAAAGTCAACCATCATTATTCTGAAATGCAAACTTGATACTTGAGGAAAAAAAGACAAATTATAAGGTAGTTTGCAATCAATACTTAGAGGGTTTTGACAAAGGGGTTACTTATTTGTTCTCTCCACAGATGCTAAATGTTTCCAGCATTTTCTGTTTTTCTTTTAAAGGGTTGTATTTAACTTGCTAAGTATCACTATTAGGTTGGCCTTCTAACAACATTGGACTGAGTCTGTGAGCAAGTTCTTAAAATAGCAAAACTGTAAATGCATTAATAAAGAAATTAGAGATTTGGAATTTGTACTTTCAGCTTCTACAATAGTTAATTTATTAACTTACAGTTCACTTGCATTCTGAAGTCTATCAAAGTGGAAGGAAAGTTTGGAGGGGGTTACTTTTGTTCAACGTTTATTTGATTTTTTTTTAAAGTAACATCAATTACCTTATCTGCATGGAAATCCTCAAGTTAAATTTTCAATTCTAGATATGTCACTGATAAAGAGTGTTCCCGTGCATCCTAAAGCAGGTCCATAGGAAACAGTGGGGCTGTGACCTCAGACCAGCCTGACAACAATTCTGCTCTACCATGGGTACCCTTTAATCGGCTATAGAGAAAATGGTGTCAGTTAATGTTAATTATATGAAAGCAGTTGACCATAAAAATATAGATGTCAGGAGAACAATTCAGTCAGGAGATGGGAAGCAGAAGAAATTCATTCTAAAATCAACAAATAAATTGCACCATTGGCAACATTTTTTTTAATACTTCTTTTCATGTTGTACTTTTTGAATCAATGTGATTACATCACTGAGAATCAGCTCTCACATTATATAGCTCAATAACTGGTATTAATAACAGCCAAAGGGAAAAGTAAGTATACATTCAGTGATTATCACTGCTGGCCAGCACTTTTTTACATGTGATCCAGCTATAAGACGTTGCTTCAATGTTTACACCATTATATTTTATGAAAAGCAACAACTTACCAAACCTTCTGTACTTTTTTCTACAGAAGGGTTTGATGATTTTTTAATTGACTATTCTTTGTCATTTCAATCCGACAGTAAAGGCCAAAGTTATTTCATCAACACTGCTGGGAGCCCCTTCTATCTATGAAGATAACCTCGAGATGGTTTATGAACTCAAATGTGACACACATGCCTGTTAGAGCAACAGGTGCCCACTTGCATTTTCTTTTATGCTGGCCGTACAACAGAATGTATTGGCTCTGCAAGGTCTAACATGATTGTGCAGATTCACGAGACAGTACCGCACAGATGCACTGATAGATTATGTATGGTGTCTGTGTGGGACATCATGGTGACATTTATTCATAATCCTGGCTGCATTTTGAAGCTCAGTATATTTTCAGCTGTTGGTTTCAGAGAGACTAATTTAAGGCTATGCTGTTTGTTTAAGCAATTATGAGAATTTTCAAGTTAACTAACAGAACCTTTTTTAATCCACCAATCTATTCAATGTGGAACAAGTTAAATGCTGCAATCAGGTGCTCTGCCCTAAAACATATGCCATGAGCTTCACTATCAAACTGCCATCTTGGGTGGTCCCTGGCAGAGGAGTGCCTACTTCAAGTTTGACAGTCACATACTACAAATTCTGTTCCAATTGATGTGATTATTAGCATTATTCAGCATAAAATTAATCTCATTAATATTTTTTTATACCATTGCAAAAACAAAATTATTCCAGTTCTTTAATTTGTACAAAATCTTTTAATTTATAATTTTAAAATACAAATAAACAAAACAACTTATTCCTCATTAGCTTCATTTACAATCCAATGTTTGCAGTCAATCTCAAGGTCCAGTCATGTATTTTTTTAAAAAAAAGAACATAATGGAGAATTAAAGGACAGCTTGTGTTGAGATTAAATGAATATAAAAGACACATAATCAGAAAAGAAAAAAAGCTGTTCTTGCAGAACACAAAAAATTAATTCCATTCCATTTTAGACCAAATTAGTTACTATGGTACGAAATTATCAAGAATAATGACGGGATGTATGGAAATAAATCTTGAACAAGATTGCTGTAAACCATAGAACTAAAGTGGCACTTACAATATATAATTTACAGAGTATAGATCAAAGAAATTGTTAAGGACCCATTCCCGCTGTCCAATTTCTAGACTTCTTCAGTTGTCTGCACTCACTCATGCCTTTTAATATTATTTTTAAAAGTAAGAAAGAAAGACTTACATTTATATAGCGCCTTTCACAATCTCAGGATGTCCTAAAGTGCTTTATGACCAATAAAGTAGTCACTGTTGTAATGTAGAAAATGCGGCAGCCAATCTGTGCACAACCAGGTTCCACAAACAGCAATGTGATAATGACCAGATAATCTTTTTTTTAGTGATGTTGGTTGAGCGATAAATATTGGCCAGGACAAATGTAGTAACTGAGTAATAATTCAGTGCACAGTAGGGCAATAGTTACACTGCGGGACCAAAAGACTTCTTCCCAATCCATGGTTCTCACATTCTTATAAGTTTGACCCTGAACGTTTCTGAGATCAACAGAAAGATCTGGAAAAGTTGCAACAAGATACCAGGAGATTTGCAATCATCTAATGTATGCTCAAATAGCCATTGTTCAGCAACTGTGTAAAATTGTGGGTAGTTTTGCACTATGGGTCTACTCCTATTTGAAATTGGGTCAAGACTGTCCACAATCATTCTCATAAACTATTAAGAGCCATAAAATAAAGAAGACTTTCATCCCTTCATTCCGGCTGGATTTGACTTCACTGGCAACTCCTGTGACCCTGCTACAATCACATCAGCTCCACCAGATCTTTTCAGAGGTCATCCTCATTTGCTCTACTCTTCTGCATAACATTATGCCATAATGAGTTAGGAGCAAGGGGTGGCTTACCTCTGCAGCTTGCCAAACAGGCTACAATATTCCATCAGTGGCATTTAAAGTATCATTTACATTGAAACTATTGACAAAGGCAAATAAAGCTATGCTTTTTGTGATATCTCATCTCTTCCACTCACTTTTCCAGCCATCTTGTTATCCCTAGTATAGTTCTGATGTGATTAACAAGCTAAGGAGCTGAATGTTTGTAACTGATGGGAAATTATTACCTTTTAGAAGAGAGGCAGTGGCTAACACTGTGCTCAAAGATAACTTGGTTTTCTCAGTAATGAAGATAACATGCCATAGCTTCTTCTACTTATGGAATGTCCAATTTAATAATAAGAATAGAAGAAATGAAAGTGGATGGTAAATGGTCAGCAGTAAGAAAAAATATAACTGCAAAAGTTGGCAGCAATAAAAAAATGGCAATTTTACTATGCTGCAAAATGTATAGTGAGAATTAGAGCCACAAAACATAAAAGCTGATGAACCTAGTATATTTGTGAGGGCTATGAGCTATATCTTAATCTCAAATCTGAGGTACTCAGAACCCCTCAATGGCATTATAACTTGTAAGCACTCCCAGCCATTCATCTATATATGTAAAAGTAACACACAATATGGAAACTATAACCAAAAGTATTTTGTGCTGTAAATACTATTATGTAATACTATAAGTAGGGTGGGAGAAGGCTCGTGTGTAGTGTAAACACTGGCATAGACCGGTTGGGTCGAAAGGCCTGTTTCTGTGCTGTAAATACAGTGTAATACAATGTAAAATATGTGTGGCAGCTACATTGGCAAAACTTGACTGAAACTGAGTGCCACAGGTGAGTTTACATAGAAATACATAGAATTTACAGCATAGAAACAGTCCATTCGGCCCAACTGGTCTATGCCAGTGTTTATACTCTACACAAGCCTCCTCCCAACCTACTTAATATAAAACTGTCTATTCCTTTCTCCCTCATGTACCTATCTAGCTTCCCCTTAAAGGCATCTATGCTATTCGCCTCAACTACACCATGTGGTAGCAAGTTTCAAATTCTATCCACTCTCTGGGTGAAGAAGTTTCTCCTGAATTCTTTATTGGATTTATTAGTGACTATCTTATATTTATGGCCCTTAGTTTTGGACTCCCCTACAAGTGGAAACATCTTCTCTACGACTACCCTATCAAGCCCCTTCATAATTTTAAAGACCTCTATCGGGTCACCACTCAGCCTTCTCTTTTCTAGAGAAAAGAGCACCAGTCTATTCAGTCTTTCTTGTTAGTTATAACCTCTCAGTTCTGGTATCATCTTTGTAACCCATTTTTGCACCTTCACCATTGCCTCTATATATTTATGTAATATGGAGATCAGAACTGTACACAGTACTCCAAGTGTGGTCTAACCAAGGTTCTATACAAGTTTAACAAAACTTCTCTGCTTTTCAATTCTATTCCTCTAGAAATGAACCCTGCTGCTTTGTTTGAATATTTTAGAGTCATCAGGGTGATTTTGCCAATGGGGGCGCGTTGGAGGCGGGACTGCTGCTTGTCAGGTTTCAGTCCCGCCTCCATCAACTTGTGGCCAACCCACGCTATTTTCCCTTGATTGACCTTGTTAAGCCCGCCCAGCGGGCTTAGCAGGCCAATTAAGGGGAAGCCGGTTACAGAGAACGTCAGCCTATGACGTTTCATGTGTCAAAAATTTTTGACAGATGAATTGTCATCGTTTGACAGCTCTGTGAAGCTGTCAAACACTGACATTCTCTGTTGTTTGATGAGTCCTTGTATTCAAGACTCATCAAACCTCTTTTGTTAGCAGAAATCAGATGGCTGTTGCACGGAGAATGCAGCAGCCATCTGTCATCTCTGCTATTAAGATGCGGGAGTCTCCAGATCCCCAACTGTTGAAGCCTGCAGGAAGAAACAAAGGTAAGTAAACATTTTCTATCACTTTTCACTCACCTCACATACTTAACTCTCCACACTTGCACCCATCACTCACCTCCACAGTGCACTTTTGCACCCCTCCGACCCCCACAGACCCACTGCTCGCCTCGCTGACCCTGGCGGGGTTTCCCGACATCGGGAAGCCCGCGCCTCTGCTGGAAAAATGGGGATAATCCTCTTAACTGCCTGTTAACTACCTGTTAACAGGCAGTTAAGTGGATGTAATCACCTTCCCGCCTCCAGGAGACGGGACCCAGCACAGGTCGGTTACCCACCTCCTGGGAAGATGGCACGGAGGCGGATTGGGGGTGGGATGGGTACCCGCCCCCAGATTCTGCCATTTTCACGGCAGTCCCGCCTCCAAACCCACCTCCCCAGGGCTGGCAAAATTCAGAGTCATAGGGCTCAATTTTGCCAGGCCCGAGGAGGTGGGATTGGAGGCATGTGAGGTGTTAAAATCGCAAAAAATGGCTGGCAGCTCCGATCCCGCCTCCAGCCCACCTCCGAGCAATTTTCCCAGAATTGGGGTTTCAGACCCCATTTCCATCCCGCCTCCAATTTAAGGCCCTTAACAACCAAATAATCCCATTTTGAGAGGCCTTTCTGAATTTAACACTTTTCCCCCGTGCTGCACGTCTCCTCTGAAACACGCCAGTTAATCCTGGCGGCCTCACAAGTGGATTGCTTACTAACAGCTGCAGCTCCACCATTAAAAAGGAGTTTTCAGCAATCATCATTTGCAGGTGGCAGAACTTTGTTGTCTCAGGTCTGGGGGACTTTTAGCAGGCCTACTCATTGTTGTGGAAGTTTGGAGCCTGAGACCCATCTCCAATGTGACCTCCTGGGAAACCCCTCTCCCGACCTTGACTGAGCGCTTCCTCAACTGAGGTATATACCAGAAAAATGGGAACCATTTATTTCCTTTCCTCCTGGACATCAGATTTGGACGAAGACCAGCCACGGCAGCAACAGAACCCTGAACAACAGCAGCACCAACAGCAGGAGCAACAACAGGAGCGCCAATCTGCTGCTCACCCACCTGAAACTGCACAGGCAAGAAGGCGCCAGCGCATGGAAGGATGTCGCCGCAGGAGATACCCCCAAAACAGGGTTTACAGACAGAGGATGAGCTACCTCAACATGACTGAGCAGCAGTGCCAAAGGAGGCTCAGACTTTCGCGAGAGGTAGTGGGTGACATCTGCGCAAGACCTGGAGCCCAGAGGAGTGGGTGGACACCCCTTACCAGTGGCCGTCAAAGTCACCACCGCATTCAACTTTTTTGCTTCATGCTCATTCCAGGGATCAGCAGCAGACATCAGCGGCATCTCCCAGGCGGCCGCACACAGTTGTATCATGCAGGTAACCAATGCCCTCTTTGCCATCATGCACAATTACATCAACTTCTCCAAGGATCAAGCAAGTGTAAGTGCGCGTGCGGTTGGATTTGCAAATCTGGCAGGCTTTCCAAGGATGCAGGGCCTCGTTGACTGCACACATGTGGCCCTTAAGGCACCCCATCACAATCCAGGTATTTTTGTCAACTGCAAGGGCTTCCACTCCCTCAACGTGCAGCTGGTGTGTGACCACAAGAAGGAAATGTTGCATGTTTGCGCCAAGTACCCTGGCAGTTGCCAGGACTCCTTCATCCTGCGCCAGTCTAGTGTGCCTCCGCTCTTCAGTCCGCCAGACCAACTTTTCGGATGGCTACTTGGAGACAAGGGCTATCCCCTGAAGACGTGGCTAATGACGCTGTTGAGGAGCCCATTCAATGAAGCTGAGGAACGCTACAACTCCAGCCACATTTCCACCAGATCCATAATTGAGCAAACCATCGGCTTGCTGAAGATGCGCTTCAGATGCCTTGATAGATCAGATGGAGCCCTGCAGTACTCAGCAGCCAGGGTCTCCAGAATCGTCGTGGTCTGCTGTGCACTTCACAACATGGCACAGCATCGTGGCTTGCAGCTGCCTGAGGGACAAGTGGCTTATCACATAGCCTCCTCAGATGAGGATGAGGAGGAGGAGGAGGAGAGGAGGAGGAGGAGAGCGACAACGAACAGCTTGCGGAGGCGCATCAACCAGCGGCAGCAGCACGCGAGCACATTGCTGCCCGGGATGCAAGGGACGCACTCATCTTGGCCAGATTTGCTTAGCCTAGCCAATCAAACACTTTTGCCTCGCACCTTCTTACCAGAGCATCTACAATGGCCAAGAACCTGCGGATTCCTATCACTCTGACCACCATAATGACAATTGCAAGTCGCCCTAAGCCCTCAATGTGGAAGTCCCATTTGTGAAATGACACAGGCCACAACTTCAACAGTTTGCCATCAGAATTTTTTATCACAACAAGCAACTGATGGCATTTCAAAAATAAACACAACATAACACCCAAGTGACTACCCTTGTGACTACTTGTGCATTATCTTCCTCTTACGCATGCTCCTACATGGTGCTTCCCCTGTGGCTTCAGCAGATATGGAGGCCCCTTGCTCAATTTCTTGCTGCTCCTGCCTCGACACCTTTGGTGGGCGTCCTCTGGGGTTGCGAACCTGTCTGCTGCTCCTACGGCTGTGCAGGGGCTGAGACGCCGATCTCAGTTGGGTGAGGACTCTGGTGGGGCTCTGACCAAGGGCTCTGCAGTGGCATGGTCGTGTGAGTGCTTGGAGAGGAGCCCCCACATCCTTGTTCTCTGCTACCAACATCCCTCTCATGGGTCAACCCCACTTCAGAGCTAGCAAGTGGCTTGACAGCAGCTTGCTGCACTTCAGGGGGGCCATGAGGACCCGTTTCTGCACTGGAAGTCCTACTCCAGAGGACTTCCATGAAGGTCTGGTTTCTCTGCTCAATAGCTGACCATCACTCCTCAAGAGATGTCAGTCTATTCTGAACAATGACCATGTTTTCCAGACCCTGGCGACTAAGCTGCTCCATGGCCGTAGCCATCCTCTCCTCTATCGTAGCCATCTTCTCCTCTACAGTAGCCAGCCTTACCAAGGAAGTAGCCATCCTTTCCACAGAGGTTGCCATCCTTTCCGTGGTGATGCGTTCATGCGCCAACGCCTCCACAAAGGCTCTGCTCATGTTAGCGATGGACTCCTCCATTCGCTCCACACTCGCAGCGACCCTGGAGACAAAACCTGCCAGAGACTCCTGCACCTGTTCCTGGAGTTCCAGCACCGCTCTCCTTCTGGATGGACCCGGAGGCACAGGGTCGACATGCAGCGGAGATGAGCTGGGAGAGTCCTGTGCCCTCCGACGAGGACACTCCACTGCTGTCGCTGTCTCCACCATCTGCTGATGCTCACTTGTGAGCTGTGATACACCAGGTAACAACTCTACTCTATGTCCCGAAGGTCCCACCAAGGTGTGAGTGTCTGCGCTGGTGCTGGGTGCGCTTAATTCTGCTGACGCTGCGCCCTCAGAGGTTGCAGCTTCCTCTGAGGAGTCTGGGGGCTCAGGCTGTTCCTCCTGGACAGTGGGGAGGGGGGTTGTCGATGGTCCTGTGGGGGAGCAAAGGAATGAGTTAGACATGTGAGATAAACGTTGCATGCACATTGAATTGTACAGATGATCATAAGTCAATCGGTTTGAGCATCAGAATCAAGATCAGTCACTCATGCAATGTCAATGAGAGAGATGAACAACTATTCTGTCACCAGCTTGCTCTGATGCGCCCGTCTGTCTGTCCCCCACTTGCGCATCCTCCTCCACTCCCACGATCTCCAGGGCCGCCTCCTCCGAAGTGGTGAGCTGGGCTATTAAGCGTGGCCCTCCTCCTGTCCTCACCCTCTCCCTCTTATTGTGGGCTCTCTTTTCCTGCAATGAGGGAGACAAGTGGAGTTTGAGCGAGAATGAAGGAGTGAGTGTAGAGAATCCATAGCATAGATGCTTAGAAGGACACATAGATAGAGTGAGGTGGCAAGACCAAGGGCCCTCCCTGTGTGGTGCAAGTTGTTTTCATAGCATCACAGTGATAAGGAGTGTGAGGGCTGCATAGTACAATAGTTAAGTGAATGTGAACATACAGAGAGAGGGAATGGGTAAGGGTGCAGGGATGTAAGGGTGAAGTGGGATGTGGAGGAGGAGGTTGACAAAGCAGAGTGCTGGTGATGAGAGGCGATGGGGATCAGATTGAGGGTCATGGGGATGGAATACTCACTTTTCCTGTGCGGAGAAAGTCATGAAACCTCTTTCGGCACTGCAGCCAGGTTCTGCTGTACATTGAAATGGCATTCACCTCCTGTGCCACTTGAAGCCACACAGCTTTGGTCTGCTGTGGAGGCTTTTTCCTCCCTGAGGAAGGAAAGAGCACTTCCTTGTTTGCTCTTGCTCCCTCCACCAGAGCTTGGAGGGAGGCCTCATCGAATCTGGGTGCACACTTTGGCCTGGTGCTGGACATAGTAGCAATAGGAATCCCTCAGAAGTATGGTCATAAAGTTGTAAGGCTGAAAAAGAACCAAGGCTGCTTGCAGGCCTTAAATCCAGCTGCATTGATGACATCATTGGAGGTGAGTTTCAGTACCAAAAGACTCATTGGGCCAGGGGTTCCCACACGCTGCAAATCAAGTGCCCAATTAGGGCAAAATCTTACTTTTGTCCCGCCTCTAATCGGAGGCGGGGTCCTGACACGCTGACCACCTGACACGCCCCCAGCCCACCCCCAATGACAAAATCCAGCCCATAGAGTCATAACGGCACAGAAGGAGGCCATTCAGCCCATCGACTCCGTGCCGGCTCTCTGTAGAGCAATCCAATCAGTCCCACTCCCCCGCTCTAACCCCATAGCCCTGCAATTTTATTTCCCTCAAGTGCCTATCCAGTCTCCCCTTGAAAACATTGAGGGCTGGACTTTACCAGCCCTGAAGAGGTGGGTTTGGAGGCGGGACTGCTGGGAAAGTCAAAAAGAATGGGAGCGGGTCCCGAACCCGCTCCTAACCCGCCTCCAACCAATCTTCCCAAGTGTCGGGTCCCCGATTTGCGCAGGGACCCGACTCCTAGCGGCAGGAAGAAGATTATAGCCACTTAACTGCCTATTAACAGGTAGTTAACAGGCAGTTAAGAGGCTTTTCCCAATTTTTCTACTGCTGCTGCGGGCTTCCCGACGTCGGGGAACCCCGCCAGGGTAAGTGAGGCGTGCTGTGGGTCTGTTGTTATGTTGGTGTTTGGATGACAGCTGCAGTGGTGGTGTGAAAGATGCAACGGGACACTGGTGAGTATCAGAGGTAAGGAAATGTTGTGAAAGTAATTTTTAATGTGGTTAGATGTTTCTGCAGGTGACAAGCTGTGAAGTGTTTGTGTAGCCTCCTCTCATCAGGTGAAGTAACAGATCGCTTCTGCAATCTCAGCAGCAGCTGCCACCTGTTTTATCCTAAGGAGAGAGTAATTGGAGAGCCTGGGTGCAATGGCTCAACTGTGTACAGTGATTGTCAGTGTTTGACAGCACCTCCATGCTGTCAAATACTGACAATTCATCTGTCAAACAAGTGTGGTGCATATGCCTTTAAGAAAACCAGCAGCTGAAGCATCATCAACTGACATCATCTGGCTTTCCCTTAATTGGCTGGCAAGCCCACAGGGCGAGCATAACAAGGCCAATCAGGGCAAAATAGCGTCTGTTCATCAGGCGTCACTGGGGGTGGGACTAGAACCCGGAAGGCAGCAGTCCCGCCTCGAACTTGTCACAATAAGTAAAATCCAGCCCTGAGTGTCTCCGCTTCCACCACTTCCGTCGGCAGTGAGTTCCAGGTCCTCACCATCTAGCTGCGTAAAAAAGTTTTTCCTCACATCCCCCCTGTATCTCTTGCCCAAAACCTTAAATCTGTGTCCCCCAGTCTTTGTACCATCAATTAGTGGGAACAGCCTTTCCCCGTCTAGCCTATCCAAACCCATCATAACCTTGTACACCTCTATCAAATTACCCCTCAACCTCCTTTGCTCTAATGAAAACAAATCCAGCTTCTCCAAACTGTCCTTGTAGCTAAGATCCCCCATCCCTGGAACCATTCTGGTAAATCTCCTCTTCACCCTCTCAAGGCCTTCACATCCTCCCTAAAGTGTGGTGACCAGAACTGGACGTAATACTCCAGTTGTGGCCTAACCAGTGCTTTATAAAGGTTCAGCATAACTTCTCTACTTTTGTACTCAATACCTCTATTTATGAAGCCCAAGATCCCATATGCTTTGCTAACCACTCTCTCAATATGTCTTGCCACCTTCAGGGACCTATGCACATTAACTCCCAGGTCCCTCTGTCCCTGCACACTCTTTAAAACTGTGCCATTAAGTGTATATTGCCTCTCCCTGTTCCTTCTGCCAAAATGCATCACCTCACACTTCTCTGTATTAAATTCCATCTGCCACTCGTCTGCCCATTCTGCTAGCCTTTCTATGACCTGTTGCAGTTGATTGGTATATATGGCCTTGTTAACTTGAGTTGCTACTTTTAATAATTTGTGGACATGTACCCCTAGATCCCTTTGCTCCTCTACTCCATTTAGACTCTTATGCCCTGATCTTCACTGGGGCAGGATTTCCAAGTGGGGAGGAGGAGTTCTGGTCTGGTTTCCCCGAACGCTGAGGAGTTTTGACTCCAAAGCATGCGTGTTCTTTTTCCAAAGGATCTCCGCCCAGGCTTGGCTCCCAGTCGGGCAGGGAACGCTACAGAAGAGGCCGCAGCCCAGGAGCAAGTAAATCTGTGCTGCTGGGGTAGAGATTGTGGGGGGTGTGGAGGGTGGAGGGAGTGGGTACAGCGTGGCTTGTAGGGTCGAGGGGTGATCGCGGGGGGTCGGAGACAGAATGGGGGAGCAGAGCTGGGGGGGTTGAGGGATCGTGATCATGGGGGAGAGCGGTGATCGTTGGGGGGGGGGGGGGTGTGGGTACATCTCCTCTGTACCCTTTCTAAGGCTTTTACATCTTTCCTGATATATGGTGTCCAGAATTGTCCACAATACTCCAGCTGAGGCCTAGCCAGTGATTTATAAAGTTCCAGCATGATCTCTTTTCTTTTATATTCTATTCCTCTATTTATAAACCCTAGTAACCCATATACTTTTTTAACCACCTTATCAGCTTGCCCTGCCACTTTAAGGATTTGTGTATAAGGACACCGAGGTCTCTCTGCTCATCAAAAGCGTGCCATTCTTTCATGAACTGATTCAAAACTACTGTGTTGTTTGAGCTGACTTTGACAAACTGGCTGCACTTATTACTTCCATGAAAGACTCTATCAGTGAATCAATGTGTTCAGTAATTCAATCTAATACAAAAGTGCCTGGTGTGGCTGGTATTAATCATCTTGTGAAGTGATGTGGACGTATAGTTGAAATCCAGGTATAAATCCAGAGACGATAATGATAAATGAGTCTATTGTTTGTCCAGGGCATGCAATGCTATATTACTTTGTGCACTAGGCTATGCTTCAGATCATAGGGAGCAAGAGTGCTTGCCTATGGTAGCTGACTTTTATGTTAGGTACATGAAAAGCTTGAAATGTAACCATGGCCTAAAAATTCGGTTGCTTTGCACCTCCCGTTAGCACCCTAAGAGGGCGCTAACAGGGCGCAAAGCAACTAGCACCTGGGCGCGGCGCCGCCAACGCCTCCTCCGAAATTCAGCGGGAGGTCAGCGGCGGCGGTAACCGTTAGCGCCCCAGCTGGGCCCCGGGTCGTGCCACGCTAGGCCCCTCCCCTTTAATAAGGGGAGGAAAGCCTGCAGTACTGCTGCGCGACGTGCTGCAGCGTGTGGCGCTGCGGCACGTAGCGCCGCGATATTCACTCGCAGCACCCCAAGAGGGAGGCGGGACGCTTCCAGTAGTGCCCGCCTCCCTCTTGGGGCACTACCGGTGAATTTCGGCCGCGGGGATGCTAATCTTTTCGGGGTACTAAAAGTAGCGCCCCGACGAAGTTAGCGCCCCAAAGGGGGCGCGACCCAATTTTTAACAAGTAAAAGATAAGAATTTTCCTCAAATGAGACTGCAGTAATAAAAGAATTATTGAGGATTAGTTATCAATCTCTCAAATTTGTAGTTAAAACTAACAGAAGTAATCAGTGATGTATTTTCCTCATTTAAATGAATTAGGAAGGGAAAATGTTAGGTTGGATTCAACGAGATGAACAGAAGCTGTTAGCTTAGAGTATTAATGATTGTATGAGAGGATTGGCTCAGGGTTCGCTGTTGGTTACTGTGAAATAGAAAGCACTTAGAGGGCACCTCTTCCCAACCAAAATCTACAGAGTTTGAATCATTCTGAGATCAAGTGATTTGCAGCCAATGAGCTGCAGAATTCTTCTCAAATATGAATTTAAAATTGTTTTAAAGATGCAAAAATATAGAGACCTGAGCAGAATTTCAGGCTCAAACCCCACATCTAGATTACAATGAAATAATATGGGGGAACATGACTTTTTCCTGTTCCTAAATGCAAGTTATGTGGAATTTTTCTCTCTGAAATTGGACACAAATCAAAGTATCCTGATACACAGACAAAGCAACGTTCCTTACTTACTAAAGAGAGTCTGCTAATTAAAAATAATCTGTCATTTCTTTTCTCCCCCTACCCCCACCCCCATCGCCAAAATGTTCCCTTTTAACCTACTTCCCTCTCTTGATGCCCAGTCATCCTATCATGCAGGGTGTTAGATGAATAGCAAGAAGGCATAGCCTTGTCATTCTGATATTGCTGGCTACTGACTTAAGACCATTATTGATACTCTGATTATGGGACTTTAGAACAGGAAGAAACTTCACTCCTGGAAACAGAATACTGGTGAACTCCAATCTCCACTCCATCCACAAATCCCTGGTTTAATTCCTTTAGTTGGTTTCTATTTATCTGTAGCACCGAGACTGCCCTGTTCCAATCATCTTCTGTGGCTGAAATTATGGCACATTATCCTTCCTTGTCATCCTCGGCGAACCCATCCTCCTTCACCACTTCTACTATGTGTTTCACCTCTATGGCACCACCCTTGTATGGTTCCACTCCTGTCCCAGCCTGTCCCAACATAGTCAGCACATCTGGTAAAATGGCTTCTCCTCCCATGATCTTATAGTCACCTCAGGAATGCTACAATGTCCCAGCCGTGGCCCCCTTCTATGCTATTGTTGTTATTAGTTATTGTTTCTTTACTGATAGCGCCTTTCATAACCTCAGGACTTCCCAAAACGCTTCACTGAAGTACTTTTTAAAGTGTAGTCACTGTTGTAATGTAGGAAACGTGGCAGCCAATTTGCACACAGCAAGATCCCACAAACAGCAATGAGATAATGACCAGATAATCTGTTTTTAGATGTTGGTTAAGGTACAAGTATTGGCCAGGACACCGGAGAGAACTCCCCTGTTAAAGCTCAAAATAAAAGTTTTTTTCCCAATTAAACAAAAGGCTAATGACCAATGATTTCTTATCAGAAATTGTGGCACATTTGTAATCAATTCGCAACTGCCCATTGTTTTTTTAGAGCTCCCCTTGTGAATGGCCATGAAGATTTGATGTTAAAATACTTGACTGATTTTAAACACGCACAATTTTTTTCTCCCCAGCTTTTAAAATCTACTCCACACCATGTATAATTCCCTCATCAAGAGGGGATTAAGAGGCCTTCTCTTACGCTTCTGTTAAAGTCACTCCTCAGCAGACTGCTGAAAGTGCAAAAACAACACAGATCAGCTCACTCTATGATTTTCTTCTTTTCCCTGTGTTTCACTTCCCCCCTCCCCAACAGCTATGTAGAGATCACAAACTCCTTTATGTTGCAATCACAGTAGATAGCACATTTATGATAGCAGCTTGGAGTGGACTAAACACTTACCTTGATAGACAGATAAGAGGATCATAGTGGAAAGGTAATTCAGCTGTGATCATTATAATAACACAAGATTTACTATGAAGATCACACTAATAGGAGGAGGCAGTGGACCTGTGCGTCACCAGAGCAGGAGCAGAGCGAGAGAGGCAGCAACTCAACAGAGGCAGAATTCGACAGAGTGACGTCAGAGTAGAAAAAGTGACTTTGGCACAAGGGAAGGAGCTGATTGGTGAGTAGCTAGTGAGTGTTTTTTGTTAAGTTTTATGTTTATTTCTGCTGGGTTAGTTCTCAGTCTATGAACTAGAGGCATGGCAGGGTAGCTCAGTCCCATGGAGTGCACATCCTGTGCCGTGTGGGAAGTCCTGGACGCTTTGCGTAGCCTGGACGACCACATGTGCAGGAAGTGTCACCATCTACGACAGCTCAAGGTCCGTGTTTCAGAGCTTGAGCGGCAGCTGGAGTCACTGCGGTGCATCCGTGAGGCTGAGAGTTACGTGGATAGCACGTTTCTAGAGGTGGTCACCCCGCAGCTTAAGAGTATGCAGGCAGAGAGGAAATGGGTGACCGCCAGACAGAAGAGGAGGACCAGGCATGTAGTGCAGGAGTCCCCGGAGTGCATCTCGCTCTCCAACCAGTATTCTGTTCTGAGTACTGGTGAGGGCGATGGTTCCTCTGGGGAGTGCAGCCAGAGTCAAGTCCACGGCACCACGGGTGGCTCAGTTGCATAGGGTGGAGGAAAAAGAGTGGAAGACCAATAGTGGTAGGGGATTCGATAGTTAGGGGAGCAGACAGGCATTTCTGCGGCCGCAGACGTGACTCCAGGATGGTATGTTGCCTCCCTGGTGCCAGGGTCAAGGATGTCACTGAGCAGCTGCAGGACACTCTAAGTGGGGAGGGTGAACAGCCAGAGGTCGTTGTCCATATTGGTACCAATCACATAGGCAGAAAGAGGGATGAGGTCCTGCAGGCAGAGTTTAGGGAGCTAGGAGAGAGATTAAAAAGCAGGACATCAAAGGTAGTAATCTCCAGATTACTCCCGGTGCCACGTGCTAGTAAGTACAGGAATAGGAGGATAGAACAGATGAATGCGTGGCTGGGAGAGATGGTGCAGGAGGGCACCACCTGCACCTGAGGCATTGGGGCCGTTTCTGGGGAAGGTGGAACCTGTACAAGCTGGACAGGTTAAACCTCAACAGAGCCGGGACCAATATTCTCGTGGGGAGGTTTGTTAGTGCTGTTGGGGAGGGTTTAAACTAGCTTGGCAGAGGGATGGGAACCAGGAGTAGAAAAGAGGAATAAGGTGCATAAAAGTGTGAGTGTGTTGGATAGTACTAGAGAAGAAATTAGTACTCGAGGCGGAAGTAGTACCATATTAGATAGGAGCAGACTAAGAAAGACTACAAAAAATTCAAAAATGGGTTTAGAATGCATGTACGTAAACGCACAAAGTGTGGTGACTAAGGTTGGTGAGCTACAAGCACAATTAGCCGTGTGGCAATATGATGTTTTGGCAATAACGGAAACGTGGCTTAAAAACGGTGAGGACTGGGCACTTAATATTCAAGGGTACAAGGTGTTCAGAAAAGATAGGTAAGGAAAAAAGGGAGATGGGGTGGCAGTGCTGATTAAGGAAGACATTGTTGGAAAGGGAGGATGTTCTTGAGGGGACAAGGACAGAATCCATTTGGTTAGAGTTGAGGAGCAAAAAGGGTATGATCACATTATTGGGGGTATTCTATAGGCCTCCAAATAGTACGAGGGAGGTAGAGGAGCAAATCTGCAGAGAAATCGCAGAGATATGCAAAAGCTATAGAGTGGTGCTATTGGGGGACTTTAATTACCCAAATATCGATTGGGATAATGCTAGGGTAAAGGGAAAGGAGGGGGAGGAATTTCTGAAATCTGTTCAGGAGAATTTTCTTGACCAGTATGTTCTTGGCCCAAATAGGAAGCTGGATCTGGTGCTGGGGAATGAAGTGGGCCAGGTCGACCAAGTGTCTGTGGGAGAACACTTGGGTACGAGTGATCATCGTATCAGAAGATTTAGATTAGCAATGGAGAGTAGCAAGGAACAATCTAGAGTGGAACTTCTAAACTGGAATAGGGTTAACTTCAATGGGATGCGAAAGGATCTAGCCAGAGTAAAATGGAATCAAAGACTGACAGGAAAAACTGTGACGGAACAATGGGTGATCTTTAAGGAGGAGATGTTCCAAGTACAGGCTAGGTACATTCCAACAAGAGGGAAGGATAAAGGAACCAAAGCAAGGGTTCCTTGGATGATGAGGGAGATAGAGAAGATGATGAAACCAAAAAAGAGGGTGTATGATGCATGTCAGGTGAATTCTTCAAGGGAGAACCAGACCAAATACAATAAGTTGAGAGGGGAAGTGAAGGTGAAAATAAGATTGGCAAAGAGAGAATATGAGAGTAGAATGGCAGTTAACATAAAAGGGAACCCAAAAATCTTCTACCGGCATGCAAAGAGTAAGCAGGTAGTAAGAGGCAGGGTGGGGCGTATTAGGGACAAAGAAGGTGATATATGCTTAGAGGCGCCATGCAAGGCTAGAATACTCAATGAGTACTTTGTATCGGTGTTCACTAAGGAGGTGGATGCTGACAAAATATCGGTAGAAGTAGAAAAGTTAAAAGCAATGGAAGGGGTGAAAACTGATAGACAGGATGTACTCGAAAGGCTGGGTATGCTTAGAGTGGATAAGTCGCCTGGTCCAGATGGCTTGCATCCCAGGTTGCTAAGGGAATTGGGGGAGGAGCTAGCAGAAGGGCTTGCCATAATTTTTCAATATTCCCTAGATGACAGGGGGGTGCCTGAGGATTGGAAAGTGGCAAATGTGACACCATTGTTCAAGAAAGGGTGTAAGGGCAATCCTAGTAACTACAGGCCGGTCAGTTTAACATCAGTGCTGGGTAAAGTTTTAGAAACAATAATCAAGGAAAAAATTAATGGGCACTTGGAGAGGTTTAAGCTAATTAAGGAGAACCAACATGGATTTGTAAAAAGGCAGATCATGTTTGACTAATCTAATTGAATTTTTTGATGAAGTAACAGGGAGGATTGATGAAGGGAATGCAATGATTGTTGTCTACATGGATTTTCGGAAGGCGTTTGACAAAGTACCACATAGAAGGCTGGTTAACAAAATTGAGGCTCATGGAATAGGTGGGTCAGTGGCAGCTTGGATAAGGAATTGGCTTAAGGACAGAAAACAGCGAGTTGTGGTAAATGGCTGTTTTTCAGACTGGAGGATGGTAGACAATGGTGTTCCCCAAGGGTCAGTGCTGGGGGCTTGGCTTTTTTTGATATATATAAATGACCTGGATATTGGAATACAGAGTAGAATTTCTAAATTTGCCGATGACACCAAACTTGGGGGTGTGGTGAACAGTGATGATGATACCAATCGACTGCAACAGGACATGGAAAGGCTAGCAAATGGGCAGACGAGTGGCAGATGGAATTTAAAACAGAGAAATGTGAGGTGATGCATTTTGGCAGAAGGAACAGGGAGAGGCAATATACACTTAATGGCACAGTTTTAAAGAGTGTGCAGGGACAGAGGGACCGGAGAGTTAATGTGCATAGGTCCATGAAGGTGGCAGGACATATTGAGAGAGTGGTTAGCAAAGCATATGGGATCTTGGGCTTCATAAATAGAGGTATTGAGTACAAAAGTAGAGAAGTTATGCTGAACCTTTATAAAGCACTGGTTAGGCCACAACTGGAGTATTGCATCCAGTTCTGGTCACCACACTTTAGGAAGGATGTGAAGGCCCTTGAGTGGGTGCAGAGGAGATCCGGGGCTGGGGGATCTTAGCTACAAGGACAGGTTGGAGAAGCTGGATTTGTTTTCATTAGAGCAAAGGAGGTTGAGGGGTGATTTGGTAGAGGTGTACACGATTATGACGGGTTTGGATAGGCTAGACGGGGAGAGGCTGTTCCCACTAGTTGATGGTACAAGGACTAGGGGACACAAATTTAAGGTTTTGGGCAAGAGATACAGGGGGGATGTGAGGAAAAACTTTTTTACACAGCGAGTGGTGAGGATCTGGAACTCGCTGCCGATGGAAGTGATGGAAGCGGAGACACTCGATGTTTTCAAGGGGAGACTGGATAGGCACCTGAGGGAAATCAACTTGTAGGGCTATGGGGATAGAGCGGGGGAATGGGACTGACTGGATTGCTCTGCAGAGAGCTGGCACGGACTCGATGGACTGAATGGCCTCCTTCTGTGCCGTTATGACTCTAATATCATCGTGCATATGAAACCACTCTGCATAGTACGAAATTATCCAGACCAAAAGGTTCAGGTTCGATTTCAGGTCTGTGCTGAGTTAGCTGATCTCAGATAGTACAGCAATTGGGTGATTACAATTAAGCTCAGCACCTCAGGCCAGGGAAGGAAAACCACAGCCAAGGTTCCCACTCCTGATTGCTATCTTGTTCCTACTGGAATGTGCACTGTGTGCAAATGTCGGGTAAGATGCTCAGGTGCGATGCCCTTCGGTGTCAAATGAATTTACTGTCCAGGCTCATATATGAAAGGATGGCTATGTGGTCAAAGGTGTTAGAGTACTACAGCACTTGGAGAATCACACACCAGAAGGTGTTAGCACACCCAGGAGATGAAGGGAGAAAATTGGCTGAAAAAATCCCTCAAAAACACCATTCAGCATAAAATATGAAATGTCTTCACTTCTTTGAGAACACAAGTTTTAATGTAGTAAAACAGATAATATTTATCACTTTACCACCATAAGTGGCTAAACACTTCCCATTGAAAATAACATTGCTTAAATTTCTGGGTGTAAAGTGTTGAATCAGTGTTTAATTAAGCTATGCTCTATGCATACCCAATTCAAAAGCCAGGTGTGTAGTAAAACAATTACTATTTACTTACTCAGAATGAAAAGGACAAATTACTCATCTTCTTTTCAACTGAAATTATCAATAAGTTCACCTTCTCCATCTATATACTATTGATCTGCCAAACTTTTTATGAAGTTACAGAATTTGAATAGAGCTATATCTGAATATGTCCCTATTAAATTTATAGCTGAAAAGTCATATATATGATTGTATCTGAAATGACCTTTGCAAGCTCACTCAAAACCACTGTGATAAGATTTGAGGTCTACTATGTTTGAATTTCTACAGATTTAGAATCTAGGTACTCAAGAGAGATAGCAATACAGCACTTCTGTACCACGACACTGCTGTCTTGAAGTGAGTAAAGCACATTAAAAGCATTTGCTGAAGTCCCATTGATAATCTTTACTCAGGGCCAATACCAGTGTCATGTCAAATCAGTATGTAAACCTAACTAACCTCCACTCATTGTATGTTGCTGGAGAAATCACCCTGCTTTTGATATGTTATTTAAAACTGGCACTGCAGCAGCAGTTGCAGTTAGCTTTATTTGACTGATATTTCATGCCTTTGCTACAGTATCTAGGAATTCTAGTTTCAGACAACCTACTTATAAAATTTCTGTCTGAGCAGAATCATCTACAGGATGCACTTGAGTTCAAAATAACCTGAGAGATCTCACTAGGAGCATGGAGGAGTCCACCAGCTGGATCTGTGTAGTCATGGATGAATAATTGCACTGCAGTCTGCTGTGGAATGCACGGCAAATCTCGGAGCATCTGCAGCAGAGCCCATAGTGCCATAGGTCTTGAACCTGGTGGGGTATCTCTCAATTAATGCTCAGACAGCGACTGTGGAGACCTTGGGCTTCAATATGGTGGGTGATCATATTCAGGGAATTTTGTAGTAGGGATTCACAGTCCTCATTACTATCCAGATCTGTGCTCTGTGTATATACAAGTTGGGTAGTTTCCAACAGCGCAATGCCTGACCTATGCTGGAATTGGGGGGAGGAAATTTAGCCCTGTAAAGTTTTGGATCCTGCTACAGGATAGTTTGTGACTTCAGCTAGTAATGGAAGGTCCCAGGTGACAGGTTCACTAATGATATCCTCCATAGTCTTGTGGAAGGGCAATTGCAAGGCAATGTTGTTGAAGGGTATCACAGCCCACAACACAAGTGGCAGGTAACATTCGCGCCACAGAAGTGCCAGACAATGACTATCTCCAACAAGTGAGAGTCTAACCACCTCTCCTTGACATTCAACGGCATTACCATCGCTGAATCCCCCACCATCAACATCCTGGGGGGGTCACCATTGACCAGAGATTTAACTGGACCAGCCACACAAATACTGTGGCAACAAGAGCAGGTCAGAGGCTAGGTATTCTGTGGCGAGTGTCTCTCCTCCTGACTCCACAAAGCCTTTCCACCATCTACAAGGCACAATGAAGGAGTGTGATGGAATACTCTCCACTTGCCTGGATGAGTGCAGCTCCAACAACACTCAAGAAGCTCGACACCATCCAGGACAAAACAGCCCGTTTGATTGGCACCCCATCCACCACCTTAAACATTCACTCCCTCCACCACCGGCGTACCGTGGATGCAGTGTGTACCATCTACAAGATGCACTGCAGCAACTCGCCAAGGCTTCTTCGGCAGCACCTCCCAAACCCGCGACCTCTTCCACCTAGAAGGACAAGGGCAGCAGGCGCATGGTAACACCACCACCTCCAGGTTCCCCTCCAAGTCACACACCATCCTGACTTAGAAGTATATCGCCGATCCTTCATCGTCGCTGGGTCAAAATCCTGGAACTCCCTACCTAACAGCACTGTGGGGCTACCTTCACCACACGGACTGCAGCGGTTCAAGAAGGCAGCTCACCACCACCTTCTCAAGGGCAAATAGGGAAGGGCAATAAATGCTGGCCTTGCCAGCGATGCCCACATCCCATAAGCGAATTTGAAAAAAAAAGCATGCAAGCATAGCAACACATAACTGACATGATGAATGCAATGTCTGCTACCCATCACACTTGATGGGAAGTGCAAAAAAGGATGCATAACCTGAAGAGCAGTGCAAAGCTAGGTGCTCTTAGCTGAGGTCACAGTTGTCCTTATTTGGGCATAATGGCTTGTTGTGACTTTCATAAGGATAGCCATGAATGACTACTCATAAAGAATTACCCTCTACAGGAAGTAATATCATGATTTGTCTAGATGAAGAGTGACAGTTCATTCAAATAGCGCTGCAGCAGCTTTAATATTAACCATAATTTGTTTGTGTACAATATTACTGTATAGAGAATTCACTGAACCAATTACTATATTTTCCCTTTTGCAGAATAAGTTGGCATTTAGTAAAAAGGAGCCACAGGCAACTGGAAGTGGAATGGCCAGATCGGCATACTAACCATGTTTGAAGAGGTAATTGCCAATGTGATAGGTTGCAAGACCTTAGAGGATATAATTGATGCGGAGGCAGGTGTAATAGCCTGAATCTCCTGGTAAGGCCCTTCAGTAGCACATCTCCTCAGCCTGGCCTGCACAGTAAATGCAGCATCCCACTGCTGCCAACACAACTGCTCTCAGTCCTTAAGCCATATAGATAACATGGCATGTGAACTCCTAAAATTCCTTCTTTTCTTTTTCCAGAAACATCAAAAGGAATAGAGCCAGAGCAGGGCCATCCTGCAAACAGGGGCCCATAATGTACCCAACTCAAGCACCATTCCAGACACACTCTCGAAGAAGGACCAAGTCAGTTATTTAAAGGAGGTATCACAGGATGATGTATGGAGTATGCATGAGAAAGAGACAGAGAAGGCAGCTGGGTTTCATGGCAGTGTGCCTGCATGGTCGCTGGCCTGCTTTGAAAAGAAGGATGTTGTGTCTGCAGCAACAGAGATTTGAGCCACTTAGCTCTATGTGTGACCTGCTGATATTCATAAAGTGTGGGTGTGAGATACACACACACACAGTTCACTATCACCATGAATAACCTTATGGGTGCCATCATGAAACATGTATCTGACCTCCAAATGGTCTTTGCCAACTTAACTATGTCAGTGACATCTGCAATGGAACTTCTGGATACACACACAAATAGGACACACTTTTCTCATGGATGTTAACATTGATGTCTTGTAGACAACAATCCAAAACATTATAGTTACCAGCTTTGGCATACTTGGAACAAAATTACAGATAACCATTAATGTGGATATTAGTGAGCTATGGGATTATATTGCTCTATGCTTGCAAAGCTCTCTGGTCACTTTGAGGATTCACCCTCAAATAGGAGCATGTAGCATCACAAAGATGCCTCTCGTGTCAGCACTGGTAACACATATGACTGTGCACAAGTGGCTACTGATGCTCCCAAACCATGTTAGGCTGCTAGGTGTCAGCACAAGATATGGCTGCAACAATTGCTGGCCCTCAAGAGCTAAAGCGTATAGAGCTAACTTGCCAGCAGAACCTCAAGGAGTTATTTTGCAGACCTTGCAGTTAGTCCCAGAACCTCTTCCTTCCATTAGGTTTTTACATAGGAAGAGAGCACAAGCTAAAGGACATCAAACTAGCACATGATGCTCAAGGGGACACCATAGTACACATACTTTCTGCACAGTCACTTTTCCACTATGCAGGGTACCTGTTAGGTTAATTGCAAAGAGAATGGGAGCTGTTAGGTGAAGCTCAGAGCAATTAATAGCTGCTACAATAACTTAGTGCATCATGAAGGCAGGAAGGTCTATAGTGAGATAAATGGATGGCATCCTTCCACAAGGGTGTGATCCAAAATCATTTCCCTGTTGACTAAAGTCTGTCATCAATCACAGTCAAAAGAATTCCATGGGCTAGTGCTGACGACTGACAAGTGCAGGAAACCTATGTCGGCATCCTCAGGTACTGAAAAGAACACTATACTGAGCTGCTGTCTGACCCAATAGTAAGGATCCATCTGTATGGAAGTTGGAAAACCCAGTGGAATATACTGCATCAAACTAGGTCAATGGGAGAAAATGGACTCCATGCTATGTCTTTTATCTAATGGTTGGGTGTGAATGAAATTCATCTTGAATTCCTAAGAGCTGCAATGGGAGGGGTGAATGTCAATGATCTTGGAGAACAGCAACAGAAACCACCACATTGCCTTGGGGGTACCCTCTGAGGCTGGAGAATAGGATCCTGTTGGAGTAACACATACTCTCAATGTTCCAGCGTGCAGATGTAGCTTTTATTTGCGAAAAGGGGAATGGATTCCAGTGAGCTTGAAAATGACGGAAGAATCTCATTGATATCAGTGCTTCTTAAGGTAGTTGTTTGGGTTGTTGTGACACATGTATTGGAGGTTTGTAAAGTATTCAGAAAGGCTTTAAACTACATAACAGTGGATTATAAGACTCAGGGAAAACCTATTTACATTGTTTTTATAAATTTTCATCAAACTTTGGACCTTGTGCTTCATGGTTCATTGAAGAGGTGACAGATATGGTGGGTGTGGGAAAAGCAGTGGATGTGGTGTCCATGAATTTTCAGAAAACCTTGATGAGGTACCACACAGAAGACTATTGCAGAAGATTAAGGGGTTTTGAATTAGGGAGATGATATCAAATTGGTTTAAAAACTGGTTAGAAGGAGGAAAACAAGAGTGGGAGTTAAGACTAGTTTGTCAGAATGGTTGGATAGTGGTGTCCCACAGAGCTCTGTTCTGAGACTACTTGTGTTTACTGTTTACATCAATGATTTGGATATAGAGCGAGAGGGACTGGTGTCCAAATTTGCAGACAATGCTAAAATAAGAGGCATAATAAATAATTCTGATGATCAAAGGAAGCTGCAAGGAAATGGTGGACTGGGCAAAAAAGTGGCAGATGGTATTCAATGTCAGTAAATGTGAGCTGGAACATTTTGTTAAAAAAAAAGTCATAATTATATGTTGAATGGGGGGAAAACTGAGTGATATGGAAGAAGGTTCATGTTCACAAGACTTTAAAAGCAGCAATTCAAGTGTATAAGGCCATTAAAAAAAAAACTAATGGAATACTGGGCTTTATGGCAAGAGGTATAGAATGTTAAAGGGTGTGCTCCTAAAGGGATAGAGTTTGCAGTCCATATCGGGCAAACCTGTGTGGATTTCTCAGTAGCTTGGTTTGAAGACTTAAGAACAGTAATGGGCTTCTGTGTGTGTCAGACATCTTTGCATACACTATGACAGAAATAAAAATATTTGACAGAATTAATACTTTCCAGAAAGACATTTTATAATTACAATTAACATGAAAAATGAAAAGAGAGTATCAATGATAAGAATACATATGGGCATGACATGTAACAACAGTACAGGTGGAGGTAAAGGGAGTTCAACTGAATGAACTGCATGAATGTGCCATGTTGAAAGATCCTCTACGTCAAAAAAAAATTACTCCAAGTTCGACAGACTAATCTTTCCCCGTGCTCTGGCATCTCTGCTTCATGTGAATCCTAGGCATTCCCCTCCTCCCCGTGTTGGTGCTGTTGACTAGATTTGAGTTCATGTCTGTAATTGGAAGTGGTTCCCATGTGGTGAGTTTCCAGTGAAAGGTGATAGGCAGAGGTGAGAGTTTCTCTAAGGGAGGGCGAGAAAATCAGAGTATCAGAGAATTCAGCACATCTTAGCAGCCAGTTACAGAGAAGCTTAGGCAGAGCATAGGAGCAAGACCTTGGCTAAAACACGGCAACCAATTTATGCACAGCAAGGTCCCCCAAACAGCAATGAGATAAATGACCAGATAATCTGTTTTGGTGGTGTTAGTTGGGGATAAATATTGACCAGGACACCGGAAAACTCCCCAGCTGTTCTTCAGTAGTGCCATGTGAAGGGAAGGAGTTAACAAGCTTAAGGCATTGTGAATTTAAAACAAAAATCGCTGGACAATTACAAAACAGAATTAGAGTCGAAAAACAACTGACAAGAACAAAATGAGTAAACTTAAAACAATCCTTGGAATCATTGGGAAAAACAAGAACTATTGTCTGGGCAAGACAGTGGAAGACCGTTGATGGTTGCACCTGGTTTTAGCACAATCTGGGGAAGTTTAATGACGCACAAACAAATAGCCAACCGTCCATCTTTGCATCTGCAGTATTTTGCTATTGTCCATCTTTGATGCCTAGCAATAGTGGGTGGCTGGCCACAATGTGACTTCCACTAACGTTTACTCACACCCCAACTAGCAAGAACCATATAAAAATGAGACACGTGGCGGGTCCGGCACTGCAGTCGATGGAGCCTGAAGAAGCTTCGCCTAGAGGAGGACGTCCAACCAGAAGAACCTCAAGAGCGACGAGAGCTGATCACTGTACTGCCTTGATACTTAACTTCTTGGTTAAGGTCGTATGTATTGCTTGAAGCATGTGTGAATTGTTAAATCATTAAAAATAACTTTTGATTAACTAAAGAACAGAGTAGTGTGACGTTCTTTGGCTGCCTACTGTCCAGGTCCACAAATCACTGGATCATCTGTATCCCTACACATGGGATCATTTATGTCCACCTGAGAGCGAAGATGGGGCTTTGGTTTAACATCTCCTCCAAAAGGCAGCACCTCTAACAGTGCAGCACTCCCTCAGTACTGCACTGAGGTGTCAGCCTTGGTTATGTGCTCAAGTCTCTGGAGTGGGGCTTGAGCCCATGGCTACCACTGAGCCAAGGTATTAGAATACTAAATGCAATTTGCTCATTCAAATATTTGTTAATACATTGGACTTAGATTTGTTTGTAAACCTGAACATTTTTGTCGGGTAAAAAATGTTTACAGCATTATTTATGTAATAGAACAAGAATTTCAGCACCCCACGGATCCTATTCTTTGTATTTTAGAGATCAATGGGGGGAAAACTCGTTCTCACCCGGAAAGCAGTCCGTGCCCTCGCCAACTGTCGTTAACGGCCGCCCAAAAAGGCCGCTGTGCTAAATGAGGTAAATTGGCGTGGGGGGCATAGTGGTAGGTGGCGCAGCGCTAACCTTAGGCACAACGCCGCCCTGGTGGCGTTACACGAGGGATCCGGGACCAATTTGTCGTCCTGGTGCGGCGTTGCTGCTTCCCCTCGGGTGAGGCTGTGAAGCTCGCAATGCATTGTGGGCAGTGAGGAGCTCTGAAATTTAAAGGGCCATCCACATTGAAGCAAGACAAAATAAAATGCACTGATTCAATACATTTTTCAGCCCTTTCTGTCTTTCAACAAATAATCAATATTTAAAAGAAGTTCCAAATGTCAATATTCAGCACTGAAAGCTGAATTACCTTCCTAAACGCAACAAATGGGAAAACTGCCTCAGCACTACCACAAATGGTTCAGCAAGCCAGGGAAGGGGCACCCAGGGTCTCGCATGCAGCACTCCAGCTTTGTGCAGGGGGTCAACACGGTAAGACTGGTCCTCTACCCACAGGGGTCAGGAGGCCCTCCAGAAAGAACAATGTGGGACCACATCACCGAGGCCGTCACTGCCAGCAGTGTCGCCCCCAGCACCTGGCTCCGGTGCCCAAAGAAGCTTCATGACCTCAGACCACTAGTCAAGGTCAGTGAATACATCTTCAAAAGACATCACCTACCAACTGAACCACTAGCCTCACACACTGCTCAATGCAGGGCCCCCAATCACTCACCTACCAACAATCTGCACCAATGACGTGGCACGTCTCACATTCCTAGCATCGCCTCACCCCCCTTGGAGGAGACGGTGCAGGCCATTCTTGGCAGGGGCATGGCTGAGCCCTTGGCCAGCAGCAGGTCTGAAAGGATACAAGATGCGGGTATCCTCGTACATTATCCTCCTTCTGGCATGCACCTCTAGGTTTCCCGCCCGCCCGTCATCATAACTCCACCCTTGTGCCATCCTCATTTCACACACCCAAGAAATGCATCCTGCCCAGCCAGTGGGACCGCAGGCAGATGATTCCATCCCGGATATGCCGGCCACAAAGGGGCTGTCTGGGATGCATCCTTCTGTCTGATTCCTCCTCTTCTGCGTCTTCCTCTTCTGTGTCTTCCTCTTCCCTCTGCAAGAGGACACTGTAAATGTGAAATGACAGCATAAAATGCTGCAAATACTCAATTGGTCAGGCAGCATGTCGACCTGAGACGTGAACTCCACGGATGTTGCGTGACCTGCTGCATGTTCACTTACCATCCGAGCCCTTGCAAGCATCCAGCAGTGCTCCCAAAACACTTGAAAAACTTTTCATATCTATGCATTTTCAAAAGACGTCACCTACCAACTGAACCACTAGCCTCACACACTGCTCAATGCAGGACACCCACTTCAATAAAATAAAAAAACAGTCCAAACCCTTCCATTCAAACTTACCTGATGGATGTGTGTGTCCCTTTAACAGCTGCAGATATCGCTCCTGTCAGCGTCTGTGAGCCTGCTTGCACGCTAGGTTAACCTAGCATGCTTAGGACCCAGCGCTGACTTGAGCGCTAGGGTCGAAGTTCGCGTAGGTGACATTAAGTCGGCGTTGCATGCCGACTGACGTCACCACGCCGCCATTTTATTTCAGGGTGCTGCCAGTTACTGGCAGCGCAAAGGGGGCAACCAATATGGCGGGCGCCGCCGGGACCTCCTCCAGCTGGCCGCCATTTTTTCACGCATCGCTGGCGCTACCAGGTGGCGGTAAGGACATCAATTTCTCACCCATAGTACCTGACAATTGAAACATATAATAATGGCATAAGAAACTGACCTCTCTAAACTTACCCGCACAGACCTGAACATTCAACTGTGCTTAAAATATTATGTGCTGCTCTATCTGCTGCTCTTCAATCTGTGTTTGCTAATGCACAAGCAGGTATCCCATGTCTATAGAGCTATGTTGCTTAGTTATATGTTGCAGAAGGTGTCAGTTGGCACTGTAGATTTTACAGCTATGTTCACACTTCAACTTCACACTTATAGTTTTAAAGATTAACCAAGTACAATGCTTTTGCAGGACCACATTTTATTAGTCTAAATTTGTGGTATACAGATAGTAAGTTATTTTTAATGTTGAGTTTTTTAAAGCTACATTTCTAAAAGAAGTATTGGTAACTACTCAAAGTGACATCATCCAAATAAAATTTCATTGGATTTAAAAGAATTACTGAAGTATCTTGGAATTTTAGCACATGTTTATACCTTCATTACACATCTCTTCACTCCAGTGGCAGTGAGTGAGTGAATTGGCACATCATCACTTCACCAGTTTGCCCACGTTTCAAGATAAAAACTATTCCCTTTACACAGTTCCAAATTAATATCTTGATAACACTGCACTCAGCTACAGGAATTAAAATAAAAAAACAAAACTGGGCTTTTATTCTTCCATTGCTCACAATTTAATAACCCTGTTTAACAACAACTTGCATTTATATAGCGCCTTTAACGTAGTAAAACATCCCAAGGCACTTCACAGGAGCGTAATCAGACAAAAATTGACACCGAGCTAAAGAAGGAGGTATTAGGACAGGTGATTAAATGTTTGGCCAAGAGGTCGGTTTTAAGGAGCATTTTAAAGGAGGACAAAGAGAGGTGGAATGGTGGAGAGGTTTAGGGAGGGACTGCCAGAGCTTAGGGCCTTGATGGCTGAAGGCACGGCCACCAATGGTGGGGCAGAGGAAGTGGGGCATGTACAAACATATGAAGCAACATAGGAACAGGAGTAGGCCATTCAGCCCTTCGAGCCTGTTCCGCCATTCAATTAGATCATGGCTGATCTGTATCTTAACTCTATCTAGCCGCCTTGGTTCCGTAACCCTTAATACCCGTACTTAACAAAAATCTATCAAACTCAGTTTTGAAATTTTCAATTGACCTCAGCCTCAACAGCTTTTTGGGGAGAGAGTGCCAGGTTTCCACTACCCTTTGTGTGAAGAAGTGCTTTCTGATATCACCCCTGAACAGCCTAGCTCTAATTTTAAGGTTATGCCCCCTTGTTCTGGACTCTCCCACCAGACGATCTATCTATCCTATCAAATCCTATAATCATTTTAAACACCTCAATTAGATCACCCCTTAATCTTCTATATTCAAGGGAATATAAAAGACCAAAGTTGGGGGAACACAGAGTTTTTGGAAGATTGTAGGGCTGGAGGAGGTTATAGAGATAGGGAGGGGTGAGGCCATAGAGCAATTTGAACATAAGGCTGAGAATTTTGAAATCAAGGCGTTGGTGAATCAGATGCCAATGTAGGCCAACGAGCAGAGGGGTGATGGGTGAAAGGGATTTAGTTTGAGTTAGGATATGGACAGCAGAGTTTTGGATGAGCCAGCATTGCAATAGTCAGGTCTGGAGGTAACATAGGCATGGATGAGGGTTTCAGCAACAGATGGGCTGAGGCAGGGTGGAGATGGATGATGTTATGGAGGTAGAAGTAGGTGTTTTTTGTGATGGAGAGGATATGGGGTAGGAAGCTCAGCTCAGGATCAAATAGAACGCCGAGGTTACGAGCAGTCTGATTCTGCCTCAGACAATGGCCAGGAAGGGGGATGGAATCAATGGCTTGAGAATGGACTTTGTGGCATGGGCCAAACACAATGGCTTTGGTCTTCCCAAATTTTAATTAGAGAAAATTTCTGCTCATTCAGGACTGGATGTCAGGTAAGCCATCTGATAACACAGAGGCTATGGAGGGGTCGAGAGAGGTTGAATTGACATGGAGCTGGATATCGTCAGCCTACATGTGGCACCTGACCTCATGGCTTTGGATTCTATTGCTGAGGGGCATAATGTAAATGAGAAATAGGAAGTGGCCAAGGATAGATCCTGGGGGACTCCAGAGGTAATGGTGTGGGGGCAGTGAGAGAAGCCATTGTAGGAGATTCGCTGGCTAATCCTGGATAGGTAAGAGTAGAACCAGGCCAGGGCAGTCCCACTCAGCTCGATAATGGAGGAGAGGCATTGGAGCAGGATGGTGTTGTCAATCATGTCAAAATTTGCAGATAGGTCATGAAGGATGAGGAAGTATTGAGCACCACGGTCACAGTCACAGAGAATGTCATTTGTGACTTTGATTAGTGTCGCTTCAGTGCTGTGGCAAGAGTTGAAACCTGATTGGAAAGGTTAAAATATGGAGTTGCGGGAAAGATGGGCATGGATTGGGAAGGTGACAACACATTCAAGGACTTTGCAGAGGTAAGGGAAGTTGGAGATGGGCTGGTAATTTACAAGTTTGGAGGGGTTAAGGTGTGTTTTTTGAGAAGGGGATGATGAAGGCACATTTGAACATAAAAACATAAGAAATAGGAGCAGGAGTAAGCCATTTGGCCCCTCGAGCCTGCTCTGCCATTCAATAAGATCATGGTTGATCTGGTCTTGGCCTCAACTCCACTTTCCTGCCCGCTCCCCATAACCCTTGACCCCCTTATCGTTCAAAAATCTGTCTATCTCCACCTTAAATATATTCAATGACCGAGCCTCCACAGCTCTCTGGGGAAGAGAATTCCAAAGATTCACGACCCTCTGAGAGAAGAAATTACTCCTCATCTCCGTTTTAAATGGGCAACCCCTTATCCTGAGACTATGCCCCCTAGTTCTAGATACCCCCACTAGGGGAAACATCCTCTCAGCATCTACCCTGTCAAGCCCCCTCAGAATCTTATACGTTTCAATAAGATCGCCTCTCATTCGTCTAAACACCAATGAGTATAGGCCCAACCTGCTCAACCTTTCCTCATAAGACAACCCCCTTCATCTCAGGAATCAATCTAGTGAACCTTCTCTGAACTGCCTCCAATGTAAGTATATTCCTCCTTAAATAAGGAGACCAAAACTGTACGCAGAACTCCAGGTGTGGTCTCACCAATGCCCTGTACAGTTGTAGCAAGACTTCCCTACTTTTATACTCCAACCCCCGTGCAATAAAGGCCAACATTTCATTTGCCTTCCTAATTACTTGCTGTACCTGCATGCTAACTTTTTGTGTTTCATGTACAAGGACCCCCAGATCCCTCTGTACCACAGCATTTTGTAGTCTCCCTCCGTTTAAATAATAATTTGCTTTTTTATTTTTCCGACCAAAGTGGATAACCTCACATTTTCCCACATTATACTCCATCTGCCAAATTTTTGCCCACTCACTTAACCTATCTATATCCCTTTGCAGATTCTTTGTGTCCTCTTCACAACTTGCTTTCCCACCTATCTTTGTATCATCAGCAAATTTGGCTACATTACCCTTGGTCCCTTCATGCAAGTCATTAATATAGATTATAAACAGCTGAGGCCCCAGCACTGATCCCTGTGGCACCCCACTAGTTACAGTTTGCCAACCTGAAAATGACCCATTTATCCCAATTCTCTGTTTCCTGTTAGTTAGCCAATCCTCTATCCATGCTAATATATTACCCCCAACCCCATGAGCTCTTATCTTGTGCAGTAACCTTTTATGTGACACCTTATCGAATGCCTTCTGGAAATCCAAATACACTACATCTACTGGTTCCCCTTTATCCACCCTACTCGCTACATCCTCAAAGAAATGTAGGAAATTTGTCAAACATGATTTCCCTTTCATAAAACCATGCTGACTCTGCTTCACTGTATTATGATTTTCTAAATGTTCTGCTATTACTTCCTTAATAATGGACTCCAGCATTTGCCCAATGACAGATGTTAGGCTAACTGGTCTATAGTTTCCTACTTTCTGTCTCCCTCCTTTCTTGAATAGAGGTGTTACATTGTGGTTTTCCAATCCCCTGGGACTTCTCCAGAATCCAGGTAGATTACAACCAATGCATCCACTTCTTTTAAGACCCTTCTTCAGCCTTGTCATTTGCACTCACATGCTGAGCTCCACCATCTTTGAGGATGGGGATGTCCATGGAGCCTCCTCCTCCCTTTACTTGTTTAATGGTCCACCACCATTCACGAATGGATGTGGCAGGATTGCAGAACTTTGATCTAATCCGTTGGTTGTGGGATTGCTTAGCTCTGTCTATAGCATGCTGTTTCCATTGTTTAGCATGCATGTAGTCCTGTGTTGTAGCTTCACCAGGTTGGCACTTCATTTTTAGGTTCGCCTGGTGCTGCTCCTGCCATGCTCTTCTGCACTCCTCATTGAACGAGGGTTGGTCCCCTGGTTTTGTGGTAATGGCAGTGTGAGCGATATGCCAGGCCATGAGGTTACAGATTGTGGTGGAATACAATTCTGCTGCTGATCACCCATAGCGCCTCATGGATGGTCAGTTTTGAGCTGCTAGATCTGTTCTGAATCTATCCCATTTAGCACGGTGGTAGTGCCACACAACATGAAGAGTGCCCTCAGAGTGAAGACGGACTTTGTCTCTACAAGGACTGTGCGGTGGTCACTCCTACCAATACTGTCATGGACAGATGCATCTGCTGACAGGTAGATTGGTGACAACAAGGTCAAGTAGGTTTTTCCCTTGTGTTGGTTCTCTCACCATCTGCCGCAGGCCCAGTCTGGCAGCTATGTCCTTCAGGGCTCGATCAATAGTGGTGCTACCGAGCTACTCTTGGTGATGGGCATTGAAGTCCCCCACCCAGAGTACATTCTGTGCCCTTGCTACCCTCAGTGCTTCTTCCAGCCATTAGCTAAGGGAAGGCTGAAGGTGGTAATCAGCAGGAGGTTTCCTTGCCCATGTTTGACCAGAGTCAATGTTCAGTACTCTCAGGGCCAATTCCTCCCGACTGTATACCCACTGTGCCACCACCTCTGGTGGGTCAGTCCTGCTGATGGGACAGGACATACCCTGGGATGGTGATGCAGGAGTCTGGGATGTTGGCTAAAACGTATGATTCTGTAAGTATAACTATGTCAGGCTGCTGTTTAACAGCTCTCCCAATTTTGGTGCAAGTCCCCAGATTTTAGTGAAGTGGACTTTGCAGGGTCAACTGGGCTGGGTGTGCCTTTGTCATGTCTGGTGCCTAGGTAGATGCCAGGTGGTCTATCCGGTTTTCTTCTTTGTAGTGGTTTGGTACAACTGAGTGGCTTGCTAGGCCATTTCAGAAGGCAGTTAAGAGTCAACCAACATTGTTGTGGGTCTGGAGTCACATATAGGCCAGACCAGGTAAGGACGGTAGATTTCCTTCCCTAAAGTACATTAGTGAACCAGATGGGTTTTTACAACAATCCGGTAGTTTCATGATCACTATTACTAATACTAATACTAATACTAGCTTTTTATTCCAGATTTATTTAATTAACTGAATTTAAATTCCCCAGCTGCCGTGGTGGGATTATGAACTCATGTTTTCGTATTGTTAGTCCAAGCCTCTTGATTACTGGTCCAGTAACATAACCACTATGCTACCATACCCTTGCTATCTACCATCAGAGACAGTGTGACTAAGTACTTGGACAAATATGAGCTGAGCAAAGAAAGTTGTCATGTCTGGCCAATCTAGTTGATTTTTCTGAGTAGGTCACTAACATGGTGGATAGGGGAGTGTATGGATATTGTCTATATGGACTTCTGGAAGGCATTTAATGAGGTACCATACAAGATATTATTAGCAAAAATAAAAGTGCACAGTACTGGAAGTAACCTTGTGATATGGGTTCGGGAGGTAGGAGACAGAGAGTAGGGACCGTGTTGCAGCATTACACCGCAGTAGAATTTAATGGCAGGATGTGACAAATGATGTTCCACAGGGATCTGCACTGGTGCCTCAGCTTTTCACCATATTCATAAATGACTGAGGTATATCCAAGTTTGCAGATGACACAACAATAGTGTAATATACTTGGGTAGAACAAATGCAGGACAGAGACACAATGAGTTGCTAATCCATGTGTTTGCTTTATTAGGCCAGAGCGAACTGAGCATGCTCATACTAAACCATGTGATAATACATTACACTGCTTTCCCCTTAAAAAAAATGTATGTATTCCCCTCTCAAATACAACAAAACTATGGTCCCACCTTTTCCAACATTACATGTACTACATAATGAAAACTCCTGGCTTATTTTTCTTTTAAATGAACTACAAAGCCCACAAATGAACTACAAATCCAGTTTAATAACAGGTTTGCAAAGCCTTCCTGCTCTCCTTACAGAAGGTTTTGGTGTTGAACTAATTTTCAGGCTGTTTTGTTTTGGTTCCGAACTCAAAGATGATCCTGTTTCTCTCAGACTTGGTCGAACTTGATACATCAGTTACTGAACTGAGTCAAACTCATGTATGAGTTCATGATCAAGTGGTTCAAGATCATGTCTTGGTTCATCTCCAGCAGAGATCATTTGCATTCTCACAGAAGTCTACATGCACTCTCTGAAAAGGTCTACTTGGCCATGACCAGGGTTGTAGTGGAGTTTTGGGTGGTTTGTTTCTGCAATTTTGGCAAACGCTGCATTTGTTGACAAGTAATTCAAGATCACTGTCCAATCCAGGCCAGTAAACAAAGCTTCTTGCAATTGATTTCATACTGACGATCCCTGGATGTTCAGTATGAAGTTCAGCCAGAATTCTATCTCTCAAAGAAGTAGGTACCACAAGAAAATTCAGTACGACGGTTATGGAATGGTTTCAACTCTGTATCCAGACACTGATCAGTCCATCCATTCAAGGTATTTTCATACACTCTTTTCATTACTGAGTCCTTTTGAGTCTCATCTGCAATCTCAGTTGCATTCACGGGAAAGTCTTTGTCAACTGCACCTAGTGTGAAAATAGCACCTTCACTCCCAACACGAGTCCTCATGTGGCAACCTGGACAAGGCATCTGCGATTGCATTCTGCTTTGAAGTGCGATATTCAATTGTTAGTCATAGTGACAACAACACTGCCCAACGTTGCATTCTTGTTGCGGCCATTGAAAGGATGGCAGATTTGGGCCTCAATATTGCTAGGAGCGCTTTGTGATCAGAACATAAGAACATAAGCACATAAGAAATAGGAGCAGGAGTAGCCTATTTGGCCCTTCGAGCCTGCTCCGCCATTCAATAAGATCATGGCTGATCTTCTACCTCATCTCCACTTTCTTGCACTATCCCCATATCCCTTGATTCCCTTAATATTCAAAAATCTATCGATCTCTGCCTTGAATATACTCAGTGACTGAGCCTCCACAGCCCTTTGGGGTAGAGAATTCCAAAGATTCACCACCCTCTGAGTGAAGAAATTTCTCCTCATCTCAGTCCTAAATGGTCGATCCCTTTTTCTGAGACTGTGGCCCCTGGTTATAGACTCCCCAGCCAGGGGAAACATCCTCCCTGCGTCTATCCTGTCAAGTCCTGTAAGAATTTTGTATGTTTCAATGAGATCACCTCTCATTCCTCTAAACTCTAGCGAGTATAAGTCTAGTCTACTCAATCTCTCCTCAAAGGATAATCCCCCCATCCCAGGAACCATTCTGGTGAACCTTCATTGCACTCCCTCTATGGTAAGTATATCCTTCCTTAGGTAAGGTGACCAAAACTGTACACAATACTCCAGGTGTGGTCTCACCTATATAATTGCAGTAAGACGTCTTTACTCTTATACTCAAATCCTCTTGTAATAAAGGCCAACATACCATTTGCTTTCCTAATTGCTTGCTGTACCTGCATGTTAACTTTCAGTGATTCTTGTACAAGGACAACCAGGTCCCTTTGAACACCAACATTTCCCAATCTTTCACCATTTAAAAAATACTCTGCTTTTCTATTTTTCCTACCAAAGTGGATAACTTCACATTTCTCCACATTATATTCCATTTGCCATATTCTTGCCCACTCACTTAGCCTGTCTATATCCCCTTGTAGCCTCCTTGCATCCTCCTCACAACTTACATTCCCACCCAGGTTTGTATCATCAGCAAATTTGGATATATTGCATTTGGTCCCCTCATCCAAATCATTGATGTAGATTGATCAGTTAGCAGGGTAAACTTTCTGCCGATCAGGAACTGTTCAAATTTCTTGATTTCAAACACTATGGCGAGTGCTTCCTTTTCAATTTGCGCGTTGTTCCTTTCGCTCTTTGTGAAGGTTCACGATGCAAACGCGATTGGTTTCTCTTGGCCGTCATCCATTATGTGGCTTATGAGAGCTCCCTCACTGTAGCTGGAAGCATCACACGCTAACTTAAGCTCATGCTCTGTGTCGTTGTGCACAAGTAGAGCATCACTAGAGAGACTTCTCTTACAAGCGTCGTAAGCTCCCTATTGCGCTTTCGTCCACTTCCACTGGACATCCTTCTTGAGGAGCTCGTGCAATGGAACTAACATGGTCACTAACTCAGGTAAGAAACGTGCGTAGTACTGGACCATTCCAAGGAAAGATCTTAACTCAGACACGTTCTGTGGCTTTGGAGCATTGATGACAGCATCAACCTTTTCCTTCACTGGTTGCAAGCTATTTGCATCGACATTCAGACCAAGGTACACAACCTCGGACTGCACATTTGCTCCTTATCAATTTGACGTTGTGGGCATTTAACCTTTGAAGCACTATATCTAACATTTCTAGATTTTCTTCCTCGCTGCTTGTTGCGATCAGCACATGTCTTGATTGCATAAGCAATTTGGAACTCCTTGCAAAATCTTATCCATCATAGCCTGGAAGATTTTTGGGGAGGACTTTACACTATACAGCAGCTTGGTGTATGAGTACAGTCCCTTGTGTGTGTTGATGGTGAGATACTGTTGACTCTCTGTCAACATTCAGCTGAGCGTAAGCGTGTGACAGGTCAAGCTTGGAGAAAATCTTTGACCCAGAGTGCTGCATACAAATCTTGCGATGTAGGTAATGGGTACTGCTCATCGTCAACTGCTTGGTTGATAGTAACTTTGTAGTCACCGCACAAGCGTACAGTTTTGTCTGCTTTGGGCACTACCACAATGGGGGTAGCCCATTCACTTTTGTCAGTTTTTACTAGCACTTCATTCTCTCTGAGCTTTGCTAGCTCTTCCTCCACCTGACTTTTCAATGCATAGGGGACCGGCCTTGCCTTACAATAGACAGGCTTCGTGTTGGACATGATGCGAATATGGGCATCATAACCAGTGATGCCCTCATAACTGTCCTGTGAACATGCTTTCGACACTTGTTCGGCATTGTGTCGAGTCGCTTCTTTGAAGCATCTACACTGAAGATGTTTTTCCAGTCTAGTTTTAACTTCCTCAACCAGTCTTTGCCCATGAGGGTTGGCCTGGTGTTGTTGCTCACTACAATAATAGGCAGCTTTACTGACTGGCCATTGTACTGAACTGTACATTCCATTTGTCCACATGTCTCTAGGATTTCTCCAGAGTAGGTTTTTAACTCTATGGTACTCTTTGTAAGTGGTATTTGATTAAACTTTCATATGTGTCCTTACTCATGATAGAGCAGTCTGCCGCTGTTTCGATACACATATTGGTCATTGATCAAAAGTTTTGTACAGAAGTCTTTCTCATGACTGCTAGTGTTGCCGCTAGTGGCATAGATACTGTAGATACCTAATCTTCAACATCAGGTGTGTTCACTTCAATATTGTGAATTCCTCCTTTTTGTTGTCGCTGCTTTGCATTGCCACTAGAATGGTTCTTACTTCCTGCTTTAGATCTAGTTGAAATATGGCCTTGCTTCTGGCAGTGAAAACACTTCACATTTCTGTACTGGCAGGACTGTGGTGAGTGATTTCCATTTCAGCGATAACAATTCGCTGAACTGCTCTCACCGACATGCTTTTGACTCGGTCTCACAGCTTTAGGTTTGGTGGTGGCTTTGTGACTGTAGACCTCAGCTGCACTAGTCACTTGAGATGGACAGAGCTCCCTAGCATTCTTAGACACCATCTCAATAGATAGGGCAATTTTGCATGCTATGTCAAGCATTAGGTTTGGAGTGTTCAGTAACTTGGACTGTGTGCGCTCATCCACCAGTTCATACACAAACTTATATCGCAACGCACGATCCAAAAATGTGCCGAAGTTACAATGCAAAGACAGATTCGTAAGAGCTATGATGTACTCACTGATGGTTTAATTTTGTTTTTGGTACCAAACTTATAGCTCTCTGCTATTTCTAATGGCTTTGGGTCGAAATGGTCCTTGAGTTTCTCGATAATGTCTTCAAACGGCGCATCCTTCGCTTTCCCTGGTGTAAGTAGTTTTGCCAAAATTCCATGGACATCTGGCCCGATCTCCGTTAGAAAAATTGCTTTTTTACGTTCACAAATTACTTTATTTTGAGCTTGAACATTCTCATCTGCACTTTCGGTCTCAATAATGTTATTGGCCTTAAAAAACATCTCCATCCGCTCAATGTAAGAACTGAATGGTTCGCGAGCTTGGTCATGCATGCCGAGGCTTCCAATGAATCCCATAGGTGCGGCCATGATTGTCCCAATCCCATCGAACAGTGACTCAGCACGCTACCTGTGTACCTGTGAGAATCAACGCCGCTGTTGCTGTGGATACATACACATGAAGGCGAAGCACAGACAATTCTGCATCAGCATTAACAGTAAAAGATCGCAAATATTCAGTTTCGGTGTCACAAATTTACCTTAAATTTTTCCACTCGAAGGTTGAACACTGTGTCCTTCCATGATCCCTAAAATTGGCTTTGGGATCCCATTCTCGTCGTCAAAATGCAATATACGTGGGTAGAACAAACGAAGGACAGAGACAGGATGAGTTGCTATTTCATGTGGTTGCTTTACGAGGGCAGAGCGAACTGAGTATGCTCATACAAAACCATGTGACAAACCATGTGATAATACATTACAATTAGGATGCACAGTAAATTGTGTAGATTGGAGCATGAAGTTACAAAAGGACATAGTCCTTAAATGAGTAGGCCAAACTGTATCAGATGGAATCTGAAAATTTTGGAAGTACAGCATCCATTAACTGTTCATTAAATATTTATCTGTCATCAGTAATTTATCCTCAATAAAATTGCTATAGCGGATAGCTGTGCTGTTAATCATATTTATTTAACAAGAATTCATCTTTAAGTTCTCCCAGAAGCCAAATGGCCATAGTATAAACAAGGATTACTAACCATTCATTGTACTGTGGCGGATCGCCACCTAAACGGGCACAATCCACTTTTCCGTCCGTGGACAATATATCGGGCACCTTGCCTTTAAGGCACCTTGGGGTAGAAATTAGGTCGCGCCCCATTTGGGGCGCAAATATCGTCCGGACGCAAATTTTAGCGCCTGGCGCTAATTATCGGCACTGACGGGAAACTTCACTTTTACCGCCCCGGGAGGTGAGTGGAGCGCTAAAGCAGGCGCTGCACACCTCTCTTAAGGCGCAAAGGCCGAGCAGTGAGGCGCTAACTCGGAGCGCTGGCGAAGCTCATGTAATGTCAGTCAGCAATGGAACACACACACAATGGCACGGGCCAGTTCTTAAAGGGGATGGTTAATCTTGCTTTCCATCCACATCCTGTTCATTGCTGCCTTGAATCTCGGCCTGGAGAGACTTGCACATCAAATGTGCTGGGAAAGAACAATGGAGAGCACCAGGCAAAGAGCTCAGAGTGCAGCTCCCACGGTCTCTGCTAAATCGATACAAGGAATGGCAAATCAAAATGAACCTGCAAAGTGCTGCTCAGTACCCAAAACTCCTTCACACAACGTTGAATCTCTCCAGAAGTCTCTCCCTCTCTCTCTCAGAATGCGTAGTTCAAAAATGCCACCAACAATAAAAGACAGGAAGAGGCCCCCTTTAAATAGCGCCCCCCCCAGCCCCACAGCGATTGATAGCGTTCCAGTCTTCTGGTCGTTGGAAGCGCCAGGCGGTAAGGCAGGGGGCGCCACTCAATTTCCGCTACGGGGCGCCCCAAGGGCGTTGCACCATGGAATGACGTCACAATCTGCGTGCGCAGGTGGTCGCAGCGGTAAGTTTTAGCGCCGCCGCACAATCTCAAGTTAAGTTCTCGAGCAGCGCAAACATCGCTGCGCCCGGGCGTTAGCGGCTTTGCGCCCCATTAGCGCCCTCTTAAGGCACTAACGGGTGGCGCAACCAAGTGAATTTTTACCCCAATTGCCTTTAAGGCAGGAGAAAAGGAGTGGGCGGGGCCTCAGGATTTTTCCAGATAATTCTGTGAGGAGTTGTGTTCAGCCATTTTTGACCAGGCAGTTGTATTAAAAAGTTATGTCCCACACATGGACTTGATCTTAATTCGTGTTTCGCGGCAGCCTCAACATTGGTGACCCCGACGCTCAGAACGTATTCCGAGCACTGCAATGGCGGACACGAACGCAGTTTCCGTGAAACTGCCGGAGTTTTGGGAAAACCAGCCTGAAGCCTGGTTTCTCCAAGCCGAATCCCGCTTCCGGCTGCAAAACATCACCACAGATGGGACGCAGTACGACTACCTCGTCACATCACTCGGTAGCTCCACAGTTTCGAAGGTTTGGACAACGCTGAAGAACCCACCAGAGGAAGGCAAGTATGCACATCTTAAGGCAGCGCTCCTTAAAAAATTTACGGCCTCGGCATACCAGCGAAACTGCCACCTCCTCGACCTTCCAGGCCTCAGTGATGCCTCACCGTCAGACCTCCTCTCCCACATGCTCTCCCTCACCGACGAGAGCCCACCCGGATCCCTCTTCCACACGCTGTTCATCCGCCAGCTACCTCTCAGCATCCGCCCAGCGATCGTGGCGTCCGGCCTCACGGACCTGGCAGCCCTGGCCGATGAGGCCGACAAGCTGCTGTCCGCTCACTCCAGCTGCAACGTCACTCCGAACCTGGCAGCCAATGCCTGGGCGCGCCCCTCACCGGCCACCAAGCAGCCACAAGGAACAGCCACCAGGCCCACGGGGCCTTCGCGCCCCACTAACCCGGGCCACTGTTACTACCACGCACGGTTCGGCGCCAGGGCACAACGGTGCACACCTCCCTGCTCTTTCCAGTCCGCCCCTGTACCAGCCCCCGCGATGGCCGTGGGCCACGCGGACTCCCTGCTGTACGTCACGGATGACAAAACCGGCCGCCGGTTCCTGTGCGACACTGGGGCTCAGCACAGCATCATCCCGGCCTCCTCCCTTGACATCCAAAAGGGCGAACGAGGACCGGCGCTGGCTGCTGCTAACGGCTCGGAAATCCAGACGTACGGTACCCGCACAGTCACCCTCTAACTCGCTGGTCGCCGCTACCGATGGGAGTTCATCACTGCCAAGGTGCTCTCCCCTCTCATCGGCGCAGATTTCCTGTGCACCCACGGCCTACTGGTAGAAATCCCTCGTCACCGCCTCGTGGACATGAACACCATGTCCCCCATCCTGGGCGCCATGGCCCCCCGTCAACCTGCCGACATGGCGTCACAGTGCCACGCCCGGGCCACGGATGACTACTCGGCACTCCAAGCCGAATTCCCGGCCCTTACCAATCCGACCTTCTCCGCGGAGGCCGCCAAACACGGGGTGGAACACTTCATCCCCACCACAGGCCCCCCAGTGTACGCCCACGCCCGCAGGCTGGACCCGGCCAAACTGGAGATCGCACGGACCGAGTTTGCCACCATGGAACAGCTCGGCATCATCTGCCGCTCCAAAAGACCCTGGGCCTCCCCACTCCACATCGCCCCCAAACCAGGCGGGGGTTGGCGCCCCTGCGGGGATTACCGCTGCCTCAACGACGCCACCACCCCGGATCGGTACCCCGTGCCGCACATTCAGGACTTCTCGGCTAGACTGGCCGGCCGCTCAGTCTTTTCCAAGGTCGACCTGGTGCGCGGCTACCACCAAGTCCCCGTCCACCCCGCGGACGTCCCCAAGACAGCCGTAATCAACCCCTTCGGCCTGTTCGAGTTCCTGCGGATGCCCTTCGGCCTCAAAAACGCAGCCCAGGCATTCCAACGGCTCATGGACTCGGTCCTTCGGGACCTGAAGTTCCTGTTCGTCTACCTGGACGACATCCTGGTAGCCAGTTCCTCCAAGCAGGAACACCTCGAACACCTTCGCATCCTGTTCGGGCGCCTCAGTGACCACGGGCTCATCCTCAGCCCAGCCAAATGCCAGTTCGGCCTGGACAA
This sequence comes from Squalus acanthias, assembly GCA_030390025.1. Taxonomy (NCBI): domain Eukaryota; kingdom Metazoa; phylum Chordata; class Chondrichthyes; order Squaliformes; family Squalidae; genus Squalus; species Squalus acanthias. The sequence continues at coordinate 70,350,188 of CM059432.1, forward strand.
GAGCGACTTCCTCAGCCACCACATCACCCATGCTGGGGCCATTCCCCTGCCCACCAAGGTGCAGGCCGTCCAACAATTTCCCCGCCCCACCACCATCAAAGGCCTCCAGGAGTTCCTCGGGATGGTGAATTTCTACAACCGCTTCATCCCCAAAGCGGTGTCCCTCATGAGGCCCCTGTATGAAGCCCTCCGGGGCAGGAGCGGCAAGATGGCGGTCGAATGGACGGCAGAGCGGCAAGATGGCGGTCGAATGGACGGCAGACGCGTCGGCCGCCTTCGACTCCACCAAGACCGCGCTCGCCAACGCCACCCTGCTCACGCACCCACGGCCCAATGCCAGGGTAGCGCTCACCACGGACGCCTCCGACCACGCGGTTGGCGCCGTGTATGAGCAGTGGGTCGACAGCGCCTGGCAACCACTTGCCTTCTTCAGCCGCCAACTACGCCCCCCGGAGGTCAAGTACAGCACCTTCGACCGCGAGCTCCTCGCGCTGTTCCTGGCAGTCCGCCATTTTCTGTTTTTGCTGGAGGGCCACCCCTTCACTGCATTTGTCGACCACAAGCCCCTGACATTCGCAATGGCAAAGACAACCGACCCCTGGTCCGCCAGGCAGCAGCGCCAGCTCGCGGCAGTGTCCGAGTTCACCACGGACATCCAACACGTCTCCGGCCGAGACAATGTGGTAGCCGACTGCCTCTCCCGCCCCGCCATCCACGCCGCACACCTGGCAGTCGACTACGCTCAACTCGCAGCAGACCAGATCACCGACCCTGATCTTTTCTCCACACCTACCAACCTACCAGGGCTACGCCTGGCCGACGTCGCCTGTGGCCCGACCGCAGTCATGGTCAAGTGCGACATATCCCTATGTCAACTTCGGCCCGTCGTCCCAGCGTCCTGGCACCGCCGGGTATACGAGATTCTCCACAACCTCTCCCACCCTGGCGCCCGCGCATCCATCAAATTGGTAGCCAACCGCTTTGTCTGGCGCGGCCTTCGCAAGGATGTGCGTACTTGGGCCAACTCCTGCCTAGCCTGCCAACGGGCCAAGGTACAGCAACACACGAAAGCATCCCTCGAGGAGTTTACCGTCCCTTCGCGTAGATTCGACCACATCCACGTGGACATCGTCGGGCCCCTGCCGCCGTCGCAAGGCCACACGCACTTGCTGACGATCGTTGACCGCACCACGCGCTGGCCCAAGGCAATTCCACTGACCTCTACCACCACCGCCGACATCGCCAGAGCCTTCGTCAGCACCTGGGTCGCACGGTTCGGCGTCCCCTCCGACATGACGTCGGACAGAGGTCCGCAATTTACCTCTGAACTCTGGACCGCCGTCGCACGCAATCTCGGGGTGACCATTCACCGCACCACAGCGTACCACCCCCAAGCCAATGGACTGTGTGAGCAGTTCCACAGATCCTTGAAGGCATCTCTTCGAGCCAGCCTCCAGGACGGCGCCTGGACCGACCGACTTCCGTGGGTCCTCCTCGGCCTGCGCACCGCGGTTAAAGAAGACCTACATGCATCGGCAGCAGAGCTCGTGTACGGTCAGCCGCTGCGTGTACCCGGCGAGTTCCTGCCCACCGCCACGACACCCTGGTCAGCCGACCAGCAATGCCACGACTTCGCCTCACCGGCGCTGCAGTTCGCCCCGGTGCCCATTGCCCGACACGGCAAATCCACCTCACACGTCCCACTAAGCCTGCACCAGGCACGGTTCGTTTTCGTCCGGCACGACGCCCACCGCGGAACCCTTCAACCCCCGTACGACGGGCCCTACAAGGTGCTACAGGCTGGGGACAAATTTTTCACCCTGCAAGTGGGCGTCAGGATCGAAAAAGTGTCAGTTGGCTGACTCAAGCCAGCACACTCGGAGTCTGGTGAGCAGGTCCCTGTAGCTCGTCCACCGCCACGCGGCCGACCTGCCCTCAAGCCGGTTCACCCGGCTGCTCCACGCCCGGCCGTTCCACGTCCACCGGCGTCCTACAAGAGCTGCTCCGGCCGGCCCATCAGACCGCCGCACTGTCTCGTCCACACCTCCTAAGCGGATTCTGGGGGGAGCTGTGTGGCGGATTGCCACCTAAATGGGCACAATCCACTTTTCCGTCCGTGGACAATATATCGGGCACCTTGCCTTTAAGGCACCTTGCCTTTAAGGCAGGAGAAAAGGAGTGGGCGGGGCCTCAGGATTTTTCCAGATAATTCTGTGAGGAGTTGTGTTCAGCCATTTTTGACCAGGCAGTTGTATTAAAAAGTTATGTCCCACACATGGACTTGATCTTAATTCGTGTTTTGCGGCAGCCTCAACAGTACTCTTAATTTAATACCATTTACCTGTGTGCCAGCTTGTTTTAAATTCTGTGCTGGCTACAGTTACACTTGTCTTTCTCTAAACAGTTGCTCTGAAGCATGTGAATTGTATTGGCATTTGCAGGAAAGGGCAAACAAACAAGGATTGAGTAGTACCTGATACTAGTGAGACCAAACTGACCTATAAAATGATTAAATTAAACTCTGACCAAAAATGCAAGACTAACTTGATGCACAAGTCAGAATCGAGGGCAATATATTTTTCAGTTTACTAAGTTTCCCGAATTTTGCAGTCAACGGCGAACAAATGTCGCTCACCGTTCATTATGCTTACAGTTGCGCAGCAACTTACGGTAATTGGAGAGCCATTTCAGCGTGGCGTCTTCTAGAGGGGATCTGGGACATGTGTGAACAGGGCAAGCAACAGTCTGTCTCTTCAACCAATCAGGTTGAAGAATCCTACTGAGACGTGCAGGCCTCGAAATTCGGCACCTTAGCGCAGGCAGTTATGACCGGTTTCCAGAAAAAAAATGGCGGCCGCCTCGCTTCCACCTACTTCCGGCACGGCCCGCGCTGGTGGCCATCTTGGTGAGGGCCATAGCGCGGGCAGTACATGCCTGCGCCAGCAGTATTCAGATTACGCAGAACGTGACGTTAGTCAGCGTACAACACTGATTTGATGCACAACCTCACATTTTGGACATCGCCATTCCAAATAACGCCCTTTCCTAAATACGCACAGCTGAACAGAGAGAAGCAAGAGGGGCGCGCACGTGGCTTTGCCAGGATATCGGGCTTCCCCATGGTGCAGGGCACAATCAATTGCACACACGTGGCTTTGCGGGCGTTGCATATCAATGCTGAGATGTACCGTAACCGCAAAGGCTACCACTCTCTTAAAGTGCAGTTGGTGTGCGACCATGCCCAGCAAATCATGATGGTCATGATGCCTTCATTCTGCACCAGTCCGCTGTGCCAACAATCTTCCAGTCACCATGTCAAACCCAAGGGTGGCTACTCGGAGACAAGGGCTATCTGCACTACACCTGACCGATTCGTTCAGCCCGATTGCCTGCCTCTCTTCCGCGGCCACGTTCACGCCCGGGTGGCCCTGGAGATGGAGCATGCGGTGTCCGCCGGCACGCTTGAGGCCTTCCGCGACTGGTGGGCGCCGCGGGGCCTGGAGTGCATCATCACCCCGGCCAACACAATTTTAATTTAATTTGTTAAGGTTCTTTTAAAGTTATATTAGTTACAGTCTAATAAGAATAGACCTGACTGATAACTCCCCTCCACAACCCCACCACTCGTGACCAACAATTATATAATGAGAGCCATGCTGCCACGAGGATCCTCATGGAGCAGACCATCAGGGTGCTCAAGCAATGGTTCCGCTGCCTTGACCACTCGTGTAGAATTCGCAAAATTATCGCGATTTTATAAAATAAGAAGGAGACATAAAGTTTCGTATAAACAGCTTTATTTCAGCAGAATGCTGTCAGGTTTCAAAACGGACACAAACAGCCTGTAAAATGGCCGCCACGCCTCGTGGCAGAAAGTTCTAGACTTTCAGTAGGCAGACAAGATGGCGTTTCAATAAACATTTGTGCAAGATCGAAAAGATCCAACATGATGAGATAATGACAAGACGCGATGGGTTTACACTTTAAACATGAATACTGAAATCGGTCTCCCAGGTGCAAACAAGGGCTATTGTACTGAGCGATCAAGGACCCATCCAAAGACATTAATATGCAAAATCCCCACGGCTCTACGATGAGAGAGCCGTTTGCGGGTACTTACAGCAAGCATTTGGAAGCCCCAAAACCCCTCCAGGGAGACTACTAGCCGGTTCCACAATGGGAGAAATATTAACGGGTACTCAGACAGTTACAAGTGTCACCGAAACCCATTAAAGACTGAGATCACCCCATACAAGAAGTTTGAGCGCCAAAACCCTGACAAAAGATAGACATTAAGATTGGGTGGGAAAAGAGGAATTACAGCACTATAACTGTAAAGTACAACCGTCCATCTTTCTCTTGCTGCTTTGACTCGCTGGAAGACTGCTGAACTTTTATTCTCTTGCCTGACGGCTCTGGACTCTGATCTGCTAGGATCAACCTCGTGGCTTGCCGCGAAGATCTGTGGAGAACTGGGCTGTGAGGCCTGGAGGCGGGCGCACCATCCCGAGGAGTCGGTAAACGGTGTTGGAACCGAAGGCCCGAGAGGAGATGAGATGAGATGAGAAGAGAAGAAGACGACAATACGTATCGCCACGGTCAGTAAGCCCCGACCGCGCCTATAAGTCGATTAAACACTTCTTTGAATTCTACCGACTTCTTCACAACTGGCCCGAGAAGACTATTCTTCGAGTTCTACAGGCAACTGGTGTAGGGCACAGGAAGACTCTTTCTCGAGTGGTGTCCGAACTCCAAAGACCAACACAGATCTTCATGGCAGCAGACGGTCCAGCCTGCTAGCTGGAGCAGAAGCGAGTAAACAAGTGGGGTACAGAGACCCCTGATCAACACGTGGATAGTCAGGTGCTGCGGTAAAGACATCCGAGCAGAGTTTCGGAATTCTCCGAGTTATCACGAGTGGTGAGCATGAGTCTCGATCCTACAAATCTAGATTAGGACAGGTATTGATAGGGGAGGGTTTAAGTTTTAAGGATAATTATAATGTGTGTCCCCTTTTACGATGTGTCGTGCGCTCCTCGTTTCCCTAAAATTAGTTTCATAACTGTGTGTAAGATTGTACTGTCATTAATCTGTGCTTATGACATGTATCTCGTAATCTTGAATAATATGCAATAAAGATTTTCCATTTCGCACTGTTCAACCGGGTCTACCTGAGTCTTCTCTGCATTATTGCTCTCGCACCTAAGTCCAGTGTCAGAACCGTAAGGGCGAGTGGGTCGAACCACTCACAGGTGTCTAGTGTTACCAGGCTGGCTGGAGACCAGAGCAGGCAACAAGGCCTAACCCCGCACTAGCACCCAGGCTAAGCACAGAGCCACAGGTCACCCCTTATACTCGAGAGGAGCTCCCCAGTACTCACCGGAGCGGGTGTCCTATTTCGTGGTGGTCTGCTGCATCCTCCACAACTTGACCATCATGAGGGTGCAGCCTTTGCCCCCACAGGTTCCGCAACCACCTCAGGAGGAGGAGGAGAAAGAGGAAGAGGAGGGGAAGGAAGGAGGCAGACTGCAAATCCTTGTTCTGGACAAGCTGTCTGTGAGTGCATCATCAGACTCCGCTTCCCCTGAATGAAACCCCAGCTCCCCGTTCCTCAACACTTCCCCACCTTACCATCCTTCTGTCATGGAAGATCACAGCGTCCTCTTGGCCACAATGCTGAAATGCAAGCCACCATAAAACAAACATTCCAAATGTAATTTATAAATGATTAATTCCGATATAACATTACCAATTCAAATAATCACGCTTGCGCATTCACTTAGTGCCTTTCTTTCGTGTTCCTTTGCCTATTCTAGTGCTACCCCAGTGGCTGCAGCATGGCTGGTGGAAGGGTGCTGACTTTCTATGGGGGGAGACTGCAGATGGCCTTGCAGGACGACTTCGAACAGCTCTGGGCCTAGAAGGCCCGTCTGTAGACTGCACCACCTCGGCATGTGCAACAGCAGTCTGGGCTGGCTGGCTGATAGGCAACTGCAAGGGCAATGGCGGAGTGGCAGTGGTGGGAGCAGGAATGCAGTCATCCTGGGAGAGGACAGCAGGTTCTTGCTCCACAGAGCCACTGCCACTCTCCCAGCACAGCGCCTCAGCATTCCTAGCCATCGGTTGAAGAACAGATTGCTGGACTGCTGTGACAGCCCTTTCCATACTCATTAACCCAGTCACAATGGCAGCAGTCTGAGCATTCGTGACATCAAGCTGAGCCTGCATGAGAGCAAAGTGAGCTTCCGTGGGAGAAGTCTGAGCTTCCAGCGCAGCACTCAGACATTGGGACTCTTCCGCTTGTGCTGCAATGGAAGCTACAACATTGCCCATCACACCCAGCATCATGGTTAGGTCCACAAGTTCTCTAATGGAGTTGCCCATCGCTTCGATTGCTGGAAATCATGGGTTCCAAGCTACGCGCAAAGCCCCGTGCAATGTTGGAGCTGGACTCCTCCATGCTCCTTGACAGTGACAAGAGGCTCTCTGGCAGGCCTGCCATTGCACCTAGCATTTCAATGTGCATGCCCATCACCCTTCTTCTGAAGGCCGCCCCCATCGAAGTCCTCATCTGAGGCCTGTGCAGCAAAACTCATGTGTGACCTCACCCTCCAGGGAGCTGGCACCTGCGCTAACCTTTCCCCCAGCCCTGGCTGCAGCCCAGTCATGCCCGGTGACTCACCATGTGCAGATCCCACCTCTATACTATCCTCTAAATTCCGCGCAGTGCCATTTTCTGAGCTGGTGCCTGGGAGTGTCAGATCGAATGACGGTGCCTCTTCTTCACCATCACTCTCCTCCTCTACGTCTTGCTGCACAACCTGGGCTGCTGGCAGTTCTTGGGTATATAAAAGGAGAAAGGCACAAAGGTTGGGTTGTGGTGGGGGGCGGGGGGAAAGCAAGATGCCCATGCATACACCATCAGCAGCTTGTAAGTGAGAAGAGATTGTGGGATAAGGGGGAAGTGGGATGTGAGAAGAAGGATTAGGTTTGAGCATACCTTCATCAGCAATGCTTTCAGCCTTGCCCAGGTTTAGACTCTGCAGGCTGGATTTTCCAAGCCCCAAGGAGGCGGGCATGGAGGCAGGACAGCCGGTAAATTCGAAGAAAGTGGGGGCGGATGGCAAAGCCGCCCCCATCCCGCCTCCGTGGTTAACAGGCAGTAAAAAGGATTAGTGCCATTTTACCTTCACAGGCGAAGGCTTCCCGACCTCGGAGAAGCCCACCAGGTTGGAGGAGACGTGGAGGAGGTCTGCGGCGGTCAGAGGCACCTGGAAGTAAGGTGCAGAGGTGAGTGATGGGTGCAAGTGTGGAGTGGTAAATATGCAAGGTGAGTGATAAGTTTTAAAAAGTGTTCACTTTGTTTTCTTTCTGCAGCCTTCAGCCGAGGTGGATCGGGAGAGCCAACATGCTCCTTGTCAATTTCACAGACTGGCTGATGGAACCTCTGTACCAACAGCCATGTGAAATTTACAAATTTGAAAGGTTTGATGAGTCCTGAACACAAGAACTCATCAAACTAAAGAGAATGTCAGTGTTTGACAGCTTCACAGAGCTGTCAAATGCTGACATTTCTTCTTTCAAAAAGTCTTGACAGATAGCATGTCTGACGTTGATGTGATCTGTCAGTGACTTCCTCCCTAATTGGCCTGCTGAGCCCGCAGGGCGGGCTTAACAAGCTCAATCAGGGGAAACTCCCTCTGGTTGGTCGGGCGAGGATGGAGGCGGGACATTGACACGGCAAGCAACTGTCCCGCCTCCAACTCGCCTCCATTCACAAAATCCAGCCCTCTGTGTCTCAGTGAGGATTCTTCAATCTGATTGGTTGAGGAGACATGTTGTTGCTTTTCCTACTCACACACGCCACAGATCCCCTTTAGAGGGTGCCGCGCTGAAAAAGATCTCTAATTACTGTAATTTGCTGCTGAAAAGCCAGCGAAAAGTCTGTGGGCAGCTGTAAGCGTAATGAAAGGCTTGCGAAGTTCTTTTGCCACTGACCAGAAAATCTGAGCCAGTAAACCAACATAAATGATCACATTTATCTGCAATGCATGGTTCCCATGGGGTGCACATGATACTTTTATTTTAAGGCAAACATGACAACTCTTTGAAAGAGAGGTAGGGTAGGTGAAGATGTGCACTATATAGTGCAGCCATGGCTGGTGATACTTCTACATAACTCCTGTACTCCAGGGAACAAATGCAAAAATGCACAAGGGCAAACCAGATCCTTTGTTAAGGATCACCATAGGCTCGAGTAAGAAGCAGCTGCACAACATGGAAAACCAAGAGATCTTTGGTGTACAGCAGCCACAAGCATTGGATCAGCCGCTGCAGCCAGGGCTACCTACAGGTGTGTGAAGGTCTCACTGTCCAGTTCTTCTAGCGAGCTCTACAAATGCCCATTATTGCTTTCGATTGGAGATTTTTACAATGAAGGGTCTGCTAGTTGCTTTACCTGTCTAGTTTTTGCTGATGGCTGTGTACATTCTATTGTCTTTACTTTTAGAACACTGCCAATTTTTCTCACAAAAGAATGATAGACTGGAAAGTATATCAATAGTTTTTCTGGCACGTTTATGCCTTGTAAGTAGTGAACATCTGATATACCTTATGTATATGCCCTAACCTTAAGACTTTCCTTAGCAATGGAAGTAGCCATGATGACGGCCTGGTTAGCCTACCATAAGCTGTCTTGGATACAGAAGGCTTGATAACTGTATCAGTGACGAACTTTGATGTAACTGCATCCATTTTAGGAGTCTCCTTTGCTTGAGTCACCACTTGGGCTCATAGCTTTTGAAGGGAGTGCCCGCAGTCACTTCAATTGTGCAGGGAAATGCAATGGCACAGAACTGTCACTGACATGAGTGGGAACCAACTGTTCCTTTGCAACTCCAGGCATGCCACTACTGGGTGGCATTTCCTCACAAGTCCCACTCATCTGTCTGAACATAGAGCACTGCGCATCTGAATTTTCTGAATTCTTCCCACAAGGTTGTAACCTTCCTCCAAGTGAATTGAAGGCAGCCGTGACTGCGCCTTGGTTGTACCAAAGCCTCATAGCAGCTGTACCAGCATTCATGAAAGATACTCCTACTGTGCCTTTGCTTGTGTCACTGATGTCTTCACTGATGCTGCTCCCTGACCAACTACAGATTACAGTGCAGCCAAACTAACCTTCGAATGTCAAGTGCATCAAGGCAAGTGACTGCCAAACACAAACCACATGTTCAATACCTGTTGGAAAGTAGGCCCACTAAGGTCTGTATCCCAGACAACTCCAGAACGGCATTCCACAATGTTGGACCGCTGGCCACTACCTGCTGGCCCCTTATGAGCCCACAGCACTTTACCCCATTATCACTGTGTTTCATCCTATGCTTCTCACATAGAATTACAGAGAAATTACAACACAGAAACAAGTCATTTTACCTAAGCAACCCCTGTTGGTTTTCATTCCCCATACGAGCAGTAGTCCTAATCTCATGCGCTTGCCTTGTTTCTGTATCCCTTTACCTTCAGCCACCTATCACACCTATCCTTAATGTTGACATGGTCTCTGCTACAATCACTAACTGCAGCCACTTCAATATTTATTTTTAAGTATTGGTATCTATGTTGTGTTCAATGCAAGTGTGTGTCATGACCGTTGGTGCTGTGGTAACTTTTTCTCTTTGGATGGGTCTTGAATTTGCCACCTAGTATTTCTGGGTACTAATGCATCATTAACCTGATTCATGAAGCTGGGACATTGTGAAAGATTGCCAATAGGACTGGCGTAGAACTGGTATTTACTTGTTTTGTTGAAAAAAAAAGTTTCAGGTTTTCTAGCTGAAAGCAGTCTACTTGAAGCTTTAATTAATTTCTGATAAGGCTATGGGATTTTGCACATTGTATTGTTAATTAGTGTTTATGTAGAATTTACTTTGAGATTATTGTCTAGTAAATGGTATGTCTTATAAAAAGGAAGTCATTTAATATTGGTCAGAAATTTATGAGTATTGTGATGGTTGGCTTTTGGGGGGAAATTTCCTTAATGAACAAACTATTGAACGGACGGACGCTCGAGTGAACGAACGCACGCATGCACATTGAAACTTACGCTCGATCGAACGAACGATCGTTTGGAAAGCGATCGAACGAACGAATGAGTGAACGCACGCATGCACGCACTTAGACAAATAGTACGCACGCACGCATACATATTGGAACTTACGCTCGATCGAACGAACGATAATGGACGTTCGAACGAACGAGCGAACGCAATCATGCACATTGGAACTTACGTCGATTGAACGAACGGTCGTTGGCCTCCGATCGAACAGACGAGCGAACGCATGCACGCACTTAGACAAACCGTACGCACGCACGCACATTGGAACTTACGCTCGATCGAACGAACGATAATGGACGTTCGAACGAACGAGCGAACGCACGCACGCACATTGGAACTTACGCTTGATCGAACGAACGAACGCTTGAATGAACGAACGATTGAATGAATGATCGTATGAACGATTGAAAACGATGCCAGTAGGACTGGCGTAAAACGGGTAGTATATTTGTAGCAGTTAATTGAATTATGATGGTGCTATGTGATTTGTACACTGTGGTGTTAAACTGTTTTCTTTTATGTGGAGTTTACCTTGAGATTGTTGTTTTAAATCTACAAAGTTTGTGTGAGATTGTTTAAGGGTATTTGTACTGTAAACTTTGTTGATTATTTGAAAATGTCATCATTGCATTTATATTGTTAATCATAAAGCTGTTTTTAAGGCTTTATTGTTTACTGTGATCAATGAATGTAATGGTTTACTATGTAACTGATGAGTTGTATAAGTACTAATGTACTTGAATAATAAAAAGATTCAGCCCAAAAAAAACCAACAAAAATAAACCTAATGAGGGAAAAGCTTTTTCTCCTCCAGCATGAGTTCAGTAATCCCTTTAGTGGATGTCATCTACTCAGTTTAATCTGCTAAATTGCCATAGTTTAAAATGACCTGGTCATGCACTGATATCTGAATACACAATTTGTTGGACAAATTCATATGCAACAGACCACTCCTAGCTACATCAGTGTCCTGGACATTTGGATGTTTGAAAAACTTTCTAAATTTACATGAGAGGCAGCATATTGTAAATATTGTTTTTATTCATTTGTCAATGTAGCAGAATTAATAGTTTTAAATGTTCCCCTATTTAGTTTATAATTATTAAAGGCAAAATTGCTATCCCATACTGTTTTAGAATTATTGAGCTATATTGAACTTATTAGCTATTCCAAATTGTATGATTTTCTTTTTCAATACATCCAGTTTTGTTTCCATAGTTTTTTATTCTGTAGTGAAAATTACAGTAGTCTACACATAATTGTTCTGTAGTGGAAACTCTATTATCCACCAAAATGAAAGGCACCCCTCACACTCCAGTGAACAATATAAATTGGTGGATAATCAAGAGTTCCTAAATTTTGGTTTTATACATATAGTACAAAGGCGAGCACAAAATCTAGGCTGACACTCCAGTGCAGTACTGAGGGAATGCTGCACTATGGCTTTTTTTGGATGAGATGTTAAACTGGGGCCCCGTCTGCCCTCTCAGCTGGACATAAAAGATCCTATGGCACTATTCAAAGAAGAGCAGGGGAACTTGCCAGATTATCTGGTCATTATCTCATTACTGTTTGTCTGAACTTGCTGTTCACAAATTGGCTGCTGTGTTTTTAACATTAGAACAGTGACTACACTTCAAAGTAATTGTCTGTAAAGTGCTTTGAGACATCCTGAGGTTATGAAAGATGCTATATAAATGCAAGTCTTTCTTTTCTTTTTATAGCCATACTCTACACACCTGAATTAAGACAAATACAATATAAATAATGTAATATTTCTTGGGTTGTGAGACTGTTTTATTTATAAACAGGAAGTGTTTGGTGTTGGCAGGCTACTGTAGGCAAAATGTCCTGAAAATTGTCTTAAATGTGTCCTCAAAATAGAATCAGTAGAAGACTAAACCATGGGAAAGCAAAAGGCTAAAAACTGTGAATATCCATATGAAAAAAGGCATTCTGCCAGAAACTAGAAACGCGTAGGACATCAAGGCCACAGACCCAGAGATAGCTTGGTAGTAGATATAAGCGAGTCACTCCTTACTTGAAATAGCAAAAAAGACCCTATTGTTAAGAGACTGAAAGTCAACGGAGTGAAATTGCCACCTGGTATGTACTGATGCATTGTTTACTTAAGATCATTAAGATAACTAACATGGTTGTGTGAGGTGATTGATACCAAAAAGAGGTGAACTCCTCTAAGGCAGGTCACTCAGATGGGTCAATTGAATTGAGGAGGTAGCTTTGAAAATCAAGAATATACAAGGGTTGAATTCTGGATTTTCTTTAATTCACTTATAAGAACATAAGAAATAGGAGCAGGAGTAGGCCATTCGGTCCCTCAAGCCTGCTCCGCCATTCAATAAGATCATGGCTGTTCTGATCTTGGCCTCAACTCCACTTTCCTGCCCGCTCCCCATAACCCTTGATTCCCCTGTTTTTCAAAAATCTGTCTATCTCCGCCTTGAATATATTCAATGACTCAGCCTCCACAGCTCTCTGGGGTAGAGAATTCCAAAGGTTCACGACCCTCTGAGAGAAGAAATTCCTCATCTGTTTTAAATGAGCGACCCCTTATTCTGAAACTATGCCCCCTAGTTCTAGGTTCCCCCACGAGGGGAAACATCCCCCCTGCATCTACCCTGTCAAGCCCCCTCAGAATCTTACATGTTTCAATAAGATCACCTCTCATTCTTCTAAACTCCAATAAATATAGGCCCAACCTGCTCAACCTTTCCTTATAAGACAAACCCTTCAACTCAGGAATCAACCTAGTGAACCTTCTCTGAACTACCTCCAATGCAAGTATATCCTTCCTTAAATAAGGAGACCAAAACTGTACGCAGTACTCCAGGTGTGGTCTCACCAATGCCCTGTACAGTTGTAGCAAGACTTCCCTACTTTTATACTCCATCCCCCTTGCAATAAAGGCCAATATTCCATTTGCCTTCCTAATTACTTGCTGTACCTGCATGCTAACCTTTTGTGTTTCATGTACGAGGACACCCAGAACCCTCTGTACTGCAGCATTCTGTAGTCTCTCTCCATTTAAATAATATTTTGCTTTTTTATTCTTTCTACCAAAGTGGATAAACTCACATTTTCCCACATTATACTCCATCTACCAAATTTTTGCCCACTCACTTAGCCTATCGACATCCCTTTGCAGACTTTGTGTACTCATCACAATTTGCTTTCCCACCCATCTTTGTAGCATCAGTAAATTTGGCAACAGTACACTCGGTCCCTTCATCCAAGTCATTAATATAGATTGTAAATAGTTGAGGCCCCAGCACTGATCCTTGTGGCACCCCACTAGTTACAGTTTGCCAACCTGAAAATTACCCATTTATTCTGACTCTCAGTTTTCTGTTAGTTAGCCAATCCTCTATCCAATCTAATATATTACCCCCAACACCATGAGCTCTTATCTTGTGCAGTAACCTTTTATGCGGCACCTTATCGAATGCCTTCTGGAAATCTAAATACGCTACATCTACTGGTTCCCCTTTATCCACCCTGCTCGTTACCTCCTCAAAGAACTCGAGTAAATTTGTCAAACACGATTTCCCTTTAATAAAACCATGTTGACTCTGCTTGATTGTATTATGATTTTCTAAATGTCCTGCTATTACTTCCTTAATAATGGATTCCAGCATTTTCCCAATGACAGATGTTAGGCTAACTGGCCTATAGTTTCCTGCTTTCTGTCTCCCTCCTTTCTTGAATAGGGGAGTTACATTTGCGGTTTTCCAATCCGCAGGAACCTGTCCAGAATCCAGGGAATTTTGGTAGATTACAACCAACGCATCCACTATCGCTGCAGTCACTTCTTTTAAAACCCTAGGATGCAGGCCATCAGGTCCAGGAGACTTGTCAGCCTTTAGTCCCATAAGATTGCCTAGTACTTTTCTCTAGTGATAGTGATTGTTTTAAGTTCCTCCCTCCCTCCCTATAGCCCCTTGATTATTAATTATTACTGGGATGCTATCTTTTAGTTGTCTTTATCAAGTGTATGTAGGAGATCTCTGTAAAAGGCAGAAAGTGCATCTGCAATGGAGAGAAAGAGCAAGAGGTTACAGAAGGAAGAATGTTTACTGAACCAAATCTAGCTAGCATTCACTCCGAGGAGTAAGCTGGGCAGGAAACCCCTAACGGTTCCTTGATGAAGTGTTAAAGTAAAGGGATTGAAGATTCATCTGGTGCCTTGATAAATATTTGTTGGGGTACCGATTCCAGTCATCTTACATTTTTTGAGGGCACAGACAACAATTGTTTATTAATCTCAATGATAATTAGCAGCACTTAAACATTAAGTATGCAAATAATTAGTAGATTGGGTTAACTAACAAAATGAACAACAAAGGTTGTAAAAACTTTCCATTGTGTCACAGTGATTCACATTAACAGTGTGCTGATTATCAATTTACAGCTAGAATCAGTGTCGGAGATTGATATAAATTGGTGAGATTAAGTTAGGATTAGACTCCTTAGATAGCTGATGAATTAATAGCATTAGCTAGCTAGTCTACAGAATAGAATCTATATGCTGGCAGTTAGCAATGTTTCCAAAACTTATACAATTTCGTCCTTAGGAGCTGTTCGGTAGAGCTGGTTGTATCACCTTCTCCTGTGATGATGGTGTTGGCTTCTGGGATGTTGGGGTGATGAACCTCAATCTGTAGAGGCATTATCTGTTCCTCTTGGATACGCTGCTCCTGGATAAATCTAGTAGCTGGAGCTGGATTAGCATTAGCTGGCTCATAGCTCAACAGCAATAACTTGCATTTATAAAGCACCTTTAACATAGTAAACTGTCCCAAGGCGCTTCACAGGAGTGTTATCAAACAAAATTTGACACCGAGCCCCATAAGGAGATATTAGGACTGGTGACTAAAAGCTTGGTCAAAGAGGTAGGTTTTAAGGAGCATCTTAAAGGCGGAGGTAGAAAAGCAGAGAGGTTTAGATACATCCAAACGGTACATATCTACCTGTAGCTGGCAGGTACAGCCATATTATCTAGATTATATGGTGCCCTTGAATCCTGTAAGGTTTGTTGAACCTCCAATGTTATAGTTTTCAGTGCTGCAGTTGAATGGTAAATTGCACAATTTTTAATTTACTGGATTGTATTGCAGTTTACTCAGGCGCATAATCACTTTCCGTTGTCTCTTTGGGCATTCCTCCTCTACGCCATGCACCATTCCCAATACAACAGGTACGCAACCTACCCCAAGCCATTCTACAACTAGCAAAAAGGAAATTCATGTAATAACTTTGGTTGACTCACTCCTAATGAATTTTTCATCGGTCCCTGTGGAGAGGTACCTTGCCACAACTCCTGATGGAGATCAAGATGAAGAATATTTTATGCTGAAAGAAATGAGGAATGAGCGCCAATAAGTTGAATGGCCTCTTGTCATCTGACTTTTCTTATCTCTCCATGTGATCAACCAATGTGATAGACAGGATGTACTAGAAAGGCTAGGTATGCTTAGAGTGGATACGTCACCTGGTCCAGATGGCTTGCAGCCCAGGTTGTTAAGGGAATTGGGGGAAGAGATAGCAGAAGGGCTTGCCATCATTTTCCAATCTTCCCTAGATGCAAGGGAGGTGCCTGAGAATTGGAAAGTGGCAAATATGACACCATTGTTCAAGAAAGGGTGCAAGGACAATCCTAGTAACTACAGGCCAGTCAGTTTAACATCAGTGGTGGGTAAAGTTTTAGAAACAATAAATCAAGAAAAAAATTAACAGGCACTTGGAGAGGTTTAAGTTAATTAAGGAGAGCCAACACGGATTTGTAAAAGGCAGATCATATTTGACCAATTTAATTTTTCGATGAAGTAACAGGGAGGATTGATGAAGGGAATGCAATGGATGCTGTCTACATGGATATTAGGAAGGTTTTTGACAAAGTACCACATAGAAGGCTAGTTAACAAAATTGAGGCTCATAGAATAGGTGGGTCAGTGGCAGCTTGGATAAGGAATTGGCTTAAGAACAGGGAACAGCGAGTTGTGGTAAATGGCTGTTTTTCAGACTGGAGGATGGTAGACAGTGGCGTTCGCCAAGGGTCAGTGCTGGGGCCACTGCTTTTTTTGATATAAAAAAATGACCTGGATATTGGAATACAGAGTAGAATGTCTAAATTTGCCGATGACACCAAACTTGGGGGTGTGGCAAACAGTGAGGATGATACCAATCGACTGCAACAGGACATAGAAAGGCTATGAAGAATGAGCAGACAAGTGGCAGATGGAATTTAATACAGAGAAGTGAGGGGTGATGCATTTTGGCAGAAGGAACAGGGAGAGGCAATATACACTTAATGGCAGTTTTAAAGAGTGTGCAGGGACAGAGGGACCAGAGAGTTAATGTGCATAGGTCCCTGAAGGTGGCAGGACATATTGAGAGTGGTTAGCAAAGCATATGGGATCTTGGGCTTCATAAATAGAGGTATTGAGTACAAAAGTAGAGAAGTTATGCTGAACCTTTATAAAGTGCTGGTTAGGCCACAACTGGAGTATTGCGTCCAGTTCTGGTCACCACACTTTAGGAAGGATGTGAAGGCCCTTGAGAGGGTGCAGAGGAGATTTACCAGAAATAGTTCAGGGGATGGGGGATCTTAGCTACAAGGACAGATTGGAGAAACTGGATTTGTTTTCATTAGAGCAAAGGAGGTTGCAGGGTGATTTGATAGAGATGTACAAGATTATGACGGGTTTGGATAGGCTAGATGGGGAAAGGCTGTTCCCACTAGTTGATGGTACAAGGACTAGGGGACACAGATTTAAGGTTCTGGGCAAGAGATACAGGGGGGATGTGAGGAAAAACTTTTTTACGCAGCGAGTGGTGAGTGGAGATACTCAATGTTTTCAAGGGGAGACTGGATAGGCACTTGAAGGAAATAAACTTGCAGGGCTATGTGGATAGAGCTCTACAGAGAGCCAGCATGGACTCGATGGTCCTGAATGGCCTCCTTCTGTGCCGTTATGACTGACATTTGTGAACCTATGCATTACTATTTTGTGAGTGCATAAACCATCCTAAAAAGCTTACCATTACACAGAACTGGAATATTTAAATGCATCAGTGTTGTCCTCTTAAAGATGCTATGTTAATTTTCTTACAATTTGAATTTTTTCCAAGCTTTCTCAATCATTTACTGTACAGTTTATGTTTTCATAGACAGTGGATTTTAAGATTCTTTACTTTTTCACTCTCTTGTAAAGATGATAAATGTAAAGTTAAAAGCTGCATCTGGCAGATTGGCTTAACATTGATGAATGACCTTACAACCAGTGAATAAAATTGAAGATGATAAATCATATTTTCTTTCCTTCAATAATCTCTTCATTATCTTCACTGAAAATCAGCTGTCCAGAACCTTTGAATCTAAATCCGTTCACTCTTGATTCTCAATCACTGCCAAAAATGATTTCCTGTCTGTCTCTCCTTCTGGAAAATTAATTGCAAAAGTGGTCTCCATCCTTTGTTGAATATAGTTTGTAAAATGCAGGATCCACCCCAGTTGAAAAAAATTGCAATCATTTTACAAAGCTGTATGATGCAGGTTACAGGCCTTTCTTTCAATCTTTGAAACAGTAAGATTAATTGCTTCCATTTCACAGCAGAGAAATTTGGGTTTCCAAAGAGACAATGGGTAAAAGATAGAGAAAATAGAAATTGATTTGTAATTTTTGGTTTCAAAGCTATGTTTGAACAATAGAACTTAGCATTTTCCTCTGGCACTTAGTTGAATCCTAGTTAAATCTATGGGTTTGGGGGTTCTTCTAATCAGACTTAAATATGTGGTAATAACCAAGTGAGTTAAGAGAAAGGTAATAATGTGACTGTACCTTCCCATAACGTCCTGCTATCTGTAGGAAGCAGCAATCTACTTTCTGGGGCTCCTGGATATGCATGTTGTATCACTGTGTAATCTAAATAACTACAAAATTCAGCTATTGGACTGAGGTTTCCGTTCGGCTGTTGTACCAATAGAAGTGAGATGGGTGGACACTTTTGCCTGCTCATGAGATGCTCCCGGGGGCGTGCTGCTGTGGCAAAAAAGTGGTGGCCATTGCGTTGCCTGCCAAAAATATTAAAAAAAGTTAAGAATCTTCCTCTTACCTGATGAGGCGTCTGAAGAGTTGCATTTTTTGAGGTAAGATCCAATGCCCCCTCTGCCGACTGCTGAAGCTCAACAGAAGGCCACCCACTGTTCTTAAAGTGCAAATGTCAAAAAACAGAGCAAAGGCTGTGCTTTCTCATTTTGTTAAGAGTACACCTACCCATATGGGCCAGCGTGGTTTCTTGGGTCACAGTAGGCTCAAGAAAACAGCAATACAGCCCAGCGCATCCCCAAGTTGTTTTCCATTTCCAGCCATCCCAGATCCACCATAAAAATCGTGGTGGTGAAAATACCTAGCCCATTGAATTTTGATGAGAAATTTGCATTATATCCAAATCTGAAGTTATTTGTTTTCCTATCTCAATATCTAGCAAGGTTTCTTGATGCTAGACACCATCAAAATTGAACAGTAAGAGAAAAGACAAGCTGAGTGAACTGGTTAGTTCATGCCAGAGAAAACATTCCTTTAAATGGATGTCATCAATAAGCTCTTTAGCCCTTTTCTGCTTAAAGCACTTGTCATGGCATCTGTTGTTACAACCTTGTGTATGTTCTGATTATTCATCTGTGAGAATTAACAGGGAGACCACACCTCAACTTGTGTTGAAGGCACTGGAACAGGAGTAGGCCATTCAGCCCCTCAAGCCTGTTCAGCCATTCAATTAGATCACGGTTCAGATCTGGCTGGACCACAGCAAGCACTATCGGGCCCTGCTCTCCTCTGCAAAAACTGCTCACTACTCCAGTATCATCCTGGAACGCAGATAATACCCGGCTTCTTTTCTGCACTACCATCTCCTTAAACCCCTCGCCCCTGCCTCCTCCATCAACACCGCCAACAAGTGCGTGTAGTTCATGGACTTTTGTCATAAGATTGAGACCATCTCTTGCTGCACTGTCTGCTACTCTTCAATTTGGTCCCCTTTTTAATTGCTCCAGCATTGGCAACTGTGCCTTTAGCTGCCTAGGCCCTAAGCCTCTCTCTCTACCTTTAACATGTGCCTAGACTGTTCACCACTCCATTTGGTAGGTCTGGGAGCAGAACACCTGGTTGCACTGGTTGGCAAATAGTATACAGCACAGGCAAACCCACTAGCTAAAATGGACATTAATTTTAGCGGGGGTCACAGTCTCAGGATACGGGGTAGGACATTTAGGACTGAGATGAGGAGAAATTTCTTCACTCAGAGGGTGGTGAACCTGTGGAATTCTACCACAGAAGGCTGTGGAGGCCAAGTCACTGAATATATTTAAGGAGATAGATAAATTTCTAGACACAAAAGGCATCAAGGGGTATGGGGAGAGAGCAGGAATATGGTATTGAGATAGCGGATCAGCCATGATCATATTGAATGGCCTACTCCTGCTCCTCTTTTTCCATGTCTATGTCTAAAACCCGACAACAAAATTATAAAAGTGAATGATCTTTTAAGCAATCAGAAACTTGTAAGAATTGACAGCTAAAAATACAAGTCTTTTATTGGAATGTTGTAAGTAAAAACAAGTAACTTTAAAAATTGCAATATAAGCTGTATTTTACGATGATCAAATAAACTTAGCCATTAAAATTGTTAAATCAAGTACTTAATCAAATAAAAAAGTTTCTAAACATCAATACAAAAGATCAGGCTGAGGTTTTTTAACAATTAAGTTCTGCATCACTGTGCAAAGTTGTATTCACATTAGTGATGTTGATCACTTGACTTCATTATGTCCACTTCCATTTCACCACAGCAGTCAGCACTGAATAATAAAACTGCACAAAACAGATGAGAGTGTTGTGATATCACATATATCACTCAAACCGCTTGCAATATAGATAGGACTGGCAAATTTAAAGGTCACAGTCACTCCTGCCCAGCATTTACACTGCCCCAAAATTTAAATCGAATGAAGCTCACGGATAGTAGTGGCTTTTTGGACTTAAATTTGGAACCCATGCTCTGGCAATCTTGTGTACTTTTTTCCTTGTCATGATTGAAGCATGAAGCATAGAAGAACAAAAATTGTAGAATAACCAGCACCTTAGATACAAGTATCATAGATACAAGCATAGTTTGAGCAGTTAGTAATGGGGGCGGGGGCGCGTTGGTGTGATTAATGATGGGACTGTATCTGAGTTCTGAGGCAGAGAAGTAAAACAGAAATACATACTAGTACAACTGTGCTAGTTTTATACCGCATTAATTGTACATGGTTACCTCAAACAGTAATGCGCCAGAGACACTAATATATGACCCAGTGCCACTGTCCGCACTGGTTGAGAGCTTCACTGGATACCTCCGACAGCAAAGGTAAATGGTTGCTGGCAGAAGCACTTACACCAGGCCCACCATCTTGGTCTGGTTGCCACTACTGACCTCTACCTGTCCATTCAAGCCAGAAATACACTCCTGCTGTTGCTGGCAAATACAGACCTTCCCCCGATATTGGGAAACTCCTGACTCAAATGGCAAAGTCGCAAAAATAACCTTGCACTCAATGCATGACAAGATTTGTGCATGTCCGGTTACTTTAAAGTGATATTCACAAAATGGTTCGTTTATATAAGATATTAATCTTCAATTCCTGCCATAGAATACAAAGTTTTGAAGCCTCCTGATAGAGGTGCAGAAGGAGGTCAGTACAGTGGCTGCATGTCACAGTACAAGTATCTTTATTGCCTCAGATGATCTAAACTATTTACTTTGCCATACCTGTGGGATGTTTTCATACTGATAAAATACTGTTTTGCTGAAAGGCGAGAACATTTAAATTAACTTCATGATGGATGAACTCTTATGATACTGGAAATTTAAATAGGGTGCCAATTATAGATAAATTAAAATATACTCTAACCTACTAGGTTCACTAAAAATTCTATACTCCAACAAAACTGATGTTTTCAATCTTATCTAATGTCTCAGATACATTCTATGTGAGAAGTGATATAAAATCATTAAAGTTGTCGGAGATGTTTGTCCTGTTAGAATGCACTGGATTCACATAGAATTTTAAAATTGTATTAGTCACACATTACCTGTACACATTAAACTTTAGATATTCAAATACAAAAATTGTACAAAAACAAATCCTGGATAGAAAAAAAAGATGAAATGCCTTTTTCAGATCATGTTTGGAACATTATCGCAAGACATCACCATTTCAATAGAAAACCCGCCCCATTTAGACTCCACAAAATCACTTGATAATCAAGGTAGCAGAATTGCTTTCCAATTTATGATTTGTCTAGCCAATCACATGAAAATTGGTTGTTAAAAACAATGGCATAGTGACCAACATTGTGGCATTACCATTCTTCTTTCCTTCACACACTGACTCTTGCTGACATACTGTTCTGCCCTATTCAGTCAAGTGGCCATTTTTCATATGCGAGTCTAGACCGTGAAGCCAATAGGTTATGCAGCCTTGGGAGGGCAACTTCCTTCACTTTTTTTTGGTTTGTTTACTTCAATTCCCATGATCCCAGCAAATTGATAAATGCGTAACAGTTTTCACAACATGACAAACGCTTTCTAAAAAGCAGGGAAAACACACATTCACCTCACAGTAGTGAAGGCATAAAATTAATCACTTTGGATTTAAAACATTTTACTTTGTATACAACCCAGTCCCTGAATGGTACAAGTGTCACTTTAACATTCTTTCTCTTTGGTAAAAATTAAATAATCTTAGCAGCTTGACAAAGCTTGTGCTAATACAGTTGTGCCAACAATACAAGTATAAACTCCTGCTGTCTGAAACATTATGCAGAAACTGGCAAAATATTGGATCCTTTCAATTAGAAGTGAAGCTCAGTGCCTCACAACATAGGCCCAACCTGTCCAGTTTCTTTGTTTCTCTCCTAAAGGTGGTGTCCCATGGGGAGGTACTGTTCTACCTATAATGGCAACCTTCTGGTGGCCAATCTAAGTTTGAGCCTAGACATCGAATATCAGACTACTTAACCAGGAAGCAGTCTTCATAGGTACGTGCAGTCCACATATTTTGTAAGTGGTGTTACTGGATAATAAGAAATAAGCACCTTAGATAACTTTTTCCCTTTCCCCATTTTCCTAGATGGGCTATTGGGGGAGGGGCCATGGATGCCAGTTGTACCATCCATAACATTTGGTTCAGCTGAGATCAGGTAATTCAGCAAAGACTGAGGATCACATCTGGGGCCATATTGGTCTGTCTGTCTCATTAACAGGTGGCATAGTTACCCAGAGACCAAATGAAGCCACTTTAAAACTAACAGTTAGGAATAACTTCCAATAGTGTTTTCACATGCACGCTCATGTCCAAAAAAACCCCAAAGAAAACACCAAGATTGTAATTAATGACAAGGAAGAGGATTCAGTGGCTCAACTCTTCCACTAAACTCCAATTTTCATACCCTACAGGAAAATATGCACTGCTTCAAACCTCTTGTGTACTGATCTCTTCAGCTTTATTAAAATAGTTAAGCCCAGGGTTTTAATAATTAAACTACAAACTAGTATTTAACAAAGCTGTATGTAAATACACTCAAAGCATTTTGCTCCCTTTTAATAATTAAAGGAATTTTATTTGTCTTCGGGATATTTTAGTTGGCAAATAATTTGACACATTTTCACTTTTGTTTAAACTTATCACTTTGATACTTATAATGTTGAACGGTAGCACGCTTTAACTACTTTCAAAGGGAGCCGCATTAGTATCTCTTTAAAAAGTACTGTTAAAGTAATTACAATTAGCACTACCTTTTATGCCCATTTTTAGGGGGGGGGGGGGGGGGAGGAGGGGAAAGAGTCAAAATAGTAAGTTCTGACAGACATCACTGGAAACTGGCATACAAAAATAACAGCATTAAGGATCTTGAATTATCAGCAGAAGCAGTTAGTAACTCAGGATTAAGGAAGTGGTAGCAGGACATTTAGAAAATCATAATATAGTCAAGCAGAGTCAGCATGGTTTTATGAAAGGGAAATCATGTGACAAATTTGCTGGAGTTCTTTGAGGATGTAACGAGCAGGGTGGATAAAGGGGAACCAGAAGATGTCGTGTATTTGGATTTCCATAAGGCATTCAATAAGGTGCCACACAAAAGGTTATTGCACAAGATAAGAGCTCACGGGGTTGGGGGTAATATATTAGCATGGATAAAGGATTGGCTAACTAACAGAAAACAGAGTCGGGATAAATGGGTCATTTTCAGGTTGGCAAACTGTAACTAGTGGGGTGCTGCAGGGATCAGTGCCGAGGCCTCAACTATTTACAATCTATATTAATGACTTGGATGAAGGGACCAAGTGTAATGTAGCCAAATTTGCTGATGATACTAAGATAGGTGGGAAAGCAAATGGTGTGGAGGACGCAAAGAATCTCCAAAGGGATATAGATAGGCTAAGTGAGTGGGCAAAAATCTGGCAGATGGAGTATAATGTGGGAAAATGCAAGGTTAGGAAAAATTAAAAAGCAAATTATTTAAATGGGGAGAGATTACAAAATGCTGAGGTACAGAGGGATCTGGGGGTCCTTGTACATGAATCACAAAGTTAGCATGCAGGTACAGCAAGTAATTAGGAAGGCAAATGGAATGTTGGCCTTAATTGCAAAGGGAATGGCGTATAAAAGTAGGTAAGTCCTGTTACAACTGTACAGGGCGTTGGTGAGACCACACCTGGAGTACTGTGTACAATTTTGGTCTCCTTATTTAAGGAAGGATATACTTGCATTGGAGGCAGTTCAGAGAAAGTTCACGAGGTTGATTCCGGAGATGAAGGGGTTGTCTTATGAAGAAAGGTTGAGCAGGTTGGGCCTATTGGAGTTTAGAAGAATGATAGGGGATCTTATTGAAACACACAAAATTCTGAAGGGGTTTGACAGTAGATGCAGAGAGGATGTTTCCTCTCGTGGGGGAATCTAGAACTAGGGGGCATAATTTCAGAATAAGGGTGCACCCATTTAAAACAGAAATGAGGAGGAATTTTTTCTCTGAGGGTTGTGAATCTTTGGAATTCTCTTCCCCAGAGAGCTGTGGAGGCTGGGTCATTGAATATATTTAAGGTGGAGATAGACAGATTTTTGAATGGTAAGGGAGTCAAGAGTTATGGGGAGCGAGCAGGGAAGTGGAGTTGAGGCCAAGAGCAGATCAGCCATGATCTTATTGAATGGCAGAGCAGGCTCGAGGGGCCAAATGACCTACTCCTGCTCCTACGTCTTTTCTTATGAAGGATGCTGTAGTAACTTTGTTATTTTGACTTAGGTTCCTTTGCACCAGGTTAGCAATTCTCTTAATGGGGTCAACACTCTCTTTAAATATTCAGGAACACTCAAGAAATTAATGGATGCTAAAATAAAATCTGTTCTTTTTGAAGGATATGGCTAGTGAATTTTTATCTTTATACCATCCTGTACAAAGCCTCTGACAAGGGCATGATGCACAGTAAAGTTATATTTCAATGGGGAGGTGAGGACATCCTCAGCACTTCAACAGCACATTCCAGATAGCAGGAGTTGGCACTTGCACTGTCAAATGAACCAACTAAAATGCATTTCTATCATGAACCACTCACTACAAATAGTATAAATAGGTAAATAAAAGACAATGTGTGTGTTTTAGGACAAGATTTAAAATAGTTTTCACCACTAACACAATTACAATAAGAAAAGTATTCAGGAAATCAGGTGTAACCTTGCAAAAAAAATGAAGACATAATCCTGAAATAGCCAAAGATTTAAAACAAGAACCCACACAGAAATCACAAATTTGTTTTAAAATGACATCTCTGATATTCCAGGAGGAAACATGGAAAAACCTCTCCTGTATAATTAAGTGATACTATTATAACAATTAACATTTAAACTTCAGTAGGAAATAGGTTTAAAATACATACATAATAATCAACATCCAGGATATAATACAAAAACATACGTCATCCAGAGTAGGTTTGGATTCATAAGCTCAAATCCAACTTCTGTTCATGTACACCTGAGTAATCCATTCCAGACCATCTTGTTATTTTATATAAAATATATAAACACATTTTTGATTTTTATTTAAAACCACAATCAATGGACTATCATAGTAAACAGAATACACAGGTCAATATACACTGATGTAACTGATAAAGTAATAGATGAAATTTTTTTTTTCACATCTAAAGTCCACATTCTGACATCAGAATATGAAAATGTTAAATACAGGAGTATTTTATATGCTGCACACAAACACTATAAAACATCACACAAATACATTCAGGCTTTAAATAACTCAATTGACTGCTTGGTAAAAAAGAATTACCAGCATCACTGAATAAGTGATTGA
Organism: Squalus acanthias; assembly: GCA_030390025.1. Lineage (NCBI taxonomy): Eukaryota > Metazoa > Chordata > Chondrichthyes > Squaliformes > Squalidae > Squalus > Squalus acanthias. Next base: position 70,375,730 of record CM059432.1, read on the forward strand.
TAGATGTGGAATGTTTTGATTCATCTGTATGCAGGATTTGCTCACATGGAGCATTAGAGTCAAACATTTGATGTTGCTCAAATGTTCAACTTTTAAAAGTATTAATTTTCCCCAGACAGTAACAGTGGATTGTGTAATATCCACTCAATTTCCAAAAAGGGATACTCACAGTAACATCAGAAATTCTGAGAACAGAAGGTATAGAAATTATAGAACGCAATGTGGGCAGTGTCTTTGAAGCTGAGCTTTTCAGAACAGGGAGTGCAGTGAAAATCAGCATACTGATTACTCTTTTGTATTGTGCTGGTGCTGCTAGCTCCTGATGTGGGAATCTTGCACAACTGGTAGCAATAACCAGAAATAAACTTGCTGTATTCACTAAAGCTGGTGGCCGTTCTTTTCATGCTTACTTTCTGACACCGAGTAGAAGGGAAGATTATGTGCTAGGAAAATGATTTTAAAATTCAGTCGTGTGGAATTTCAGCTTTGGAAATAGGTTAATTATTTAGACTATAACTTAATTATCTAGGTCTATTTCCACCATCATTCCTTGGACTTTCACTGACTCTCTTTTCTGTAAGTGCAATAACCAAAACTGTACACTATTCCACTTGTGGTGTGCAGCATTGAAACATCTCCACTGATTATTCCAGCACACCCTGACAAGCAACTACTCCTAGCTTGTAAAAGTCGCCAATGTGGTTGAGTCTCGAAAAACCTTCCTGTTGCCAATTATACCAAAGCATTGCTACAGAGATGGTATGTTTTTTAGATCTGAAAAATTGCATGGATTATATATAAAGGGAAGGTAGCTGGAAACAGAAGTAAAAAAGTAAAATGGAAATTGAAAAAAATTAGAAACTGCAAGTGTCACTTAAACCAGAATTGATTGGTGCTAAATCTACTGATTTATATTTTAGCATACTTCTCGTCTATCAGAAGAGCAACTCTGTTAACTACCATTTCTTCACCTATAAACACATGGATCTGATTCAAACAGATCTTCACTAGAAATACTGACATTAGGATGAAATTTTTTTTTGTTCCTAACGTTTTTCCAATCTATCCTCCCAAAGTTGAAAATTAGCAAAGCCATACCCCATAACTATTTGAATTTAATTGGAATGCCCCAATTTTGCAGGTCAATTTCTAAGTACCAACATGGCTTAGCGGTAGCACTCACTTTTTTTTTTAAATATTCGTTCATGGGATGTGGGCATCGCTGGCAAGGCCAGCATTTATTGCCCATCCCTAATTGCCCTTGAAGGTGGTGGTGAGCCACTTCTTGAACCGCTGCAGTCCGTGTGGTGAAGGTACTCCCACAGTGCTGTTAGGGAGGGAGTTCCAGGATTTTGTCCCAGTGACAATGAAGGAACAGCGATATACTTCCAAGTCAGGATGGTGTGTGACTTGGAGGGGAACTTGGAGGTGCTGGTGTTCCCATGCGCCTGCTGCCCTTGTCCTTCTAGGTGGTAGAGGTCGCGGGTTTGGGAGGTGCTGCCGAAGAAGCCTTGGCGAGTTGCTGCAGTGCATCTTGCAGATGGTACACACTGCAGCCATGGTGGAGGGAGTGAATGTTTAAGGTGGTGGATGGAGTGCCAATCAAGTGGGCTGCTTGGTCTTGGATGGTGTCGAGCTTCTTGAGTATTGTTGGAGCTGCACTCATCCAGGCAAGTGGAGAGTATTCCATCACACTCCTGACTTGTGGATGGTGGAAAGGCTTTGGGGAGTCAGGTGGTGAGATACTCGCCGCAGAATACCTAGCCTCTGACCTGCTCTTGTTGCCACAGTATGTGTGTGGCTGGTCCAGTTAAGTTTCTGGTCAATGGTAACCCAGAGGTGAGTCAGAAGGTTGTAGGTTTAAGCCCCACACCAGGGACTTGAAGCTGACAATTCAGTGAAGTAAGGGAGTACTGCACAATCGGCAGTGCTGTTTTTGGATGAGATGTTAAACCGAGCCCCAATCTGCCTGTTCAGGTGGATGTAAAATATCCCATTAGCACTATTCTAAAAGGATCAGAGGAGTTCCCGGGTCCTGCACAATATTTATCCCTCACTTCCCAACACTATCAACACTTCCAAAAACAGATTAATAGGGCAGTTATCTAATTTGCGGTTTGTGGGACCTTGCTGTGTACGTAATGTCTACGGTGTTTGTCTACATAACAGTGTTATTACTTTAAAAGTAATTCACTGTGCAGTGCTTTGGGACACCCTAATGTCGTAAAAGATGCTTTTTAAGAAAAATTATTTCTTTCAGTCCTGAATTTTAAAACATTCTGGGGACTATTGTATCCTTTAAGACATTTTTCAAGTTACAAGAACTGGCCAATGGAGGTAATAAATTAAGCCCAAATTCCGTAAATTCTGCTTTTTCACACTTCTCAGTGATAACCCATACGCCATCAATGTGTCTAAGGTTAAAATATGTACCACCAAAATACAATACATATTAATCCATCTATGTAAAAAAATGCTAAAGAAAAAAAATTGTGCATTCCAATCAAAAATCCCTTAATTTCTACTTGGATCTGTGGACACCACAAGGAGGCATTAACTGACAAGAAACACAAGTTGCTGTATAAAAATTACAATTAGTAGGCAATTTGAAAAATCCTGTGGACCCACAGTAAAACAAAGTGCCCCTAATTTGGCCACTTTTCACTGATTTTTTGGGTGTGTGACCCTGATTGACAGATGAATGGAGCCATTAGAGAGCACAGACAAAAATGCTTGATCTGAATAAGGGCGATGGCAGTTTGAGTGAAATATGTAGGTCTCGCTCACAAGGATAACAGAAACTACAATTACTCTGTCCCCTTTAAGTATTCTGATTAAAAAATTGCAGACTGAGTTTAAAATATTACTAAACATTTCTTTATGCAGATGTATATGAAATGTACTGTCGTTATTTTGGCTAATGGCAGGATTGAAAGATCAAAGAATTTTACAATCTTTGGGTTGAGAAGTCAGTATATTTGTTTGGAGAGGAAGGATCTGTTAACAGATTTATTTGAACACTTTTTTTTAATTGAAGGCTTAAGGACCAAACAATATTTGTATGTTTGCGTGTGCTTGAGGGTTATTTTCAGCAGAAATGAGTCAAGGTTGTCAAGCATGGTTGAGAGATTGTAGAAAAATGGAACAGTGCTGGAGGACAACGGGAGTTAAAATAGTGGATGGTGGCTCCAGTTATGGCATAATCATATTGAAGGACAGGGGCATCTATTTGACTAAGACAATATTTTACAGTATCTGGTCACTAAATTATGAGTGCTGATGAAAATGATCTAACTCATATGACTGCTTCATTAGCTTTAGCAACTATTATAGCTGGACATTTAGGCAAATATAGTTTTGAAATACAAGTATTCTAATAACTCTCATTCTGGTGCCTATTTGTTGGATAAACCTGTATTTCCTATATCCCTCGCACAACACCTAATTCTTCAGCCTGAATATGTCGATATACCTCGAGCCCTTACCCTGAATGCTGCTCAGACGTCTACAACAACTTGCATTTACATTATGTAGAAAAATGTCCCAAGGTGCTTCACAAAGACATAAACAAAAATGGACGCTGAGCCAAAGGAGGAGATATTAGGAGGGATGACCAATAGCTTGGTCAAAGAGGTGAGTTTTAAGGAGGGTCTTAAAGGAGGAAATGCGGAGTGGTTTAAGGAGTGAATTAAGAGTGTGGGGCCTAGACGGCTGAAAGCACAGCCACCAATGGTGAGGCGAGCAGGGGGAACGCACAAGAGACCAGAGTTGGAGGATCTAGCTCATTGTTCTGAAGGCTATGGCAGTTACTACATTTAATGAAATACATTTTATAAATTAATTAGACTGATTGGCACAAATATTACACTGAAGAATTTACTTAGAATGAATGCCATTTATATATCTCGTTCATTTTTTTGCTGTAAATTTTCAGATATATCCCGGCTACTACCAGAGTTCCAGCATGTTTCTAAATCAACTGTTTAAAAAATAAATCAAATTGCAATTTTCAATATTCTCTTCTATTCATATTTAAGCATAATCAGGATAGTCATGATAAATTAACTGATGTATTTGGAACACAGATACAACTACTTTACGTGCCAATCTTTCCTTTTCCTCTAAAAGCTTAAAATATATACCACAATTTCCCAAACTGATCAGAATGCTTCCAAACTTAATTCCAAAAATTACAGTAATTGCAACCTTCAATATACAGAAACTTTTGCAAATTAATAGATTGCAATTTTTTGTTTGTTTCCACAAATTTGAGGCTATACTGGATTCGCTGTATACCCTGGAAATGCAGAGACAGTGCAAAATCCTTTAAAGCCAGATTGGGAGCTGACAAAGTTACACAGATTACAACTCATTAAAACAGGCCAAGATAGACTGAACAGTTTTTTCATCCCTAGTAATTGCTTTGAGCATTCCCAATGTATGCAAACAGATGGTTGGACTCAACTTTAGGAAAGGTCTTGAATTGGTACGCAAACATGTCCCAAACCAATGAGAACTACAGCCCTCGCCACCTGTTACACAGCATACTAATGGGAGAGGACAGTTTGTTTTACTGAGATGTTATGTAGTGCATGAGCTACACTAATGGGCAACGTATAGGTGAGCAGATGACGACCATCTAATTAAAAACAGAAAATGGCAGAGAATGAAAGTTACAGGCTAACACGAGTGTATGTTCTGATATCAGACTGATTAATTTTCAAAAATTTCCAGTACTTCATCTGGTGTACTTATATTTTTAGTACATCAGTTTTGTTCTCTTTAGAGTTCCACCCACCCCCGAGTGTATAAAATGGATCTATTTCACCCCCATCTTTCCCCCCCCCCCACACAGATCTCGCTAGGTCACCTATCTTCTGTGGCAGGTTTGTTCCCAGTACTCCGCCAATGCCATTCTCCAGACATATGGCACCACGACTCCTGACAACCTACCCTCAGATTCCAAAGAGAGGCGTCTAGTCGTTGCTCAGTGTCTCTTCACAAAGATCAAGAACGTAATGGAGAGGGGCAACTGAACCTACGTCTCTCCACTCTGTCACTGCACAATGGCAGTCCAACATGCTATGCCACATTTAGTACTAAAACTTAGGAAATCAGGTAAGGACATTAATACTGGTGCAAAAGACTTTTTTCAACAAAATAATTTTAATGTATAACAGGAGGCATTATTCAGTATTTGTATAGATATAGATACTTGAGAATGAAAAGAAAATGTTGTAAAAAAGTGTTCACTAAAATGTGTTCTCAAAAGTGTACAGAGTCATTCATTTTTTTGTCTCCAGTGAATACGTTCTAAAAGGGCCCGCAGTATATTTCCTGGTATTTTTTGGTGTTTGTCTATTAAGCCCTGCACAGCTTGCTTTGCCTAGAAAGATGAAAAGATAACATTATGTGAGTGCGTTACAAATCACCTGAGCTGCACATCATAACACTGATGCGCTATAAGCATATTACAGTTTTCAGTCAACCTGTTTCGATACATATTTGAGCAAGTACTTAATTTTATGCAAATTCTTCAATCCCTCCCCCATCTATTTAAAAATAGTCTTTCGGCCCACAGCAAACTATGGGGTACAGATAGTCTTCCTACACTAATTTGCCTATTTTAATCACAACTGGTCTTTGGGCACTGTGTGGCAAGAATGCAGATGGACCCTCTGCAGTTTCCCTCCCCTTGGGTCTGCTTGGCATCTTCCAATCACTAAGCACAAATTAGGAACTCACCTTTGGAAGACTGCAGGTATAAGTCATAGCATCTTACCACTTAGCTGTGAAGTCCATCAAGTATTTGTCTTCAGGATAGATAGTGGGGATTCAAAAATGGCTATTTTGGGAATGTTGTAGTTTTTTCCCCTAAATGATGTGCCCAATTGTATAACACATTGTAACAGGAAAATAAGTTACCTTTTCAGCCAGCTCAGCAGCAGTTATATTGGGATCGTAAGGAATAGGATCTCCCAAATAGGTGCAAAACTTTACAGGAAAACCTCCATAAATAGGAACAAATGGCCATCTAAATTTTTCATACAACCATCTACATATACCTGTTAAAGATTTAAAAAATAGAAAATTATGCTGCAGGTTAAAACACTGTACAATGCTCAACCAGGTAAGCCACTAGATTATGCCATACAGACACACATTCCAATTTGAATAATGAAAATATGAACACATCTTGAGAATGGCTAATAAATCTTTAACCTAAACATGTCACTTTCAACTAGATCTAAAGATCTATGAACCTAATCATTGTTACATTAAGACAACTACTAAATCAGCAATATTTATGGTTCCTTCAATTTGTTTTTAAAAAGAGCAAAGTGCCAATTTTGTCCTTTTTTCTTACATCAAAGCAATTGTGGTTGAGAAATGAATTAATGATGCAAATGGCAGACATGTTGATTTACACATTATACATTCAACAATTATGGAATTGCTATTCCTTTTTACCCAATCCATTTGCAGCTTCAAGGAAATATATTTATCCCTTCTGCACCAAGGTTACTGTATCAATTCAGGTTAGTACCAGTATTATCCTGCTTTCATGTTTAAATCCATTTTTATTTGGCCGAGTGTGACCTGTATGATCAGAATGTTCATGATTCTAACATCAAAGCCAAAATTAAAGCATAACATATAATACAATGATTCATGATAGATTTGGTGTGAACATGGATCTCAGACAGAGATTTCAACAATGTGTCAAATGTCACTGCACAGCTGGTCATGTGTTAAGTAAAATACTTACACCACTAGATAATGGCACTGGAGCAAAATTAAGTGCAAGTAAATGGGAAATGATTTAATTGTTCCACGGTGATATTCAAATATGAAGAACACTTCAATGTGAATAAATCACCAAAAACTTATTCAACTGGTGGAACTGTAAAGTACATAGCCAATAGCTGAATTGCACATTAAATACATTACAAAATACAATTTAGATTTACAACAGGAGCAAAGACGTTACTTACCAAAACATCCCAATGTCCTAAATCCTTCTCGAATATTCCGTGTAAACATAGGAATAATGGGCTAAAGATGGAAAACAAAGTCATAGGGGCATAGGAACCATTTAAAACCTTTTACAAAAGCATATTGTACATCATAAAATCTTTTAGGAATATACATTTTAACCAATTAACACAAATAATGCAGTGAAAAGGTGATTCATCGAATTATTCTGTACCTAGAACCAAGAATGGAACAAAATAAAGCATTAACATTCTTTTATTGTACTATATCGGAGAGGACAGGTAATACCATGCTGCTTAAGAGTGCCATATACAAAATGAATCATGAGATTACCAGCACGCATTGGAAACTGACACCTTCTGATATGATGAATTGGTTAATGATCATTTGGACTGCTGGACAAATTAATCACTATAACAGCATCCCAACCCATAGTGAATTTGTAGAACTTCTTGGCATAAGCTGGCACCACAGAATAAATGATAGGCCAGGTCTGACTGACTGATTCCAGCAGCAATGTCTGAGTTCAGCATTAAAAAACCTCTCCTGACTTCCGGACGCTGCCATCAGACCCCCTCAGCAACTAAAAAAAACCCTATAATTTTACAGCACTAACATTTTCAACAGCGCATCGGGGAGCAGAATTTGTACAAACTACAGGCTTTTTTTCTGCTGATCGCACTTCAATATTATTTGCAAGTGTTCTGCCTAGTTGCAGTATTGTGATACAAGTTGCTGTAGTGCACTCTACGTACTGCAGTTCCACAGAAGAGGGGTGATAATCACAACACCCATAATGTATATATCTCTCATACATACAGAATTTATCAAAAGCTAGAACTTCTCGGCCCAAGCTCTGAGAAAATAGTAGAATTTAAGCACCAGGCCCAGGGAGAAGGGCAGGGCTTGCAGTGAAAACTTCTTGGAAGCATTAGTAACATAAATTTAGCTAACTTTATGGGTAGGTTTAGTGTTTCTTTTCCATAATTATATAATTTGTGTATTTATTTTGGTATAAATTTAAATGTGTTATATGTATTGGGGTGCTTGAGAAAACAATATGACTACTCAAAGGATTTGAAGAAAATGACTAGAGCAATTTGGCTGTTGGGTGGTTCCCAACTAACTTTAAATAGCTGCCTTACAGATGCAAGACTATTAATTATATACAACAATTGCATTATAATGTGGAAAAAAAGTCACAAGACACTTCAGGTCAAGCCAGAAAGGAAGAGCTTAGGAGGGGTGACTGAAAGCTCGATGACAAAGAATTTTGAAAAGGTTTTTTAAAAGTGGAGAACCAGAGTTGCTTAGCTAATAAGCTCCAGTGAGTAGATCCGATGCAGCTTAAGTTCGACCACTAGTGGTGGTGAGGGGTGGAAAGAAGGGAGGAACCACACATTTGTGAGGGGATAAAGGACTCGAGAATGTTGCAGAGATAGGGTGGGGGTGAGACAGTGAGGGATTTGTAGATGAATTACAGCAGTGTAAAGGAAGTATTTCAGTATGGCCTACTCCTGCTCTTACTTCTTATGTAAGGAAGACTGGGTAGAACTAACGAACAACAAAGGATGCAAGACACTGGTGGGAGTTGTCGACAGACCTCCTGACAGTAGGGTTGTAATGGGAGGGATGCATAAAGAGAGAGATCAGGGAAGCATGTAGCAAAAACAATGTAGTTATAATGGGAGATTTTAACTTTCACAGACTAGGAAAAACACAGCTCCAGTAGTAAAGTCAATAAATGTCTAGAATGTATTTGGGACAGTTTTCTAGAACAATATGTTTCAGAACCGACATGGGTACGTACAGGGCTATACTAGATGTAGTGATAAGTAACAAACCAGAATTAGTTAACAAGCTGAGAGTAAGGGGGCATCTTGCGAAGAGTGACCATATGATTGAATTTTGTATTAAGCTTGAGGGGGAGATGCAAGATTCACAAACCAAGTTATTAAATTTAAGTAAGGCAAATTTTGAAGGGATGAGAAATGAATTGACCACAGTAAACTGGGCTGAACTGTTAATGGGTAAACCTACAACCAACAGTGAGAAGTATTCAAAGAATTATTTGGTACAATACAAAAGCAATACATACAATGGCAAATGTGTTACTTGTGTAGTTCAGCAACCATGGTCAACAAATGAGATCATAGAATCTTACAGCACAGAAGGAGGCCATTTGGCCCATCGTCCCTGTGTCGGCTCTTTCAAAGAGCCACCATAATCCCACTTTCCTGTTCTTTCCCCATAGCCATGTAAAACTTTCCTTTTCAATTATATATCCAATTCCCTTTTGAAAGTTACTATTGAATCTGCTTCCACCACCCTTTCAGGCAGTGCTTTACAGATCATAAATTTGCTGCACAGAAAAAATTCCCATCTCCCCTCTGGTTCTTTTGCCAATTACCTTAAATCTGTATTCTCTGGTTACCGACCCTCCTGCCACTAGAAACAGTTTCTCCTTATTTACTCTATCAAAACCATTCATGATTTTGAACACCTGTCAAATCTCCTCTTAACCTTATCTGCTCTAAGGAGAACAATCCCAGCTTCTCCAGTCTCTCCACATAATTCAAGTCCCTCAGCCCTGGTACCATTTTAATAAATCTCCTCTGTACCCACTCCAAGGCACTGACATCCTTCCTAAAGTGTGGTGCCCAGAATTAGACAATACTCCAGCTGAGGCCTAACCAGCTAAGAGACAGTATCAAGTTAAAAGAAAAGAATTACACAAATGCAAGAAAAAGTGGAAATCCAGCAAACTGGGAAAGCTATAAAAAGCAACAAAGGTATACAGAGAAAGTAATGAGGTGCATAAAGAAATGTGCAAGGGATATCAAAGTCAACAGTAAACGTTTTTATAAATATATTGAGAAAGAACGTGGTAAAAGGGAATGTGGGCCCATTAAAGACGTGTAGGTGAAACTGTAATGACCAATAAGGAAATGGTAGACTTGTTAAATGAACACTTTAGCCTGGAATTTGCGGTAGAAATAATGGTGAGGCTATTGGCGCTCACCGTTATTAAGGAGTAAACCGGACAGCAACTTCCAGCGTCCGCACATGCGCAGTTAAACGTGGATATCAGGAAGTTGTTGTCAGAGTTGCCATGCTCCTCCAAAAGCTTTGCTACACCGGTATCTCGCCGAGACACTCAGCATTCAAATACATGCAACGGCGTGAAGTTGGGGTACTTACCCACTAAACACACCGGAAAAAGTTAGGGCTTGTGTAAGCGAATTTTTCACGTCGTGATAAGTCTTAATTACTGCCAAACAACCTTACTGGTACTTTTACAAGTGTGGAGTCTCATTCCTTCGGATTTTAATTATTGTTGGAGATTTTAAAAAATAATTTGTTTTAACTTTTTCTGTGTCTTTTATCTCTCACTTAATCCCATCTTTCATTCCCTCTCTTTATTGTGCTTTTTGTATATAATTTGGCATTGAATAAAATATTCTAACTGACACTTCCTGGTTCAGACTCTGCACGTCTCAGCAAGGTTTTCTTCAATCTGATTGGTTAAGGTGGCACACCATTGCTTGCCTTGTTCACACAGGTGCCAGATCCCCTGTAGAGGGCGCTGCACTGTTTTGGATTTCTAATAACCGCAACTTCCAATGCAAAAGCCCACGGAAAGTCTGTGGGCAAGTGTAAATGTAATGAACGGCTAGCGCCGTTTGTTCGCTACTGACCGCAAAATCCTGGCCAATGTATCCATTTTCACAGGATAAAATATCAATTGTTAGATAACCTTCTTAACTGTTAGGTGGTTGAATCTAGACAGAGTGGGGCCTATCAGGATGTGTACGATACCTCATTAACTGTTAGATGGCCTTAACTTGGTTAACTTAACTTATTAATGACATGCTTTGACTGTTGATTAGAGGGAGGTCACACCTAATTCTACATAAACAAGGACACAGTAGCCTGTGTAAGGTCATGGCTGGTTGAAGCTAGACAGAGTGGAGTCATTCAGGATGTATCAGTTGTTGGATAACCTTGTTAACTGTTAGATAGCCTTCGAGACCAAGGACAGAGGTGTCAGAGTGGGGGGAGAATTAAAATGACAGGAGACCAGAAGCTCAGGGTAAAGCTTGGGGGACTAAACAGAGGTATTCCGCAAAGCAATCACTCAATCTGCGTTTAGTCTCCCCAGTGTAGAGGAAACCGCAACATGAGCAGTGAATACTCTATCCTTGGCCTCCTACACTGTTCTAATAAAGCTCGAGGAACTGCCCCTCATCTTTTGATTAGGCACTTTACAGACTTCCGGATTCAACACTGAGTTCAACAATTTCAGATCATAACCACTGCTCCCATTTTTTCGGACAGCAACTGTTGGTAATGATTCTGCTATTGCCACTTACACTTCCTCTGGACCCATCTTTTGTTTCTTTACTTGTTCCATTACCATCCCTTTTGCCTTGCACCATCACCCCTTTTGTCATTTAATCTCTCCTGCCTTCCACCCTATCACAGACCTTCCCTTTTGTTCTTTCCTCCCCTCCCGCCCTTTCCCTGCCTCTGTACTTGCTTAAAACTTGTTACATCTCTAACATTTTTCAGTTCTGATGAAAGGACATCGACTTGAAACATTAACTGTTTCTCTTTCCACAGATGCGGCCAGACCGGTTGAGTATTTAAATAGTGCCTTTAATGTAGGAAAATGTCCCAAGGCGCTTCACAAAAGTGGTATCCAACAAAATTTGACACCGAGCCACATAAGGAAATATTAGAACAGATGACCAAAAGCTTGGTCAAAGAGGTAGGTTTTAAGGAGCGTCTTAAAGGAGGAGAGGTAGTGAGGCGGAGAGGTTTAGGGAGGGAATTCCAGAGCTTAGGGTCCAGGCAGCTGAAGGTACAGCTGCCGATTAAAATTGGGGATGTGCAAGTGGCCAGGATTTGAAGACCGCAGAGATCTCAGAGGATTGTAGGGCTGGAGGAGGTTACAGTGATGGGGAGGGGCGAGGTCATGGAGGGATTTTGAAAACAAGGATCAGAATTTTTAAATTGAAGTGTTGCCAGACCTGGAGCCAATGTCTCTCTCTCTCTCTCTTAGGCAGTCCCTTGGAACCGAGGATGACTTGCTTCCACACTAAAAATGAGTTCTCAGGTGACTGATGAGTCCAATGCAGGACCTACAGTCTCCGTCACAGGTGGGGCAGACGGTGGTTGAAGGGGCGGGTGGGTGGGGTGCTTGACGTGCGCTCCTTGCACTTGGCTTCCGCTTGCTCCCGGCGAAGAAACTCGAGGTGTTCGGCGCCTTCCCGGATGCTTCTCCTCCACTTTGTGTAGTCTTGGGCCAGGGATTACCAGGTGTCGGTGGGGATGTTGCACTTTTCCAAGGAGGCTGAGGGTGTCCTTGAAGCGTTTCCTCTGCCCACCTGGGGCTTTCTTGCCGTGTCGGAGCTCCGAGTAGGGCGTTTGTTTTGGGAGTCTCTTATCGGGAATGCGGACGATGTGAGCCGACATCGGAGCTGATCGAGCGTGGTCAAAGCTTCGATGCTGGGAATGTTGTCCTGAGCGAGAACACTGACGTTGGTGCGTCTATCCTGCCAATGGATTTGCAGGATCTTGCGGAGGCAGCGTTGGTGGTACCTCTCCAGTGCTTTGAGGTGCCTGCTGTAAATGGCCCATGTCTCTGAGGCATACAGGAGGGTATCACTACTGCTCTGTAGACCATGAGCTTGGTGTCGGGTTTGTGGTCCTGGTCTTCAAACACTTTCTTCCTCAGGCGACCGAAGGCTGCACTGGCACACTGAAGGCGGTGTCGGACTTTGTCATCAACGTCTGCCCTTGTTGATAGTAGGCTCCTGAGGTATGGAAAGTGGTCCACGTTGTCCAAGGCCTTGTCGTAGATTTTGATAATCGGGGGGCAGTACTGTGTGGCGGGGGCCAAGCCAATGTAGTTCAGCAAGCACAGGGGTGATGGGTGAACGGGACTTGGTGCGAGTTAGAATACAGACAGCAGAGATTTGGGTGTGTTCAAGTTTATGTAGGGTGGAAGATGGGAGGACGGCCAGGAGAGCACTGGAATAGTCCAGTCTAGAGGTAACAAAGACATGGATGAGTATTTCAGCACCAGATGAGCTAAGGCAGGGACAGAGACAGGTGATGCTATGGAGGTGGAAGTAGGTGTCTTGGTGATGGAGTGGATATGTGGTCGGAAGCTCATCTAAGGGTCAAATATGACACCAAGGTTGCGAACAGTCTGGTTCAGCCTCAAGATAGTTGCCAGGGAGAGGGATGGAGTCGGTGGCTAGGGAACTGAGTTTGTGGCATTTATCAGGGACAGAGTGACTGAGCACGTGGACAAGTATGATATGATCAAAGAGAGTCACCATGGATTTGTGAAGGGTAGATCATGTCTATTAATCTAATTGAATCTTTTGAGGAGGTCACTAACATGGTGGATAGGGGAGTGTCTATGAATGTTGTCTATATGGACTTCTAGAAACCATTTAAAAAATAAAAGTGCACGGTACTGAAGGTAACTGTGATATGGGTTGGTAATTGGTTGGGAGGTAGGAGACAGAGTAGGGATAAAGAGAATGTACTCTGATTGTCGGGGAGTGACAAGTTTTGTTCCCCAGGAATTTTCACTAGGGCCTCAGTTTCTCACCATATTTATCAATGACTTGGATGAAGGAAGAGAGAGTTGTATATCCACATTTGCAGATGATACTAAGTTAGGTGGCACATTAAGAGCAGGGGAAAGGTAAATTTACATAATGGGAATAGCTGATGATTTATTGTACCCTGTAATTGGAACCTATATTCCTATAAATATTTTAATTTGATGGGTGACCAGGTCCTCATACTCACCCATCAAAATAACCTAGCATCCACAGGAAATATGGAACAGACTTGTACATAATTACAGGATACAATAAATCCATAACTAAACCTGTCTTTCTCCTTTTGTCAAACCAGCAACTGTTCACTTCAATTGAGGGAATCGCCCATGTAAAGGGGATAGCAATCAAATTTTCCAAGACTTCCATTCAACCTGCTCCTTAACTGACAAAATGATGGTAGCCACCACAGGGCAAACTTTAGTTCTGCTGTACTACTGCTGGGTTTGGTAAAGACTTAGCTCCATGTCTGAGTTCCATATAAATCTGACAAGTTCACAGGCTGCTTTAAAATGACAGGAAATTGCAAAATGACCACTTGATTGGATCTATCCCAGATCATGAGCTTAATTTGGCTTTTTGACAACAGCTTCAGCAATCTGTTTCAGACGTTGTAAACTGGTATTGGAAACTTGTAAACTCCGTCCCCAACTGATGAATGCTTGCAGCATGGCAGCTTCCCAAATTTGTTCTATTATTACAAAAATTCCCATTTAGAATTTTGCTCATATCCCGTTCTCAGGGTTCTTTTAAACATTACTTCAAGCTAAATGCCCTTTGCAGTACAGTCAATTTGGAATAATATTAAGATCACCTCTTTCATAAAGTCAAAGTTTTAAAAACAATACTTGCGTCTGGCAAGTGATCTTGCAAGATAATTTACTAGCTTAGTTAATGGCCCGTGATGACATGAATGGTAATGCAATCATATTGCATCACTGGTCATAACTGTTAAACAAAATGTTGATTAAAATCAATCTACATGATTTAAAAAGTTGCCAAAAAAAGAGGAACCACAAATTGACATTACAAGAATGTGAACTTTACCCAGTACCCAACATGGTCTTATGTCTGCTGAGTTTTTCAACCAGGGGGATTCCAGATATTGAGCCTGGTCAAATCTGTTCAGATTCTTTAGAACTTGAAGTTACTTAGCACAGTACCTCAGAGTACAAAACACAGAACATTAGCAGTTTTCAGAGTTAGAAAATGGGTAAGTCTTCATTATTTAATCATGGAAAATCTCATTATACATCAGTACTAAGAACATTGGCCCGGATTTTGTGGTCAGTGGTGAACGAACGGTGCTAGCCATTCAGTACACTTACCCACAGACTTTCATAGAATCATCCATCACAGAAGGAAGCCATTTGGCCCATCAAGTCTGTGCCGGCTCTTTCAAAGAGCAATCCAGTTAGTCCCATTCCCCCACTCTTTCGAATAATGAACTCCCCTCCAACCAATACAATCTATTTACCACATCAGCAGACAACCTAAAGTCTAAAGGAGGTCTGGGAGTGAGACTTAAATCACCAGATAACAGCAGAGAATCTGTAGTAGTAAGGAATAGATCCTCATTACCTTCACATGCAGCAAAATGGCAGGGGGGGGGGGGGGGGGTGTGTGTGGAGAGACTGGCACAAAGTCATAGTGAAGGTACAAATGCATCCCCCTCCCTGCTGGAAGTACGCTGAAGGGCTGTGGGGAGAACGGCATGCTGGTGGACTTAGTTTGTTCATGCCCTTTTATTTAGTCACTCTGGGCAATAATCCAGGAGCTTACAAATTATGACCAGTCTCTGAATCTTATTGCTGCTTAGAAATAAGGTGCATCTCCCTGATGTGAAGTGCAGCCCTCTCTGCAACAAATGTGAGAAGACCCTGTCCTGAATACCAGAGATCCTTTGCCCTGTCTAACTGAAATCACTCTCCTTTAGAACATTGCCCTCCAATGTATTGTCTTCCAACCATATACACCTTCACAGGATCACATATGAATGCATTAATATAAATGCAAGTCTTTCTTTGTACTTCATTGGCTGTAAAGCACTTTGTGACGTCCTGAAAGGCGCTATATGAATGCAAGTCTTTCTTTTTTTACATTAAAGTGGCAAATAACATTATAGAATAGTACAGCTCATAAGGAGGCCTTTTGGCCTATCAAGTCTGCACCAGCTCTTTCGAAGAGCAATCCAGTTAGTCCCACTCCCCTGCTCTTTCCCCATATCCCTACAATTTTTTTCTCCTTCAAGTATTTATCCAATTCTCTTTTGAAGGCGACTATTGAACCTGTATCCACCACCCTATCAAGCAGTGCATTCCAAATCCTAACTACTTGTTGCGTAAAAAAGTTTTTCCTCATGTCACCTGTGGTCCTTTTGCCAATCACCTTAAATCTGTGCCCCCTCGTTATCGACCCTTCAGCCATTGGAAACAGTTTCTCTTTATTTACTCAATCTAAACCATTCATGATTAAACATCTCTATCAAATCTCCTCCTAGCCTTCTCTGCTCTAAGGAGAACAACCCGCGCTTCTCAAGTCTATCCATGTAACTGTAATCCCTCATCTCTGGAACCATTCTAGTAAATCTCTTCTGCACCCTCTCCGAAGCCTTCATGTCCTTCCTAAAGTGTGGTGCCCAGAATTGGACACAATACTCCAGCTGGGGCCAAATTAGTATTTTCTATACGTTTAGCATAACTTCCTGGCTTTTGTACTCTGCTGCCTCTATTTATAAAGCCCAGGATCCCATATGCTTTATTAACTGCTTTGTTAACCTGTCCTGCCACCTCCAAAGATTTGCGCACAAACACTGCGCCCCCCCCACCCCTGTTCTTGCACCCCCTTGAAAATTGTACCATTTAGCATGCATTGTCTCTCCTCATTCTTCCTACCAAAATGTATCACCTTACTTTTCTGCGTTGAATTTCATCTGCCATGTGCACGCCCATTCCACCAGCCTGTCTATGTCTTCTTGAAGTCTATTACTATCTTCCTCAATGTTTACCACACTTCCAAGTTTTGTGTCATCTGCAAATTTCGAAATTGTGCCCTGTACCGCGAAGTCCAAGTCATTAATGTACTTCAAAAACAGCAGTGGTCCTAGTACTGAACCTTGGGGCGCTCCACTGTATACCTCCCTCCAATCCAAAAAACAGCCATTCACCACAACTCTGTTTTCTATCCCGTAGTCAATTTTGTATCAACGCTGCCACTACCCCTTTTATCCCATGGGCTTCAATTTTGGTAACAAGCCTAAAATGTGGTACTTTAATCAAACGCCTTTTGAAAGTCCATTTACACATCAACTGCACTGCTCTCATCCACCCTCTGTTGCCTCATCAAAAAACTCAAACACGATTTGACCTTAACAAATCTGTGCCGGCTCTCCTTTATTGGTCCATGTGGTTATTAATTTTCTCCCGGATTTTGGTTTCTAAAAACGTCCCTACCACTGACGTTAAACTGACTGGCCTGTAATTGCCAAGTTTATCCTTATCCCCTTTTTTGAACAAGGGTGTAACATTTGCATACTCCAGTCCTTTGGCACCACCACTGTATCTAAGGAGGATTGGAAGATTGTGGCCAACACCTCTGCAATTTCTACCCTTACTTCCCTCAGCAACCTAGGATGCATCCCATCCGGACCGGGTGACTAAGTACTGCCAGCCTTCCTAATAACTCCCCTTTATCTAGCTTTATCTCATCCAGTATCCCAGCAACCTCCTCGATTACCATAGTTTTGGCAAAGTCCTCTTTCTTGTTAAAAACCGATGCAAAGTATTCATTTAGTACCTCAGCCATACCTTCTGCCTCCACCAATAGATCTCCATTTTGGTCCCTAATCAGCCCCACTGCAAAAACCAGGCCATTAATTTTGAAAACACAATTCACAGTGGAACACAGATTGTGTTTTTAAAAAAATTAAACTCTCATTTTTCTTTTTAAAACAAAAATGTAACTGCAGTATTCAAAAGTTAGCTGCAAAAGCCTTTATATCTACTATTGTTAATTCAAAATAAATTTTTGCTCAATAAATTGATTATTTAGTATGAATTGAGCAATTTTAATGAAACAGCAGAGGTGATTCTGTTTTTGCATAATTTCAATTTGAATTAACAGACAATTTGAAGAAACATATAAAATTAGTCTACTAATTTAATAAGTAAATATATTTTTTTAAAGATTCTGTTTTAGTTGTAATTCCATACAAAATGACACTTGCTGTTATTTCTCTTGCTGTGTGCATTTGTACTAGTCAGTTTTCCCTATTTAGTCCTCTGTGCCACATACCATTCCTCAATTGAGAGGGGGGATAGGCAACCATTTCTCTGGGCTTGGCTAATGTAATTCAAATTAGATTCTCACTGCTTGGTCCCCCGTAATAATGAGACTGAGACTGGTTAAAACCCTTAATTGGAGAATCACCAATGCAAGCCCATTTTCTACCACTGAGTGTGCTGCACCACTGGCCACAAGTTAATTGAGATGGGGACCACAGCTTGTTTAAAAGTGCACATATTAAAAAAGACTTGCATTTATATAGCACCTTTCACGACCTCAGGACATACCAAAGCACTTTACTTTTGAAGTGTAGTCACTGTTGTAATGTAGGAAACGTGGCAGCCAATCTGCACACAGCAAGCTCCCACAAACAGCAATGTGATAATGACCAGGTAATCTGTTTTTGTGGTGTTGATTGAGGGATAAATATTGGTCAGGACATCAGGGATAACTCCCCAGCTCCGCTTCAAAATAGTGCCATGGGATCTTTTACGTCCAACTTGAGAGAACAGACGGGGCCTTGGTTTAACGTCTCATCCAGAAGACAGCACCTCAGACAGTGCAGCAGTCCTTCAGTACTGTACTGGAGTGTCAGCCTAGATTTTTGTGCTCAAGTCTCTGGAGTGGGACTTGAACCCACTCTGCTTGGCAATTGATGCAATCACAATGCAATGGAAGTTACAAAGGGATCCACAGCCACCTTTTGGCTGGGAAGGATAGCAAACATGAGTAGCTATGAGTGATTTCCTTTGGGTAAGAGAACATTCAAAGTATATGGACAGACAAAATACAGACTGAAGTAGATGATAACATTCTCTAAAGAGAAAACCATAGCTTAGCTATACTCACCACTTGAGCATCAATTGCCACCTGAGCGAATCCCTTCCGACCACTCCAAAAGATGCTATACGTCTCATCACTAAAGAGTGCTTCACGGACTCCACCTGGTGAGATGGCCAGCAAGTGACCATTTTTCAAAGCTTTGACACACTCCTCTTGTGGACCATGCATAGCACTAAAAACTTCCAACAATAATTTAAACCCTGAAAAAGAAATTTAGAAACCTGTTTACAAAAAGAGCAGAGTGACAAATGTGGAAAAAAAATTGAAGACATTACAAAATCTTTTATAGTATTGACCGAATATTATAGTCTCAAATAAAAGGGTTAAATATATACCACCACCGATTAGGCTGCCAAAAGTAACTAGATTTAACCTACTTTAACCTGAGCTCTTCTATTTATTGATTTAATGCTTATTAATTACACAACATTCTTGCTTCATTTGAAGCCAGTCACCAACACCTATCTTGATATTATGACATTATGTATTTCCTACAAAAATATAGCTCAACCAACAATTTACATTTATACAAGTATTTTGCAGTAACAAAACATCCTAAAGTACTTTACAGGGGGAGTGGTGGTTATCGAGCAGGAATTCATTAAGGGGAAGTAACCAAAGGCACTATCAAAAAGAATCATTTTTAAGGAGATTGTGGAAAGTGGGCCGAGGCATAGCAAGGAGAAGACTTTTAAGAAGGAAATTCCACAGTATAGACAAGTGGTGACTGGTGACTCTGCATCAATGATACAATGGAAGGAAGGGCAATGTGCAACAGTCTAAAGTTCAAGATGGAGTGCTGTTATCCAAGGCTGTAGAAAAATGTGCCAGTAAGGTGGAGTAAGATCATAGAGGGATTTAAAGACTAGGACCAGGGTTTTAAGTTGATGGTTTGTTGGACAGGGAGCCAGTGGAGATTGACAAGAATAGGGTGGGGAATATATAGGACAGGATGTATGCCACAGTTTTGCACATTTTATTTGTAGGATGGAGCTGAAGAGGCCAGTGAAGAAAGCATTAGAGAAATCAACCCTCAAAGTGACAAAGGTATGGATGAGGATTTCAGTGGCAATGGGGTGATGCTCCAGAGATGGAAGCAAACCATCTTGCCAACATACATGACTGAATATTCAGCTCAAAACTGACAGGATAAGGAGTCTGTGCATCTGTGTGTTTAATCTGAGAAGCAGTAGCAGCAGTGTGGGAAGTGGAATCAGCATGTGAGGTGTAAAGTTGCTGATAGGAACTGAACTAGGTGTCTTTTGTCTGGTCAGTGCCGAAGAATGTTCTGGCTCATCCAAGACTTAATGTCAGACAGCATAGCAACAGTCGTGGAATCAAAGGTGAAAGGGAAGAGAGTCGATCAATTAGCCAACAGATGGTAATCCTACTCTTCCCATTTTCCAATCTATTCTAAATTTTTAAGTATTTCTCACACTCAAGTCATCTTTCTTCCTTCAATGGTGCCACACATTATTTCCTGGTGAAAATAGCAGAACAAAATCCTTTATATGTTGCAATAAGATTGTGTATAACAGATTGTGCAACAAAGACTTATTGCAAGAATGCACAGCCATTCCCAAACATCCCACCCAGATGCTGCAGAGAGGAAAAACATCTCGACGTGGGTAGCACCTGTCCCTGATCAAAACAACTTCTCATTCTCAATAGCAACTGCCATGGTACAATGGACAGATATTGTGTGGCATAAACATATAAGTTGAGCAGAGCTTGAACTTGAGAATACAAATTGCAAATACTGTGCTAATCACTGATGTAGAATACAAAAAATGGGTACTTTCAGGATGTAACATTGGTTCTGATGTTTCTGTCACTAACCCCACAGGCTAATGTGGAGTTATGGATTTTAAGTGAAATACTTGATTAAGGACATTTTCTAAATAGAATGAAAGATTGTTTATTACCCAACTGGAAAAATTTCCATGAAATAAGGTAAGTTCAGTGGCAGAGCAAAGCTAAGCAACTGTCAAACCCAATGGTGCTAAAAGACCTTCACAAAAAGCAAATGCACCCTAATTACTTAGGATGTGATTAAGCACTTGGTAACAGATTTTGAAATAAAACGGACGATATATGGGTTCAGAAATGTAAAAGTTTAAGAAATTGTAAGCTAGTTCTAACTTACACTGTGAGCCTTAGGAGACTGGCATGCACGTGTGCCAATCTCCCCAATTTATATTTCAATCTGATGCTCCTGCTCTTAGCTAAGGCCAATTTGCAGCCTGGGCACCCACAGTTCTGATGAAAGGTCATTGAACTGAAATGTTAAATCTGTTTCTTTCTCCACAGATGCTGCCTCACTTGCTGAGTATTTCAAGAATTTTCTGTTTTTAATCACCCATCAATCATGTGCGCGCAAGCATGGTTTTATTACGACATGATGCGCACAGGGTATCATTCCCATTTATAGAATCATAGAATAGTACAGCACAGGAGGCCATTTGGCCCCTCGAGTCTGCGCCGGCTCTTTCGAAGAGCAATCCAGTTAGTCCCACTCCTCCCCTCTTTCCCCATAGCCCTACAATTTTTTCTCCTTCAAGTATTTATCCAATTCCCCTTTGAAGGCTACTATTGACTTTGTATCCACCACCCTATCAGACACTGCATTCCAAATCCTAACCATCGTGGCATAATAAAGTTTTCCATCATTTCGCCTGTGGTTCTTTTGCCAATCACCTTAAATCTGTGCCCGCTCGTTATCGACCCTTCAGCCATTGGAAACAGCTTCACTGTATTTCCTCGATCTAAATCCTTCAAGATTTTAAATACCTCTATCAAATCTCCTCTTAGCCTTCTCTGCTCCAAGGAGAACAACCCCAGCTTCTCTCGTCTATCCACGTAACTGTATTCCCTCATTCCTGGAACCATTCTAGTAAATCTTTTCAGTACTCTCTCCAAAGCCTTCACGTCCTTCCTAAAGTGCGGTGCCCAGAATTGGACACAATACTCCAGCTGGGGCCGAACTACTTTATTTTCCCCCCGAGTTTTTTTTTAAATGTGGGCCTGTGAACTAGAAGCAAAAAGCTCTTTTACTTGTGAACTGACATGCAGTGTTTAATGGGACAGCACAGGAGGCAGCTAACCCAAAAGCAATTCACAAGAATCACTTGCAAGAAAATGTGCATTCCAGCAACACTGGAACTACAGCGGCTGCATTCTCTACATCCGAGGGTGCTATTAGTCGCAGAATTGCATGTCTACTTTTGACAGCACCATCCCAATATAAAACTCCTAAAACTTTTAGGCAAAACACTGGCGTCCTTATATTTCGATGGTATAATGAAATGGATAATGTCTTTCAGAGATCAGTCAACTGCAGTACATCTTTGCAGCTGTCTGGAAATAGATGTTTCAGACCAGTATGACCTGCTAAGACACAATAAGCAATCTCTAGAGGCATAATTTCTGGGCACAATAGCTTGAGTTTGGTTAATAAAACAAAAAACTTCTAGGACAGACAATAATATAATAATTCAACTACATTGAAAAGGTAATTTAAAAAAATTATTTCTCTGCCAACACAACACAC
Source organism: Squalus acanthias (assembly GCA_030390025.1). Classification (NCBI taxonomy): domain Eukaryota; kingdom Metazoa; phylum Chordata; class Chondrichthyes; order Squaliformes; family Squalidae; genus Squalus; species Squalus acanthias. The sequence continues at coordinate 70,398,044 of CM059432.1, forward strand.
TTGATCTAACTGTGATTATGGACTGGAGAGCTGCTCTCACAGCTCTGCCAATCTTGCTGTCTATCCACCCACTAGATAGTAGGCCTGTGCCAGCTGTTTAAATTCCTGCATCCTATGGTGGGGAGAAGGAGGGGAGATCCTCAAAGGCAAATGACAAGTCTTTTCCTTCTTCCCCCCCCCCAACCCCCACAATGTGCAGGAGGTAACGGACTCCCCTCTGTTGTCATTGGGAAGTAGCCAGTGATCACTAAAATTATTGATGTCTGGTACAAGGAAATAGAACACAAAGAAAGACTGTTTTTGTTAAATCACTGGAGATTATGGGGTGATTTGATAACCATGCTTGAAATTATGAAGGGATGAGATGGAGTAGATAGAAAGACTGTTTCCTGTGAACATAAGACGTAGGAGCAAGAGTAGGTCATGTGGCCCCTCGAGCCTGCTCCGCCATTCAATAAGATCATGGCTGATCTGATCTTGGCCTCAACTCCACTTCCCTGCCCGCTCCCCGTAACCCTGGACTCCCTTATCGTTCAAAAATCTGTCTATCTCCACCTTAAATATATTCAATGACCCAGCCTCCACAGCTCTCTGGGGAAGAGAATTCCAAAGATTCACAACCCTGAGAGAAGAAATTCCTCCTCATTTCCAATTTAAAAGGGTGCCCCCTTATTCTGAAATTATGCCCCCTAGTTCTAGATTCCCCAACGAGGGGAAACATCCTCTCTGCATCTACCCTGTCAAGCCCCTTCAGAATCTTATATGTTTCAATAAGATCCCCTCTCATTCTTCTAAACTCCAATGAGTATAGGCCCAACCTGCTCAACCTTTCTTCATAAGATAACCCCTTCATCTCTGGAATCAACCTCGTGAACCTTCTCTGAACTGCCTCCAAGTATATCCTTCCTTAAGACCACCAAAACTGTACGCAGTACTCCAGGTGTTGTAACAGGACTCCCCTACTTTTATACTCCATTCCCTTTGCAATAAAGGCCAACACTCCATTTGCCTTCCTAATAACTTGCTGTACCTGCATGCAAACTTTTTGTGATTCATGTACAAGGACCCCCAGATCCCTCTGTACCTCAGCATGTAATCTCTCGCCATTTAAATAATAATTTGCTTTTTTATTTTTCCTACCAAAGTGGATAACCTCGCAGTACTGGGGCAGGAGAGAGCTGTTCCGTTGGGACGGACTTCACTTGGCCAGTGCTGGGACTAGTGTCCTGGCGAATCGAATAACTAGGGCTGTGGAGAGGGCTTTAAACTAATTAGTGGGGGGGAGGTTTCAAGAGAGCAAAAAATAAAAATGACAACAGAGAGGGTCATAGACATAGGTAGCAGTAGGGGAATCACAAATCAGAGCGTGGCAGGAAGGGACAGAGTGTGTGGAGTAAAAGGTAAACTGGTAAAAAGTGAAAAAGCAGGAACTAAGTGCCACAAAGCATATTTGAAAGTTCTCTATCTGAATGCACGTAGCATTCGTAACAAAATAGACGAGTTAATGGCACAAATAACTACATATGGTTATGATATTGTGGCCATTACAGAAACATGGCTGCAGGGTGACAATGCCTGGGAATTAAACATACCAGGTTATTTAACGATCAGGAAGGACAGGCAGGAAGGAAGGGGCGGTGGGGTGGCTATGTTAATAAAGGAAGGAATCACTGTAATACAGAGTAATGATATTGGGTCAAAAAATCATGATAATGAAACAGTTTGGGTGGAGATAAGGAATAATAAGGGGAAAAAAACATTAGTGGGCGTAGTCTATAGGCCTCCGAACAGTTGCAACTCTATTGGACGGAGTATCAATCAGGAAATAGTTGAGGCATGTAATAAGGGAACATCTATAATTATGGGGGATTTTAACTATCATATTAATTGGACAAATCAAATGGGGCAGGGCTGCCTTGAGGATGAGTTCATTGAGTGTATTAGGGATGGGTTTCTTGAGCAGTATGTAACTGAACCGACCAGGGGGCAAGCAACCTTAGATCTGGTCCTGTGTAACGAGACAGGATTAATTAAAAATGTCCTAGTGAAGGATCCCCTTGGAATGAGTGACCATAACATGGTTGAATTCCATATTCAATTAGAGGGTGAGAAGGTTGGATCTCAAACAAGCGTGCTAAGCTTGAATAAAGGAGACTATGAAGGTATGCGAGCGGAATTGAGTAGAGTGGATTGGGAAAATAGATTAAAGGGTAAGACGACACATGATCAGTGGTGTACATTCAAGGAGTTATTTTACAACTTCCAAAAAAAATATATTCCACTGAAAAGAAAAGGGTGTAAAAGAAAGGACAGTCATCCGTGGCTAAGTAAAGAAATTAAGGATAGTATTCGACTAAAAACAAGGGCATATAAGGTAGCGAAATCTAGTGGGAGGACAGAGGATTGGGAAAACTTTAAAAGGCAGCAAAAAATAACAAAAAGATTGATTAAGAAAGGGAAGATAGATTATGAAAGTAAATTAGCAAAAAATATAAAAACAGATAGTAAGAGTTTTTATAGTTATATAAAAAGAAAAAGGGTGGCTAAAGTAAATGTTGGTCCCTTAGAGGATGAGACCGGGAAATTAATGGTGGGAAATATGGAGATGGCAAAAACACTGAATGAATATTTTGTATCAGTCTTTACAGTAGAGGACACTAAGAATATCCCAACACTGGACAAACAGGGGGCTATAGGGGGAGAGGAGCTAAACACGATCAAAACCACTAAGGAAGTGGTACTCGGTAAAATAATGGGACTCAAGGCGGATAAATCACCTGGACCTGATGGCTTACATCCTAGAGTCTTGAAGGAAGTGGCGGTAGGGATTGTAGATGCATTGGTAATAATTTTTCAAAACTCCCTGGATTCCGCTAAGGTCCCGGCAGACTGGAAAACTGCTAATGTAACACCCTTATTTAAAAAGGGCAGTAGACAGAAGGCTGGTAACTATAGACCGGTTAGCCTAACATCTGTGGTAGGTAAAATTTTGGAGTCCATTATTAAGGAAACAGTAACAGGACATTTGGATAATCATAATTTAATAAGACAAAGTCAGCATGGTTTTACGAAGGGGAAGTCATGTTTGACAAATTTGCTGGAGTTCTTTGAGGAAGTAACATATAGAGTGGATAAAGGGGAACCAGTGGACGTAGTGTATTTAGACTTCCAAAAGGCATTTGACAAGGTGCCACACAAAAGATTATTGCTTAAGGTAAAAAATCACGGGATTGGGGGTAATATTCTGGCATGGATAGAGGATTGGCTATCTAACAGAAAGCAAAGAGTTGGGATAAATGGTTCATTCTCAGACTGGCAATCAGGAACTAGTGGTGTTCCACAGGGGTCAGTGCTGGGTCCCCAACTCTTCACAATCTATATTAACGATTTGGAGGAAGGGACCAAGTGTAACATATCAAAATTTGCAGATGATACAAAGATGGGAGGGAAAGTAGTGAGTGAGGAGGACATAAAAAACCTGCAAGGGGACATAGACAGGCTAAGTAAGTGGGCAGAGATTTGGCAGATGGAATACAACACTGGAAAGTGTGAGGTGATGCACTTTGGCAGGAAAAATCCTAGAGCAATTTATTATCTTAATGGCAAGAAACTGGAGAGTACTGAAGTGCAAAGGGATCTGGGGGTCCTGGTGCACGAAACTCAAAAGGTTAGTATGCAGGTGCAGCAAGTGATTAAGAAGGCAAATGGAATGTTGGCTTTCATTGCTAGGGGGATAGAATATAAAAATAGGGAGGTATTGCTTCAGTTGTACAAGGTATTGGTGAGACCGCACCTGGAATACTGCATACAGTTTTGGTGTCCTTACTTAAGGAAAGACATCCTTGCTCTCGAGGCAGTGCAAAAAAGGTTCACTCGGTTAATCCCGGGGATGAGGGGGTGGTCATATGAGGAGAGGTTGGGTAGATTGGGACTCTACTCATTGGAGTTCAGAAGAATGAGAGGCGATCTTATTGAAACATATAAGATTGTGAAGGGGTTGGATCGGGTGGATGCGGGGAGGATGTTCCCGATGACGGGTGAGACGAGAACTAGGGGACATAGTCTTAGAATAAGGGGCTGCTCTTTCAAAACTGAGATGAGGAGGAACTACTTCACTCAGAGGGTGGTAGGTCCATGGAATATGCTGCCACAAAAAGCTGTAGAAGCTACAACATTAATTAAATTTAAAACAGAAATAGACAGTTTCCTAGAAGTAAAGGGCATTAAGGGTTACGGGGAGCGGGCAGGAATTTGGACATGAGTCTAGGTTCGGATCGGTCATGGCCCTGTGGGTAGTGGAGCGGGCCCAGGGACTGTGTAGCCTGATTCTGCTCCTATTTCGTGTGTGCAATTCTGTTAGATGCAGGAGATGGTTCTGTGATAGATAGTAGATTGGCGGTTAGGATCAGATCAGCCATGATCTTATTGAATGGCGGAGCAGGCTCGAGGGGCCGATTGGCCTACTCCTGCTCCTATTTCTATGTTATGTTCTTATTTTCCCACATTAAACTCCATCTGCCAGATTTTTGCCCACTCACTTAGCCTATCTATATCCCCTTGGAGATTCTTTGCGTCCTCCACACCATTTGCTTTCCCACCTATCTTTGTATCATCAGCAAATTTGGCTACACAACACTCGGTCCCTTCATCCAAGTCATTAATATAGATTGTAAATAGTTGAGGCCCCAGCACTGATCCCTGCGGCACCCCACTAGTTACCGTTTGCCAACCTGAAAATGACCCATTTATCCCGACTCTCTGTTTTCTGTTAGTTAGCCAATCCTCTATCCATGCTAATATACTACCCCCAACCCCGTGAGCTCTTATCTTGTGCAGTAACCTTTTATGTGGCACCTTATCGAATGCATTCTGGAAATCCAAATACACATCTACTGGTTCCCCTTTATCCACCCTGCTCATTACATCCTCAAAGAACTCCAGCAAATTTGTCAAACATGATTTTCCTTTCATAAAACCATGCTGACTCTGCTTGACTATATTATGATTTTCTAAATCTCCTGCTATCACTTCATTAATGATGCACTCCAGCATTTTCCCCAATGACAGATGTTAGGCTAACTGGTCAATAGTTGCCTGCTTTCTGTCTCCCTCCTTTCTTAAATAGGGGTGTTACATTTGCGGTTTTCCAGTCCGCCGGGACCTCTCCAGAATCCAGGGAATTTTGGTAGATTATAACCAATGCATCCACTATCTCTGCAGCCACCTCTTTTAAGACTCTAGGATGCACGCCACTGGGTCCAGGGGACCTGTCCACCTTTAGTCCCATTAGTTTGCCTACTACTTTCTCTCTAGTGATAGTGATTGTTTTAAGTTCACCCCCCCCACCACCCCAATAGCCCCATGATTATCCATTATTGGGATGCTTTTAGTGTCTTCTACCGTGAAGACCGATACAAAATATTTGTTCAAGGTCTCCGCCATTTCCCTGTTCCCATTATTAATTCCCCAGACTCAGCCTCTAGGGGGCCAACGTTTTCTTTAGCTACTCTCTTCCTTTTTATATACCTGTAGAAGCTCTTACTGTCTGTTTTTATATTTCTTGCTAGCTTACTCTCATAAGCTATCTTCTCTCTCTTTCATTTTTTTAGTCACCTTTGCTGCTTTTTAAAAATTTCCCAATCCTCTGGCCTTTCACTATTCTTCGCAACATTGTATGCTTTTGTTCTCAATTTGATACCATCCTTTACTTCCTTAGTTAGCCACGGATGGTTCATCCTTCTCTTAGAGTCTTTCTTTCTCACTGGAATATATCTTTGCTGAGATATCTCCTTAAGTGTTTGCCACTGCTTTTCTACAGTCTTACCCTGTAATATATTTTCCCAGTCCACTTTAACCAAGTCTGCCTTCATACCTTTGTAATTACCTTTGTTTAAGTTCAGGACACTAGTTTGAGACCTAGCTTTCTCACCCTCAAACTGAATTTGAAATTCTACCATGCTATGATCACTCTTCCCAAGAGGATCCTTCACTTCGAGATCATTAATTAATCCAGCCTCGTTACACATTACCAGATCTAAAATAGTCTTCTTCCTGGTTGGTTCCACAACATATTGTTCCAAGAAACCATCCCGTATACACTCTAAGAACTCTGCAAGTCTACCTTTGCCAATTTGCTTTGTCCAATCAATAGGAAGATGAAAATCTCCCATGATTATAGCTGTACCTTTCTTACAAGCCTCTATCATTTCTTGATTTATTCTCTGTCCTACAGTGTGGCTACTGTTGGGGGGGGCCTGTAGACCACTCCCACCAGTGACTTTTTACCCTTATTATTTCTTATCTCCACCCAAACTGATTTTACATCTTTATCTTCTAGGCCAGTATCATTTCTCATTACTGCGAGAGATTACTGTGGTTGACATCCAAGTCCCCCACTCTACAGTCTGCACTCTTGCTTTCCCAAATGGTGTTCAATATGGAGGAATACTGATACATCAGTTGAAGGGGGCAGCAATCAGCAATTGGTTTCCTTGGCCTTGCTGAAGCAATGAGAATTCATGGGGTCCCAAATCAACGTTGAGGATTCCCAGGGCAAAGCCCATCAGACTGTATACCACTGTGCCCCACCTCTATTAGGTCTATTCTGACAATGTAAACTGGGATGTTGGCTGCTTGATATGACTGAGTACAGCTATATCAGGCTTTTGCACGTGGGACAGCTCTCACATCTTTAGACACCAGTCCCTAAACGTTGGCAAGGAGGGCTTTGCAGTGTCGACTGGGCTGAGACTGCCAAGAGTCTCTTGATCCATGGTCAACAGATCCATCCAATGTTTCTCATGATTCTGTAATGACTCTTTGTTTAATGCCATACCATTAGCGAACCCATTCAACATGGAAAAATGTCAAATATAAGATGGCTAAAATACAAAATAAATATATTCCTATATGGCAAAAAGCAGGAACAAAGAATAGATTTCCATGGATAAATAGAGATTAAGGCTAAATGGAAACTTAAAAAGGTATATGATAAAATTAGGGATAAAATGCTGAAGATAATTATGACGAATATTGAAGTTAGTGGATTATAGTGGAGGTGAAAAGTGAGATTAGAAGGGCTAAATGGGAATATGAAAAAAGGCCATCAGATAATCTAAATGGGTATAGTAAGGGCTTTTGAGCATATAAAAAGTAATAGATTAACAAGAGGATTCAGGAGTGAATCTAATTGTGGCGAATGACAGTATGGAGGAGCTATTAAATAAATATTTTGGACTGGTTTTAACAATGATGATAGAAGTGAGAATGCAGGTGTACTTAGGGAACAACAGAGATAACTGTAGAAAAGGAATTGGTGCTTAAAAAAATTAGCAGAACTCAAAAGGTGGACAGGTCACAGGCCCCTGATGGCATGCATCCTTGGCTACTGAAAGTTAAAGAGGAAATAATGCATTTTGGAAGGAAAAACAATTGCGCATTTACAAATCGATTGAAAGAAGCTGAAAGGCGTGGATGAACAGAGAAACCATGGGGTTCAAAAATATAATTATCTGAAAGTACAACTGCAGGTAGATAAAGCCATAAAAAGCACATTTTGGGTTAAATATGCAGGGACTTGAGTACAAAAGTACTAATAAATTTGTACAAAACATTGGTTAGGTCAGTTGAAATACCTTATAGAAAGACTTCCATTTATGCAGCGCCTTTCATGACCTTGGGGGACCGACTATAGAAAGAACATTAAAGCCATAGAAAGTGTACATTTTAAATTGAGTAGATTGGGCCTAGACTCTGGAGTTTAGAAGAATGAGAGGTGATCATTGAAACATAAAAGATTCTGAGGGGGATTGACAGGGTAGATGCGGAGAGGCTCTTTTCCCCTGGCTGGAGAGTCAAGAACTAGGGGGCATAGTCTCAGGATAAGGGGTTGGCCATTTAAGACAGAGATGAGGAGGAATTTCTTCACTCAGAGGGTTGTGAATCTTTGGAATTCTCTCCCCCAAAGGGCGGTGGATGCCGAGTTGTTGAGTATATTGAAGGCTGAGATAGATAGATTTTTCTCTAGGGGAAATCAAGGGATCGGGTAGGAAAGTGGAGTTCAGGCTGAAGATCAGCCATGATCGGATTGAATGGCGGAGCAGGCTCGAGGGGCCGTATGGCCTGCTCCTTATTTTCTCGTGTACAGTGTAGATTCACCAATATGACCACCAGTAATGGGAAACTATAATTTAGAGGAAAGACTTCAGATACTGTAACTATTTTCACTAGAGCAGAGAAAGCCAAGAGGAGATTTAATAAGAGGTTTAAAAAAAATTATAAAAGGTTTTTATAGAGTGAATAGGGAGACTATTTTAAGGGAAAATTAAATACTTTAAGCAGGGGAAGATAGAAAGCTATGGAGAGAGTAGGATATTCGGATTACTTTTGAATTTCTCTAGCAAATAGATGCCACAGATAATGGGACGAAAGGCCCACTTGTGCTGTAAACTTATTTGGTTCCATAGTATTTGCAGGGGAGCTGCCCACACAAAGAAGTTTGAAATCTACTGACTTATATTTAACAACTTACAACAAAATTTCCCATGTAGCTCTTTTGTCTACACAAAAGTGTAAAAACCAGCATAATAAGCGCAAATAAAGCACCACCAATAAGGTTAGAGTGTGGTGTGCTGTCTTCTGCATGGTGCTTCACTGATCCTTTTGTCTCTGCTGCTTTGCTTTGTCCTCTTTTATTATGCACAACAGGGGTATGCCCATTGGGAAGGTCATGCCAGCTGCTTAGTTCTTCTGAACATGTGTGGATGGCAGGGATCTGAAAAATTTTGGGTGCACTGAAACCAACAGCATTTTGGCTAAGTACAGGGCAGGTTCAGTACTTTTAAAAAAAAACGCAAAGAAAATAGTTATCCAACACCAGAAAGCTGTTCGGCCAATATTGGGCGATTCGGGCTGTGCTGTGCCTAAATTTTTGTGCATAAACTTATGCCAGCACAGGAAACTCACGTGAGCTGATCTTTTGCATGGGGGAGGAGCTGTAAATGAGTAACAGAGGCCTTCAGCAGTATCCTGAAAGCAGTACAAACCATCAAAGAAATTCGCAAGCACTGATGTTTTTTTTTTGCATAAAACCACCCTAAATCAGTTATGTGCAAATTTCCTCAGGGGAAAGAAGGTGCAGCAACGTTCTTACGCCGGAAAATTCCAGGAAATTCTGCGCCATATTGCTGACAAACCAATATATTTTCTGCATTCTGTAGCGTTAATATTTGGATCAATTGCTGTTTTACCTCGCATTGCTTTATAAATTTCAATAATTTGACTCTCCTAATATGTTTCTCTAGAATGATGAACAAATCCTTCCATTTTCTTCCAATATAATTTACAATAGGAATCAAAGATAATCAGCATCATACATAAATTGCTTATGTCTGTACATCTGAAGACCAGTGTTAACCTGGTAAAAGCATTTAAAAATAATCCTCTTCAGCTGAAGATATTATAACTATTTAGTGCAACATTCCAGTTCTCATTATGACACAAAGGAAAAGTTCAGGGATTGGTGCAGTTCAGTACTACCGGTAGCAATATAACAGATGAAAAATACATTGGGCCGGATTTTCCGATCGGAGGCTTCCTGCGTGCGGATGCCTCCGATCGGGAAAAATCTACGCACTTACCTGCTGGCTCCGTAGATCCTGAGACTTCCGATCCTGGGCCTCTCCTGGTCCGCCCACGCAGAGGCCCAGGTATCCCAGGGGCGCATGCGGTTCGCAAGCGTCCCTGGGATCACGTGGGCCAAGGGGAACCAATCAAAAAAGGGAATCCCCCTTCACACTTTTGACAATTCTCTACGCACAGATCTGTCAAAAGTATGAATGGGGATCACTCAAAAAAGTTAAACATTAAATAAATTTTAAAAAATAATGTATTTAAAATTAGTTAAAATGACATTAAATTAAATATTTTAAAGAAAATTAACTTTGAAAAAAATGTAAGTTTTTTTACGGGGCTAAAAATAAACTTACCTTTTTTAAAAGTATTTTTAAATTATAAATGAATGAAAAATTTTAAAAAAAAATTTTTTTAAAGTCTTATGCTGGTAAAAGCAGGCCTTAAGCCTGCTTTTACCAGGCGTAAGATTTTTTTTAAAGGTTTTCAGCGGGCGGAGGTTGTGCAGAAAATGGAACTCTGCCCGCAGAGGCCCTTCTCCCGGGCAGGCGGATGATCTGTCAAGAGAATTTTTAACAGATCGGAAGTGCCGGTTTTCAGTGCATGCGCTTCACATGTCTGAAACCGGCATTTGCGAGGCCCCTATGGGTGTGTACACACCTCGTACCCACCCATGGGGGTCGGAATATCCAGTATTGTTTTCTCTCTCGCACCCCCACGCACGCACGTGCGCAGATACACACGCACAATGTTATCAACACCAAGGTGAAAGATTAATAAGAGCCCTCTTTCAGCCTTTTTACAAATTGCACAAATACTCTGGTGTCAATCAGTTTCAGAGTTTATACAAGGATTTCTCCCTCATGGAAAAACTATTATAATCCCCAAATCTTTGTTTACTTGTCTTCTCATTTCTTCTGTTCTACCAACTTCACACTTTCTAAATCTGTACCTGCACACAATTCACCTCGCACATTCTCCGCCCACCCCCAAAGATAGTATTAAATGTTGATGTGCTGAGTCGGTACAAAAGAGAAGGGAGGGTTTAAAGAGCACTGCATCTGCCGTTACACAAAATACACATCATGGCCAGTTTACCTTGGTCTTTTCTTTTTCATTGACACCTTATTTTGGAGAAAATTGTGGGGAAGGAGGGGTGGAAAGTGAACAAGCCCTGACACAATTTTGGGAACAAGAGTTCCACAGCACTTGACATTACAATCTTTTTAAAGAGATTGACTCATTGTTTAACTGTAGACTTAAGTGACAGGCTAAAATTTAAGTTAAACTGAAATTTTCTTCAGGTCATGCTCAAACTAAACTCCAGAGTTAATATTTCACAAATTTTTGCACCGATCAAAGATGGGATGACAATATTTACATGTTTGATTCTTACTGCCATTTTGCTGGTTACTTTGCTTCAAAAGTATTTGAAGTGGAATAGTGTCACAATATTTGAAGTTATTTTAACAAGGCTGTCCATGCTATATGCAATCTCATTCCATAGCATTATCTGCTAAAGACATTTCTAAAATATTTAGAACAGGAAATTGTTAAAATATACACACTTCAGACAATTGGTACTTCCTACGTAATTTCAACTTTTGTAAAGCCTGCATCATTAAAATTTGATATTATAACCTGTTTTGCAGAACATATAATCCCAGCAAGAATGTGCAAAAATAAAGTAAAATGTACCTGGTAACTTAAAAAGAAAATGGTCAGCTACAGAGTGGCAGGTTCTTCCTTTCTGGATAATTACTTTAGCTAAAAAATAGTAATAGTCTACAGGTATGGCCCCATGATAATAAACAATCAGAGCGGGCCCCGCATTAGGAATCTTTTCCAATCCATGAACTTCGTAACCTGAGAAAAGAGGAACAGAGTTAGCCTAATACTTAAAGAATGTATGTATTTTATGACAAGGGAGGATAAAGTCAGTTTAATTATGCTTATATAGGTTTTTGTAGACCGTTTAAGGCGGCATTTTAAGTGCTAAAAATAAGAGTTTACAAAATTATTTTGATCTGGGCAATAAATGCTTTCAGTTATATATGCCAAGCTAGCAGTAGCAGATAAGCATTAATGGAGACTTCAGACAGTAATTTAAAATACAATTACATTGGATTGTGTATTGATGTCTGAGTACATCGTCATTACTTTGACATGAGGAAAATGAGTCGCTGTACAATTTATATTCTGTACACCATCATATTGCTTTAATTATAGTTAGCTATTGCAACTTCAATTCAACTTGTATTGTTTTCAGATTTATCGTTTCTATTAGTCTAAACTTGCCAAGCAAATCAAGAAAACAGTACCTACTGTACATTCATTTCCAGATCTGCCATTATCTATCAATTCTTCAGTGGTCTGTACCTTTCCTTTTTATAGAAAACATTTACGTTTTGCTAAGTGAATTAAAAAACCCTACCACTTGAAAGAATATGAAAATACTTATTCCCTTTCACCTTTAATAAATGATGGCACATGGCTGATAGATGCAAACAGCACACAAGTTTATTGGCAGAGCTTTGTACATATATGGCAGTTGGCCAATTGTAGAACTGGACTTTATAGGCCTTTGTGCGGGATTGAAGTTTGCTTGATTACTCGATTAAGTTCAAGAAATAAAATGTGTTGTTTCACTGTATTCTGGTCTTTGTGAAACTAGAGATAATGGGGAACCAATTCAGCTTATTTTTTGAAATAATTTTAAATTACTGAACATGACAGTAAATGCTCCTGCAGAAATGCCAAGTTCCTGAAATAAAGTAGTTAGATTATGAGAATGTGGACAAAATCATCCTCCTCATTCAAGAAAACAGTCAAATATTAGGTGTTTTATAATTTACTGAGGTTGCTTGCATATCTATAAAGGAAATTCCTAAGTGGAATTGTTGAATAGAATTGTGTACAAGTCCATTAAACACACACCTGACTTTTTATAGCTTACAATTTATAATGGATGCTGTTCGCAATAAAAAGGGACCCAAGGGAGTTACCTTTTCCTTTAACACCAACATGTCCAAAATCTCGATTACATTTTCATAGTTTAAGCACCACTCATTTTACAGTTCTTGCTGATTTTGGCCACATTAGGTTTCTCAATAGTTGTTTTTTTGAATATACAGCTCGTTTACTCCACATTCTTCTGGCCTCTGACCCTGAACTTGTGTGTTTCCCCTTCATCCCATTGGCAGCAGAGCCTTCAACTTCCTTGGTCCCACTCTCACTAAACCCTGCCACCTGTCTACTTCTCTTTCAAAAGCCTTCTCAAAACCCACCTTACAACTAGACTACCTAATCTCTCTTTCCTTGGTTTGGGATTCATTTCTCTGTTTTCAGTTGTGAAGTGCCGTGGGACTTCTCTTTGCTACTTTAAAAGGTGCTGTATAAATGCATGTCGTCACCAATCACTCATGGAAAAAGCTTTCCCCCAGTTCTTCTACAAATTCTCAACTCCCTCACCTCCTCCTATTAAATCACTTCTGCAACTGATGGCCTGCTTAATTGCTCCCTTGCCTCTGCCGTTAATGTCCTCGTCCCCAGCAAATCAATAACTCTCCCACTCTTGTTGCTTTCCCGGCTTCAGTTGTGAGGATGTAGAATTCACATCCAGGGTTGGTGCATGAGGTGTAAACTATGTCAACATTCAAGATTAGACTGGATAGGTGAAGGTAAAGGGGTTGAAAGGATATGGAATCAGGGTGGGTAAACGTGATAACTATTTATACATGGAAGATAAACACCAACACGACTGATTGTGCTAAATGGCCTGTTTCCATGTTGTAACTTTAAGTATTTCTCCCTTAAATCAAAGGGGTGCAAATGCAAGCGCAAACACAGCTGGGGCACAACTGGTCTAATCGCTAGGTCCAACTTGACACAATTCTCCTCAGCCAAAACAACGAGGATCATCTGAGAGTACAAGGACAATCCTAGGCTCCTTTTCCCATGACCAACCGCCCCGTAAACTCCACTTCCCTACCCTGTCTACTCAAATGTTGAATGTGAGGAGCTCATAAACTTCTTTAACTCCAAGATCATCTTTGGTCCTTTGATTTGAGGAAGTAATACAAAAGAAATACACCTGATTCTTCCTGCCCACCAATCCCTACCTCCCCGCAGTCTTCCAACCATTCTACTTCAGGAATCCCATCTCTTGCAGATTTCCCAACTATTCTCGCTGCTTTAGCAAACCGCATTTTATCCACAAGATCCACATCGTGCTCCCTCAATCCACTCACCACTCAACTCCTGTCCAAACAACATCCTTTCATGGTTCCCAGACTAGCTAACATTGTCAATGGTTGCCTTTCCTCATGCACGGTCAGAACTGCTATCAGCTCCTCCTCAAAAAAAAAGCACCTTTACCTATCTGTTTTCTCCCACTACCATCCTCCCTTAGGTTCTTGAATATGTCACCACCTCCCAGCTTTGTACCCATCTTTACTACCATTTCCTGCTTGAATCTCTACAGTACAGCTTTTGCCCTTCTTGCAGCACTGAAAATGGCCCTACCCAAGTCATGAATGATATTCACTGTCACCATCCCTCCTTGTCCTTTCCGCAGTGCTCAATACAGTTGACTATGCCATCCTCCTCAAAGCCTCTCTGCCACTGTCTCCCTCCATGGGACTGCCCTTGATCGGTCAATTTCTAGCTATCCAATCAAAGCCAGTGCATTTCCAGCAACGGCTTCTCTCCCCTTCCCCACTGTCACCTTCAGAGGACCCCAAGGACTTATCCTCACACTCTTTCCCCCCCTCCCCCCAAACTCCTCTTCCTTATCTACATACTGCCCTTTGGTATAATCTGCAAGCATGGAGTCAGCTTCCACACTTACAATAACACCTAGAACATAAGAGCATAAGAAATAGGAGCAGGCGTTGGCGATTCGGCCCCTCGAGCCTGCTCCGCCATTCAATAAGAGCCCCCGAGGCGTGGTAGGCCCAGAGCAGCGGAGGCAGCCCGAGGAGCGGCGAGCGGCGGTATAAAGGTGAGCTCGGGGGATTTTCCCTAATCCAGGTCTGGGAGAGGGAAGCAAAAAACAATCGAACTGTGACATCACCAAGAAGCAGGTAAGTGATTGGTTGGTGAGTATTTTCCTTCTAAATTTTTCTAAACTTAAAATTTTGCGGTTTCTAGGGTCTCTGTTGTGTAGCGGGGACTACTGTTAAGAAAGGGCCCTTGAGTATATCATTTAATTGAAGTGAAATTGGTGGGATTAATTTAATTTAATTAATTAATTAATTAATTAATTAAATTAATTAATCAATTAATTAAAGGGTAATTCATGGCAGGAGAGCTCCGCCCCGTGATATGCTCCTCCTGCTATATGTGTGTGGGAAGTGTACCCAACTGCAGCTACTGATAGACCGCATTGCGGCTCTGGAGCTGCGGATGGATGCATATTGGAGCATTCGCGACGCTGAGAACGTTGTGGATAGCACATTTAGCGAGTTGGTCACACCGCAAGTAAAGGGTGTACAGGCAGGAAGTGAATGGCTGACCACCAGGCAGAGTAAGCGGTGCAGGCAGGTAGTGCAAGGGTCCCCTGTGGCCATCCCCCTCTCAAACAGATATACCACTTTGGATACTGTTGGGGGGGTGGGGGGGGGGGAGATGATTTATCAGGGGAAGGCAGCAGCAGCCAACTTCCTGGCACCATGGGTGGCTCTGCTGCACAGGCTGGGAGGAAAAAGTGTGGAAGAGCTGTAGTGATAGGGGACTCAATTGTAAGGGGAATAGATAGGCATTTCTGTGGCTGCAAACGAGACTCCAGGATGGTGTGTTGCCTCCCTGGTGCAAGGGTCAAGGACGTCTCAGAGCGGCTACAGAACATTTTGGAGGGGGAGGGCGAACAGCCAGTTGTCGTGGTGCACATAGGCACCAACGATATAGGTAAAAAACGGGATGAGGTCCTAAAAGCAGAATATAGGGAGTTAGGAGGTAAATTTAAAAAATAGGACCTCAAAGGTAGTAATCTCAGGATTGCTACCAGTGCCACGTGCTAGTCAGAGTAGAAATAGGAGGATATTTCAAATGAATACGTGGCTAGAGGAATGGTGCAAGGGGGAGGGATTCAAATTCCTTGGACATTGGAACCGGTTCTGGGGGAGGTGGGACCAGTACAAACGGGACGGTCTGTACCTGGGCAGGGCCGGGACCGATGTCCTAGGGGGAGTGCTTGCTAGTGCTGTTGGGGAGGGTTTAAACTAAAGTGGCAGGGGGTTGGGAACCTGAGCAGGGAGACAGAGGAAAGGGAAACAAGGATAAAAGCAAAAGACAGGAAGGAGAAAAACAAAAGTAGAAGGCAAAGAACTCAACGGTTTAAATCAAACATGGTCACAGTAAATAATAATTCATATAGGTCTGAGAGCGTTAAAAAAACAAGCCTGAAGGCTTTGTGTCTTAATGCAAGGAGCATTGGGAACAAGGTGGATGAATTAGCTGCGCAAATAGAGGTAAATGAATACGATTTGATTGGGATTACAGCAACATGGCTCCAGGGTGGCCAAGGCTGGGAACTCAACATCCAGGGGTATTCAATATTTAGGAAAGATAGGCAAAAAAGGGAGGTGGGGTAGCATTGCTGGTTAAAGAGGGGATTAACACAATTGAGAGGAAGGATATTAGCTCTGATGATGCGGAATCTGTATGGGTAGAACTGAGAAATAACATGGGGCAGAAAACGTTAGTGGGAGTGGTATATAGACCTCCAAACAGTAATACGGAGGTTGGGGACGGCATTAAAAGGGAAATTAGAGAAGCATGCAGTAAGGGCACAGCAGTCATCATGGGTGACTTTAATTTACATATAGATTGGGCTAACCAAATTAGTAAAAATACTGTGGAGGAGGAATTCCTAGAATGTTTACGGGATGGTTTTCTGGAACAATATGTCGAGGAACCAACCAGAGATCAGGCCATCTTAGACTGGGTATTATGTAACGAAAAAGGATTAATTAGCAATCTTGTTGTACGAGGCCCCTTGGGTCAGAGTGATCATAATATGATAGAATTCTTCATTAAGATGGAGAGTGAAGTAGTTGAATCAGAGACTAGGGTCCTGAATTTAAATAAAGGAAACTACGATGGTATGAGGTGCGAATTGGGTAGGATTGATTGGGGAATGTCACTCAAAGGGTTGACGGTGGATAGGCAATGACAAACATTCAAAGACTGCATGGATGAACTACAGAATTTGTTCATCCCAGTGTGGCATAAGAATAAAACAAAAAGGGTGACTCAACCGTGGCTAACAAGGGAAATTAGGGATAGCATAAGATCCAAGGAGAGGGCATATGAATTGGCCAGAAAAAGCAGTAACCCTGAGGATTGGGAGCAGTTTAGGATTCAACAAAGGAGGACAAAGGGATTAATTAAGATGGGGAAAATAGAATATGAAAGTAAGCTTGCAGGGAACATAAAAACTGACTAAGAGCTTTTATAGATATGTGAAGAGAAAAAGATTAGTGAAATCAAGTGTAGGTCCCTTGCAGTCAGAAGCGGGGGAAGTTATAATGGGGAACAAAGAAATGGCATGCCAATTAAATGCATATTTTGGTTCTGTCTTCACAAAGGAGGACACAAATAACCTCCCAGAGATGTTGGAGAACATAGGGTCTGATAAAAGGGAGGAACTGAAAGAAATCAGTATTTGCAGGGAAATGGTGTTAGGGAAATTGACGGGATTGAAGGCCAATAAATCCCCAGGGCCTGATAATCTACATCCTAGGGTACTTAAGGAAGTGGCCCTAGAAATAGTAGATGCATTGCTGATCATCTTCCAACATTCGATGGAATCTGGAACTGTACCCATGGATTGGAGGGTAGCTAATGTTACCCCACTATTCAAAAAAGGTGGTAGAGAGAAAATGGGGAATTACAGACTGGTAAGCCTGACATCGGTAGTGGGGAAAATGCTAGAGTCCATTATAAAGGATGTAACAGCTGAGCACTTGAAAAACAGTGACAGGATTGGACAAAGTCAACATGGATTTACAAAAGATAAATCGTGCTTGACTAATCTATTGAAATTTTTTGAGGATGTAACTGGGAAAATAGATAAGGGAGAACCAGTAGATGTGGTGTATTTGGACTTTCAAAAGGCTTTCGATAAGGTCCCGCATAAGAGATTAGCGTGTAAAGTTAAGGCATATGGGATTGGGGGCAAGGTATTGACTTGGATAGAGAACTGGTTGGCGGACAGAAAGCAGAGAGTAGGAATTAATGGGTCTTTTTCCGAGTGGCAGGCAGTGACTAGTGGGGTACCGCAGGGAGCTGTCCTTGGACCCCAGCTATTCACAATATACATTAATGATCTAGATTAGGGAACTAAATGTAATATCTCCAAGTTTGCAGATGACACAAAGCTGGGTGGGAGTGTGTGCTGCGAGGAGGATACTGAGAAACTCCAGGATGATTTTGACAGGTTGGGTGAGTGGGCAGAAGCGTGGCAGATGCAATATAACGTGGATAAATGCGAGGTTATCCACTTTGGTGTCAAAAACAGAAAGGCAGATTATCTGAATGGCAATAAATTGGGAGAAGGGTAAGTGCAACGAGACCTGGGTGTCCTTGTGCACCAGTCGCTAAAGGTAAGCATGCAGGTGCAGCAGGCGGTGAAGAAGGCAAATGGTATGTTGGCCTTCATAGCGAAAGGGTTTGAGTATAGGAACAGGGATGTCCTGCTGCAGTTGTACAGGGCCTTGGTGAGACCACACCTGGAGTACTGTGTGCAGTTTTGGTCGCCTTATCTGAGGAAGGATGTTCTTGCCATGGAAGGAGTTCAGCGAAGATTCACAAGGCTGATACCTGGGATGGCAGGAATGACATGAGGAGAGATTGGGTTGATTGGGCTTATACTCGCTGGAGTATAGAAGAATGAGAGGGGATCTCATCGAAACATATAAAATTCTGACAGGTCTGGACAAACTAGATGCAGGAAGAATGTTCCTGATGGTCGGAGAGTCCAGAACCAGGGGTCATAATCCAAGGATAAGGGGTAAGCCATTTAGGACAGAAATGAGGAAGAATTTCTTCACCCAGAGAGTGGTGAACCTGTGGAATTCTCTACCACAGAAGGTAGTTGAGGCCAAGTCATTAAATATATTCAAGAATGAGTTAGATATATTTCTTAAAGCTAAAGCTATCAAAGGATATGGGGAGAAGGCAGGTACAGGGTACTGAGTTTGGATGATCAGCCATGATCTCATCGAATGGCGGAGCAGGCTCGAGGGGCTGAATGGCCTACTCCTGCTCCTATCTTCTATGTTTCTATGGCTGATCTTCTACCTCATCTCCACTTTCCTGCACTATCCCCATATCCCTTAATATTCAAAAATCTATCGATCTCTGTCTTGAATATACTCAACGACTGAGCCTCCACAGCCCTCTGGGGTAGAGAATTCTAAAGATTCACCACCCTCTGAGTGAAGAAATTTCTCATCTCGGTCCTAAATGGCCAACCCCTGGTTCTAGACTCCCCAGCCAGGGGAAACATCCTCCCTGCATCTACCCTGTCAAGCCCTCTAAGAATTTTATATGTTTCAATGAGATCACCTCTCATTCTTCTAAACTCTAGAGAATATAGGCCTAGTCTACTCGATCTCTGCTCATAGGACAATCCCCCATCCCAGGAATCAGTCTGGTGAACCTTCGTTGCACTCCCTCTTTGGCAAGTATATCCTTCCTTAGGTAAGGAGACCAAAACTGTACACAATACTCCAGGTGTGGTCTCACCAGAGCCCTATATAATTGCAGTAAGACGTCTTTACTCTTATACTCAATCCTCTTGTAATAAAGGCCAACATACCATTTGCTTTCCTAAATGCTTGCTGTACCTGCATGTTAACTTTCAGTGATTCGTGTACAAGGACACCCAGGTCCCTCTGAACAGCAACATTTCCCAATCTCTCACCATTTAAAAAATACTCTGCTTTTCTATTTTTCCTACCAAAGTGGATAACTTCACATTTCTCCACATTATATTCCATTTGCCATGCTCTTGCCCACTCACTTAGCTTGTCTATATCCCCTTGAAGCCTCTTTGTATTCTCCTCACAACTTACATTCCCACCCAGCTTTGTATCAGCAGCAAATTTGGATATATTACATTTGGTCCCCTCATCCAAATCATTGATATAGATTGTGAATAGCTAAGGCCCAAGCGCTGATCCTTGCCGTACCCCACTAATTACTGCCTGCCAACCCGAAAATGACCTGTTTATTCCTACTCTGTTTTCTGTCTATTAACCAATCCTCAATCCATGCTAGTATATTACCCCCAATCCCATGAACCCTAATTTTGTTTAATAACCTCTTGTGTGGCACCTTATCAAATGCCTTCTGAAAATCCAAATGCACCCCATCCACTGGTTCCCCCTTATCTAGCTATAGGAGTGAATTTTTGGCTTAATGGCAGCATTCCTGCCTGTGAGTCAGAAGGTGAAGTGTCCGAGCCCCACTTCAGATAGCCCCTGCAAGTGAAGACTAGAATGTGGTCTCTAAATACTGGGCTGACATACAACATGGTTCTAGTGCTCGGAAGGAGTGACCACTGGCTCAGTGGTAGTATTCCTGCCTGAGTCAGAAGGGTTGGGTTCAGGCCCCAATCTAGACAGGCCCAGCAAGCAGAGGACTGAACATTAGCTCTGAATGCTGGATTGATGTCCAGCAAGGTTACCTGCGTCCAATGGGTGCAGCTGGTTTCCCTTTACAATTGTAAAGGGTAGGTGGTGGTCTTTAGCCTTGGTTGCAGCGCACTAGAAGGTTTTCCGAAGATAGGAATGGAAAACCCACTCAACTACGCTTCTAGTAAGTGGCTCAAGAATCTCATATGCGAGACTCGAGTTAGGGCCACGCAGAACCCTACGGATGGATGGACCCAGCTCTACCTTCCCTCCACTTCTCTTGACCCTTGACTGTCTCCAAGCTATCAGAACATTTTCCAACATCAAGTCATGGATGAGTAACAACTTTCTCCAGCTAAACATCAGAAAAACCCACACCACTATCTTCAGACACCACCACAAACTCCACTTCATTACCTCTGATTCCGTCCTCCTCCCTAGTCACTTTCTCGGGCTGAACCAGACTTTCTGTAATTGGTGTCCTGTGCTGAGCTGAGCTTTAAACCCTGTATTAAGAATGCTTACTTCCATCTCCACAACACTGCTCATTTCCGTCCTTCCCTCAGCCCCTCTGCTGCTGAATCCCTTATACATGCCTTTTTCACCTCCAGACTTGATTTCTCCAATGTTCTCTTTGCTGGTCTCTTATCGTCCACCCTCCATAAACTCCAACTTGTCCAAAACTCTGCTGCACATAGACTGCACCATACCAAGTCCCACTTTCTCATCCTTGCTGACCTACAGTGGCTCCCTACCATCCCCATCTCCCACCCAATCACATTTAAAATCCTTACCTTCCTTTATAAATTCCCCCATGTCCTTACTCCACCCTATATCTGCAATTTCCTCAAGACCCATATCCCTTCATCCCTCTGACTTCAGCATTTTGTGCACTGCAGCATTCCCCCCCCTCCAATTTGCCCCACGACTGTGACAGAGCTTTCAGCTGCCTTGACCCTATTCTTTGTAACTGCCTACTGAAACCCCTCTGCCTCTCCACCTTTAAAAACTTCCCCAGGACCCACCTCTTTGGTCAAGCTTTCAGTCACCACTCAATTTCTCCCTTCCAGCCTGGCATGCATTTTTCTTGTACCTATTTGTAAAGCACCTTGAAATGTTCCTATGTTGAGGCACAATATAAATACAAGTTGTTTATCTGTAGACATTAGGTCAGCTAATCACAGCCATATTTGCCATTACCTACAATGAGATGTTTGGAAGTCAATTCTTCACTTAATGTACCTGTTACATAAAAATACTCTAGGTACTGTTTTAATTCTTACTAATGCTAATAATTACAAGTCATCATGAAACAAGTAGACTGAACTAGTTCCAAAATTAATGTTGAACGGCACAACACCATACACATTTGACACAATTCCCAAGTTACACTTATGCTCGTGGGAAAACAGACCTCTCGTGGATTCAGTCTCCAAGCTGAAGAATAATCAGCATATTTTCAGGCAGTGAGGTGATATTTAACTAGCTTGTTGGTGTTTTTCCACTTGCATGATATACAAAGGAACTGCATTTGATATATATTAAACTTTCAGAAAGCTTTTGACAATGCTTCACATCAATGATTAAAGACTAGTTAAGGAAAATAATTGCGCTCTTGCAGTGCAGTCACTGTTGTTTGTAAGTAAAAGTAGCAGCCAATTTGCACACAGTATCTTAAAACATAAAATGAGATAAATGACTAATCTCTTTTGATGGTGCTGCTTTACGGATAAATATTGGCCAGGACACTGGGAGAACTCATTGTTCTTCTTTGAATAGTGTCATGGGATTCGCCTGACAGACAGGGCCTCAAGTTTAACATCTCATTCAAAAGAAGCATCTTTGACAAAACAGCACAAGGAGTTCTGGAACAGTAGTTAAAATATGGCATTGGATAGATAATTGGCTTAAAAACAGGAAACTTTTAAAGCTGCAAAGAGGTTACAGCAGAGCACTTCATGGTTCAATTCTGGGACTACTTGTATTTTTAGTGACAGATGAATGCACCTCCAAGTTTGCCAATTATAACCAAAAAAGTACACAGTGTAAATATTTAAAAAATACAACCAAATTCAGAAGGATTGGGATTTTTTTTAATAATTGGCCCAGTAGGTCACAGATGACTCAATTTGCATAATTGTTAACATTCAAGAAAGAACAAGGAACATGTGTTAAATGGAAGAGTTGCACAGTGACCTGATCAAGAAAAGCTTCTGGGTTATTGTGGTTTATTCTGTGAAACTGTCAGCCTAGTGTTTAGCTGCAGATTAAAAAACAAAATAAGGCACTGGGTTGCATTAACAGAGGGCTAGAGTACAAATCAAAAGAAGTTGTATTGTTGAATATAAAGAATTGATCAGATTCCATCTGGACGACTGTGGATACCTCCAGTCACCTAATCATTAGAGGGATATTATACCAATGAGCATAACAATGATTATGGGCATCAGCAATCAATGAGGAAACATTAAGTTATTTATTTTCCTTTGAAAAAGAGGGGACTTCCAGTTGACCCAATCGACGTTTTTGAAATACAAAGGGGACTGATGAGGGTGATGCAGGCAAAGAAGTTCAAACACTGGATGAAAATTGAAAGTTAAGAAATTCAGATTAAGGAAGGAATTCAGAAGGACTATTTTTAAAATAAAAAGTGTAATTGGCTTTCTGGAATAAGATACCAAGGCAAGTCATTTAAACAAACAGTGTAAATGATTTCAAGAGGAACATGGCAAGAAGGCAGGTAAGTGGTAATGAGATCAGAAAGTCGGCCTCGTTAGGCACAAGCTTTTCGAGCTGCCAAACATTGTTATATTCTTCTGTTCTGCACGCTTAAGATATTCATACCTAATGTGGCCATGTATATTTCAAGATTAATAGAAGATATTTTACTGAACATAAACTAGCCTATCATAACTTCAGAATCATCTCGTCGCATATAAAATAAGTTTGCAAGATTATAATCAATCTACTCACATTCCATAAGTACAAGATCAAGTCACTCCTTATAAACTATTTCTGCCACAAACAAAATTTTAGTTAGGATAGCAACATACAAATTATATTAAAAATGAAAACTGCTTACCATGCCATATAGTTGCATGTCCATCCCACAGAGTTGCCAAAGTCTTCCTAGCGCCATCCCAAACATTATTCGAATAAGCCTCTTTTAGCTCTCTTTTTCTTTTGTACACGTGCAGAAAAAGAATGGAAAGGTACAGGAACAGAATAAGAAACAATGGCAGAATGAAGACGATGATGAGGGGGGTGAAGACCCACAGGAGGTAGTCCAGGTAATTCAGGGAGCCTTCCAGGATTTCCAAGCCAGTCCATTTTTCCACTATGCCAATCATGTAGGACACAAAACTCCCACTTTGTCCATCCACATAGGATTCATCAGCAGTAGCCATACCAAACAAACATCATCAAACATCAGTACAGAGACAGAGTTTGGGGATCATTACGACAGGTATAGCAGTATTCTCAAGACTAAAACAGAATTCTTGGCCAACTGCAAGAACAGAAACAAATAGATGTTATGATCGCATCAAGTTAAAAAAAATACAGCTTAGAGAAAAGTTAGTTATTAAGCTTAAAACAAGTCATCACAAATCTTACAGCAGACAATATTAATTCGTACATAGTGGGATTATAACTAGATTTCTTAGGACCAAAAATGTGGAGGCTAACCATTCATGAAATACTGCACTCCTATATCTTCAGTTGACATCCTCTTTCTTAGCCAAATAAATCCAGTTATGTTATATAACAGTCTGTACCTACTCAATTAATAATTTTGTCCTACAATTGTAATTTTAAATCAAAAGTCACAAGAAATGTTAACATTTTCCACCGTAATACTCTAAAGCGCATGATATAACAGGCTAACAGAGATTCAAAACAGTATTTTAAAACCACTACTATGGTACAATGTGAATTTGAGGTGCACACAGCAAACATTTGAAAGTTCAAGAATGTCAATATTCCTGCAACTTTCCTAGAGTCATAGTGCCATAGTTATACAGCACAGAAAGAGGCCCTTCGGCCCATCGTGTCTGCGCCGGCCATCAAGCCCTGTCTATTCTAATTCCATTTTCCAGCACTTGGTCCGTAGCCTTGTATGCTATGGCGTTTCAAGTGCGCATCTAAATGCTTCTTGAATGTTGAGGGTTCCTGCCTCTACCACCCTTTCAGGCAGTGAGTTCCAGATTCCAACCACTCTGGGTGAAAAAGTTTTTCCTCAAATCCCCTCTAAACCTCCTGCCCCTTACCTTGAAACTATGCCCCCTGGTTACTGACCCCTCTACTGAG
The DNA here is from genome assembly GCA_030390025.1 of Squalus acanthias. Lineage (NCBI taxonomy): Eukaryota > Metazoa > Chordata > Chondrichthyes > Squaliformes > Squalidae > Squalus > Squalus acanthias. Next base: position 70,422,622 of record CM059432.1, read on the forward strand.
GGGAAAAGTTCCTTTCTATCTACCCTATCTATGCCCCTCGTAATTGTGTACACCTCAATCAGGTCCCCCCTCAGCCTTCGCTGCTCTAAGGAAAACAACCCCAGCCTGTCCAGTCTTTCTTCATAGCTGAAATGCTCCAGCCCAGGTAACATCCTGGTGAATCTCCTCTGCACCCTCTCTAATGCAATCACATCCTTCCTATAATGTGGCGACCAGAACTGCACACAGTATTCCAGCTGTGGCCTAACTAGCGTTTTGTACAGCTCCATCATAACCTCTCTGCTCTTATATTCTATGCCTCGGCTAATGAAGGCAAGTATCCCATATGCCTTCTTAGCCACCTTATCTATCTGTCCTGCTGCCTTCAGGGATCTATGTACATGCACACCAAGGTCCCTCTGATCCTCTGTCCTACCATTCATTGTGTATTCCCTTGCCTTGTTAGTCCTCCCAAAATGCATCACCTCACACTTTTCAGGGTTAAATTCCATTTGCCACTGTTCTGCCCATCTGACCAACCCGTCTATATCGTCCTGTAGCCTGAGGCTTCCCTCCTCGCTATTTACCACTCCACCAATTTCCGTGTTATCTGCGAACTTACTGATCATACCTCCTACATTCATATCTAAATCATTAATGTACACGACAAACAGCAAGGGACCCAGCACCGATCCTGCGGTACACCACTGGACACAGGCTTCCAGTCACAAAACAACCTTCGACCATCACCCTCTGCCTCCTGCCACTAAGCCAATTTTGGATCCAATGTGCCAAATTGCCCTGGATCCCATGGGCTCTTACCTTCTTGACCAGTCTCATCAAAAGCCTTACTGAAGTCCATGTAGACTACATCAACTGCACTACCCTCATCCACACACCTAGTCACCCCCTCAAAAAATTCAATCAAATTGGTTAGACATGATCTCCCCCTGACAAAGCCATGCTGACTATCCTGTCATCACTAGAGAAAAAAAATGACAGATTTTCACAAACATGGCAAACCTTATGCATAGAAATTACAACACAGAAACAGGCCATTCGGCCGAATCAGTCCATGTTGGTGCTTAACCTCCGAGCGAGCAAACACATTTACCCACCGTTTCCATATCTCTTCAACCCCTTTTCCTTCATCCACCTATATGATCTAATTTTGAATGTTAACATAGTTCCACATCCTCACAATTTTCTGTGTAAAAATGTTTCTCCTGCCCTCTGCTCTATTTCTTACATTTGAACATATCTATGGCTTCTCGTTCTGGACCCAACTACTGGAACCAGTCTGCTTCAATCTACCCTACCCATCCTTTCATAATTTTGAACACTTCTAGCATATTGTCCCATAATCTACAATGTTCAAATGAAAAAAAAATATTTTAAGCATTTCTTTGTATTTGTATTTCCTCATACCAGGCAGTATCCTACTGAATCTGCATTGTACCCTCTCTAAAGCCTCAAAATCCTTCCAATAGTGTGGAGCCCAATACTGCACACCTAATCTAGGTTTTATAAAAGGTTGTGTATTGGCTCATCATTACCTCTTGGTTTTCATATTCTATACCTCTTGATAAACTTAACAGCCTCATCAATCTGAGATGCTATCTATAATCTCCTGTGAACCAGTACCCCCATATCCCTCTGCTCTTCCACAGCAATGAATCTAATTCCCGAGTATAATTACTGTTTTTTTTAAACCAACATGCATCACCATACACATACTGACATTGAATATCATCTGCCACTTTTTAGCCCATTCCCCAACCTTATCAATTTCCTTTTGCAGCTTCCTTTGGTATTCTAAGGAATTAACTATACCTCCTATTTTGGGATCACCTTGGAATCCCTGAAAATACATGAGTCGGTGCTGAATAATGAATAGTAGTTTTTCAAGATTGCAACCAGTTCTACTCTGTAGTCAAACTTTGAATTACACAGTAAATACTGCAACAGTTTCCCGCAGTAATTTGACATATTGGGCCGGAATTTGCGGTGGGTAATAATGGCGAACTAACAGCGTTCGCCATTATTACCCCTTTGAACAGACCGCAACTTCAGGATGTAGCACCTGCTCATCTAAATGCGGAAATCCTGAAGTTGCGGTCAGTCATTCACTGCTCCGACACTGGCTGCGCTGTGCTTCCCTCACCCCCCCCACCCCAACTCAACCCATAGCCGGCAATCCGTGTAATAAGTGGATTAGGTGTAAATGTTAGGCCTTGTTGGATTAGGTGTAAATGTTAGGCCTTGTTGAATTAGGTGAAACGAACGTTATGGCCCTGAAAAACTAATTTTACTTTTGTGGAGTGTCAAATTTATCCATTTTAATAAAGATTACAATTTTTAAGAAACTTTGAAGTATGTGCATTATATTTCAGGTTCTACTTTATCCCCACGAGAGCCACAATCTTTGTTTTGCTCTCTAACATTTTTTTTAAAAAGTCGGAGTAAAAGCAGGTTCTCATTTCCTGGTTCCCTGTGAGAATTCTGCAATGTGATTGGTTGTTTAGACAGCTTGTTGATGTCACAGGGAATTGCCACGACACTGCACTGGAATCACTTATGCATCAAAAAAGGCAAACTTCTCGCCACAGAGATGGGCAGCTTTCTTCGGGGCCAGCGGCGAACACCTTTGCTTCATCACTGACCACAAATTCCAGGCCATTATATGCACTGAAGCATATTGCACTGCAGAATACTGTAGGCAACCCTTTGCAGCTGGCCACTGGAGTCAGCATCGCCATATCTGTGAGGATATTAGTTCCAAGAATTAATGTTATAAGATCATACACAACTTGTATGCGTTTCTGCCAACACACTTTCTTAGTAAAAATATATGTATGTTTGTTATTAACCAATCACCAAGAGATATGAAGCAAGCACTCATTGCCGACAAGTGCATTATTTGTTGGTGGAGACCTTTCATCTGATGTGATTAGACTTTCACTTTTTTTCCTCTTTTGATTGAGAAAATGTACTGTCGCAGAAAGGAGCCAAGTAAAATTATAAACATACAGCAAGAAACAAAAAAGAACAGTTTACATTTCTCCTTATTTACAGAAAGATGCCTCAAACATGGTGTAGGAAAAAAAGTGGACACCAAGTAGGAGCTGAAAAGGGGACACAAAAAATGGGTTAAACAAAGTTTTTTGGGGGAAACTTTTGAAAGAGGAGAGGAGGACAATACAAAGGGATTTAAGGTGGGGGTTCCAAAGGGCAAAGTGGCTGAAAAAGCACCCACCAATGATGGGATAGATGGAGTGGGAACTGTGGCTGGTGATCATTGAGGATCTGAGTCAACTCACTGGAATATGAGAGCCAGTGAAGCTCCACAAGGATGGGAGTGAGGGAGGGAACACAGACTATGGTGTTATGACTGAGTTGTAGTTGGTGGAATGTGGAAGCAGAGTGGTTGGCAAGTTAATCCTTAAGGTGAAGCAGGCATGGATTTTGGTTTCAGCAGCAGTGGGAGAAAGGTAGGGATGGAGGTGGGTGATGCTTTTGGAGGTGAAAGAAAATATTCTTGGTAATGGATCAAGTGTGGAGATCAAATCTCAGCTTGGGGTCTAGCAGTACATCAATGGTTCTGCAACTTTGGACCTAGTCTGAGATGGGACTAGGGTGCTTGTAAAAGTAAAGGCCAGAGGCACGGCACCCAGCATTGACCCTAAAATCCAGACTGCTGTAGATGAGACAAGTAAAACTGTGGCCTCACTCTTAGGAAAAAAAAAACTGCACAAAATAAAGGTGACCATCACTTATGCTAAAATCTAGATTTAGAGAATGCATTTCAGCAGACTTGATTGGTTGAATAGCCTGTTGCTGAGTTGTAGCATTCTATGATTCTAAAAGTGACAGATTGCAAACGTTTGGAGCTGTAAGTTTTTAATAACAGTCAGCCTCTAGTGTAAAGCTTAATTTTTTCATAAGAAGTCACACACAGCATCAGTACTTTGTTACCTGCCAGATTTTATCACAACGAAGGCAACATGTACTAGAGCTGATTAGTGTACCTCATTAGGAGTGGTTCATTTTAGTATTAAAAACTTACATTTTGAAGCATGTCACCCTTAAAAAGAATACACACCTCCAAATGCTTGCAATCTCTGTCACCTTTAGAATCATAGAATGCTACAGCACAGCAACAGGCTTTTCAACCAATCAAGTCTGTGCTGGTGTTCTTTTCTACGATTCATCTAGTCTCAATTTGCTGCTTGGTCCCTATACACTACAATATTTCCTAATTCTATCCAATTCCCTTTAAAATTAATTGACAGACTTCAACAATGGTTTGAGACAGAGAATTTCACATTTAACCACCCTGTGTAAAAAGAATCTAAATACCCCCTTTAATTTTTTTTATCTTAAATTTGTACCCTTTCATTGACCCACAACAATTGCCACTCCTAACATTTCACCAAGGCTGACAGCTTTGATTTTTAAACACTATAATTTTACTATAGATTTCCTCAGAGAATATCTAGTTCTAAGCCAGCTTATCAGAGGTACAGAATGGAACATTGCCAAGGCATTATTTTGTTGTTAAAGGTCATATCCACAAGATGTCAACTGAACTCTAAAGGTGTTCTTATTGTCGCTCCACAAATCTATCTACCTATATAAGATCTTGGTAATAGGAGTCAAACAAATTCCAGTTTACCAACAGAACTTTCGGAATTTAATCATGTAGACAATGAGTCTGAATTCCCCCTTGCACAAGAACCTTTTGTGCTACTCCCCCCTCAAGCAGGACATGAACACTGAAGTTGGGATGTGTTGGTACTGAATACAAAGCCAGAGTACCTTTCAGTGGGGAGAATGTTTTACTAAACATCATTCTAGAAACCAAAAATAGTAATCTTATTTGTGCATAATGTAACATTCAACAAAACTGCTCTTTTCAGCTGAGAAGTTAATATACTTTAAGTCTCACTTTCAAAAATAACATTCATATTCATTAGGAATGACCACTTACCTATATCTCAAAATTCTGATGCCATCCATTCCCAGTGCAGAGTCCACAAGTGGTTTGAGGTGCACTAGAGCACTGGATAAATAAAACATTAAACCATTGTTCATGCTGCAGCATATGTAAAATTGCAGATTTTTGCACACCATTACAGTTATACTGTTGCTATATTATACCTAAGGGGAAAATTTGGCTCTTTATAACTGCAACACAGTATTTTAAAAAACTACCTTTAAACCAATTCTTGGAGGATGTTTGCACGACAGATTGCAGTACTGTCCAGTGCAATCTCATAAGAGCCTCTAGACACAAGCACACCCACGTACATCTTTGAACCCTATTTTGATTGACAGTTTTGACTATTGTGAATGACTGCGATGATACCCTTTTGATATTTCTTTCTTTGTCCCAGTTTAAACTTCAAAGCAAAGGGAGAGTTATAGCTGGGTCAGATCATTGATTAGTCTACCTGTTGCTATTTGGGCAGAGTAATGAAGGATTATGTTAAGAATTTTCCTCGCATCCCTCTTCCCCTCCAACTCTCACAACCCATCTCTGTCGCCCCTCACTCCAATGTGCTCCCCCCTCTCCTCCTCCCCCTCCACCCCCATCTCTCTCCTACCCTTTCACCCCTCTCTCCGCCACCCCCTCTCCCCCCCCCCTCCCTCTTCTCTCCCCTCTCTCCCCTCCCCCCCCCCCTCTCCCCTCCCCTCCCCCCCCCCTCCCCTCCCCTCCCCCCCCCTCCCCCCCTCCCCCCCTCCCCTCCCCTCCCCCCCTCCCCTCCCCCCTCCCCCCCCCCCTCCACCCTCCCCTCCCCCCCCCCCCCTCCCCTCCTCCACCTCCCCCCCCCTCCCCCTCCCCCCTCCCCCCCTCCCTCCCCCCCCCCCCCCCCCTCCCCCTCCCTCCCCCTCCCCCCCTCCCCCTCCCCCCTCCCCCCCCCCCCCCCCCCCCCCCC